>LR737380.1:28616266-28685248 GCA_902655005.2 Marronus borbonicus | reverse complement strand
TGACCTTCAATTATTTCTTCTATGGTTTTGTTGATTTTGAGTTTAGCGGTAAGGTGTCAAGAATAGAAAAACCAATCGCTTTCGTTAATATTTTATTACTGTTATGTTTCGTTTGGTGTTTTCCAAATTTCTCAAGCAGATTGCTTGCAAAGTATAAAACGTAATGAGAACAAATACAGCTATTTAGTATATTATATAATTCAAATAAATATAACGTTGACTGAAGCAGATTAACATGAAAATTTATTATGTGATAGTAGTTTTCAAAAAAAGTTATCTAACAACTAACGTATTTGTGAGAGTTCGGAAATTGAACCATAATCCTTAATAAGTTCTGATGAAAATCCGAATTTAATTTTTTACAGTGTAAATATTGCAGGCTAGTTTGAAAGTGTATCGAACTGCCACGATTTTCTGCTCTCCTTTCCTTAAGCTTGATAAACTTGCACAAATACTATGTAGTACGAATAAGCATTGCGAATTATCTAGAAAAAAAAAATTAAGCGGTCATACCAATGGCTCTTAACATTTAAGCTAGTCTTACGTTAACAAATGTATCATAAGATAGTGTGAAGAGTTTGCCGGCATACAGTACTGTGGGTGTTTGTGTGTTCGTCATTATGATAAGTAGAAGCTTCCTGCTAGGAACGCTACATGTGTACCATTCAGACATGTAGCAAGCTTCGCTTATAGCAGAACTCTAAAAAAACGAAGAACGTTTACATCTGAAGAATAACATTAAGAGAAGGGAAAAAATGTGTTTGAGTACACTGAGAAATCGATATGTTTGAGTCAACTAAATATATTTTGTTAAAGCAATCCTGTTTGGAGTATGTAAAAAAAATGGTGTGTTGAATTTGCAAGAAAATGCCACATGTGGAATTGTCAGTTAAATTTATTGAATATTTATGGAGAATCTGGAAGAACTTAAAATAAAGAGTGCGCTCTGTTTCGGGAAAAATATTCGGATAGATCAATAGTACCTATAGATGTAGTTTGGTGGCCAATTAAAAATTGTCTAGAATATAGGCAGTTTAGGTCAAAAATTAAAGAAAGAGATTAATTAATGACGAAATTGCTGAGATAGGTGCACATTTTTATACTAACCCCACTGTATTTCTTCGAGAAGTGCTAACAACAAAATCTCCATTCGGGGAATGTTCAACAACACAAGGGGAGACCAGCAACTACGAAACTTGCATCCGCAGAATTTTTTCGGAAGGGTGAATTTTCGCGAATTTCTCGGTATATCTTATCAGAAAGCTGAACACGTCACAAAAAAAAATATATGGACAGATGAAGCAACAGTTTAATAGATGCAACGGTCACTTTTGGGCAGCCAAAATCCCCATATTTCAAGAAAGTTGGCAATTTAATGTACTTTGTGCAATTAAAAATAACCGCATTCTTCGCCTACACTTTATCATGAAAATTTAAATGGTAAAATATATTAACGTAGTGCGCAATATTGTCGAAGAACTTGTTACATTACCAGTTGTTCGGTCTGCTGCTGCTTGGCATCAAATGGATGGTGCACCGGCTCACAACACAAGAATTGCCCACACATCTTTAGAGAAGTTATTTGAAGGAAAATGGATAACAAATAGAGGTGCAACTTTTGATTTTTTGATCTCCTCGAGAAAAAGAAAAGAGTGTAAAACCGATAATTAAATATAAAAAAAATGTTAAGATAAAATTAACTCAAAACGTTTTATCCAACTGTGCTTGAAAATGGAACGAAAGGTATAAATCAACAAAATCATTTGTTTGCCCGTATTTAAACGTAGTTGGATCGATCCAACTAAATCGGTCTTGCAGCATAGCAATTTTCGAGGCCGCATTTAATTCTTATTAAATTATGTTGGTCATGTGCCAAACTAAGCTGTAGTTTTGAAACGTCAGGTTTATTTTATAAAATTCATCTACTCACTTGGTTTATAAGTTGCTGTCCACACCAGCAAAATAACGCTACTTGACCAACTACGCATATAAAAATAATCAACATAATACCAACTTCGTCGTTCTCTGCTTCCTTAAAAAATTTTTCTGTTTACTTTACAAAAGCCTTGAGAAAACCATTCCCAAAACTCACCACAAAAAATTGAAGTGCTATAATACACAATTCTATGCTACTGAAGAAAACGTGCCAGAAGAAAAGTTGAGACACCAACTCCTCCAGCTTAGGAACCAAGCTAAAGTTATATGTAGGATGTCACAGGATGAGTTTACGTTAAAGGACGTAATTTATTAGTGAAAAATGTTTTCCTTTCTACTTACTCGAGTATCGCATTATGGTGAATGACGCAACTTCTTAAACGTGCTTGAATCTTTTTTTCTTGCGTGAAATAATCGTCATTGATATCTCTCTCAGCTGAGCGTTTCAGGTTATCTTTCAGTATCTCCAGTTGAGCAACAACCATTAGAATAAGCCCGATGAGTATGCAGTCAACAAGAGGGTAAATATAAGTTGACAATATTAGATAAATTGATTCGAAAATGTATGTGAAAATGTGTTCTTCGTCGCTAGTAAATGGAATCCAAATTGGTACATTTAGATAGTAATTAGTCACTATAGGACATAGGGTAAAGATAATAGCAATATTACAGCTCACACACCAGTAGATTCGAAGCCCATACAATATCATGGTCCTCGCTGTATACAAGAAATGGTTTTGATCTTGGGTGTGCATGTTGAAAATATCCGCTTCCAGTATATCTTCAAGCACGCGTAACTTTGGCAAATTGTGGATGTGAAGTAATACCTTAGCAGCGAACCAGAACGTACAGGTGAGAAAAGTTACATGGTACAAGGTGGCGTTAATATCTGATTCATCCACTATCATAGATAGCAATATTAACGCAGGAAATAGACAGAAAACCGTAAGAACGAAGGTGCGAACTGTATAGTATAGAGAATGTTTCTTCAACGTTTTGCTGTGGTAAAGTCCAGTGATCCATATGAACTTCCTATCGTGGATCAGCACTTCAATAGGTATTATTCGCTGAAATATGCACTTTGTAAGATCTAATTTTGTTTGCATTCTACGTTGGATAACTTACATTTGACATAATGGCTCGACGAACCGTTAATGTCGGATGTAACACTTAATCTATGGCGATCTATTGATCATCTGGTGTTTTTATATAATTTTTATATAATTGCGTTTTAATATTGTATAAGTTCCATGAGAATATATGCGTAGCTGCTGTAAATTATTGAAGAACCAGTAATACCAGCGATTTCGTAATAAATTGATTTTAGAAAATGTTCAAAAGATGACTTTTTTTATATAGTAGGAGGAAAACTGAGCATAACCTTCTGTCCAATGTTGTACAGAGTCGGGTTACAACGAAGCTCTTGAGAATTATGAAGGTCTCCTCGATTGCTGTTGTAGAAAGCGTGCCAAATAATCTCTCGTCTCATTGACAACTTATGATCTAAGATTTATTTATTAACACGCTGATTTCCATACAACTACTTATTCTATACCTTTCATTATGGTGATGTAGCATGAATTCAAGATAATGAAAGATATTGTTAAGATGAAAGGCTATTAGCAATCCCTCCTCCAGCTCCAACACACAGTAGGCGGCACAACTATTAATTACAAAAACAATCATATTTACTTTAGAGATGAATAGATTCAATCTGGAACGATATGCTTAAAGATGCCTCTATCTCACGGTAAGTTATCGATGTTTTGGAACAACGACCGATTTTGTTCGATCTTTATGACTTGCATCACTGACGATATATCAAATATATATTGAAGAACGCATATTTTATGGTATGATGGTTCTAATGGTTCGGGAAGTATGTGCTTTTAAATGTGAAACAAGTCCAAAAGATCCATCAACGCATTTAGTATCTAGAAGTTGGAGATAAGGTTTCATAATAATTAGCGATCCATAATTTCAAAAATCAAAAATGTTCGACAGGATAGATTTTGCGCCGCTATACTACGCTCTGGCTTTTGAAGATAGCTGTTTGCCGCTGAACGATAAAAAATTTGAGCTCGCCGTTTTCAAATAAAGTATTAAAGCTAATTTATATACAGTGCATATAAATAGCACAGGTAAACTGATAATGGATGCATTGATAAATTTGTAAATGTTAACAAGTGATTTATTTAACTTAGCTTAACAAAAATGTAGCAGATGGCATGCAGTTTATAATAAACACACAATATTTTATAAACTTCAAGATAAACAAATTAAGAAATAAATATATTATAAGTAGGCATAGAAATAGCACACTTAATAACAATAACGAAATACTGTATTATTTCTCTTTTTTAATTCTTTTTTGCTTTTGCATTTAATATTTTGTTGGAAACCTTTTACAAGCCAATATTGCTGCACATCTTCTCGGCACACTTTCAACTAATTTTTGACATCTCTCTACAGGGATGTTATGCCAGGCTTCTTCAATAGTATTCCATAATTCGTCTAATGCCGCTGGAGATTTGGACTTTATAACAACCTCAACATCCCCCCATAGATTTTCTATGGGATTTAAATCAGGGCTTTGTGCAGGCCATTCTAACACTCGAATCTGTTTCTCCTCTAGCCAACTGTTTTACGGTCCTCGCCGTATGTTTGGGATCATTGTCGTGCATTAAACCCCAGGTTACTGGAAGAGATTCATCAGCATATGGTTCCATCGCATTTTCTAAAATGTTGCGATAAACATACTGATCCATTTTTCCTGCAATTCTGAATATAGGTCCTATACCACGCCATGACATAGAAGCCCATACCATTACGCTTCCTCCACCGTGTTTCTATGTTTTTATAGTGTACCTAGGGTTGAACTTCTGATTGATGGGTCGTCGCACATACATTTTTCCATCAGACCCAAGTCGATTGTATTTGCTCTCATCTGTCCAAAGTATAGATTTCCAGAAAGAAAGCGGCTTTTCTTTGTGCATTTTCGCAAACAGTAATCTTCTTTGACGGTTTTTATTTGACACGAGTGGCTTTCGTACTGCAATACACCCATGTAAGTTAAATTCCTTCAGCCGACGTCGTATCGTTTTTCTCGATACATCAATATCAAATTGTTTATTAAATTCAATTTTTATTTGTGTAGCTGTGCGAAAAGGATATTCTTGACTTAATCGACGAATAAGGTTGTCTTCTCGTAAGGTCGTTTTACGAGGCCTAATCTTCCGTTTCTTGTTTTCTAAGGTTTTTTCTCTCTGAATATGCTTTATCGCATTTTGTATTAATTTACGTGAATAATTTAATGTTCGTGATATTTCTGAAATTGATATGTGTTGTAAGATATTGCGAAGAATTTCCCGCCATACAATGTTAACGGTGCTTGCGAGTTCGTCATTATAATGAGTAGAAGCTTCCTGGTAGGAACACTGCATGTGTACCATTCAGACATGTAACAAGCTTCGCTTATAGCAGAGCTCTAAAGAGAAGGAAAAATATCTCACGTACACCTGATGACTTTTGGAGTCGTGGGTCTATTATACAAAGTATAATTGAACTACTCACTTTATCTATAAGTTGCTGTCCACACCAGCAAATAATAGTTATTTGGCCAGCAACGCCTAGGAAAAATACCGTCTGAATGACAGTTTGGCTGTGGTCTGCTACCTTAAAGATTTATTTTATAAAACCCTCGCAAAATCTCTCATAAAATTTACCACGAAGAGTCCAATAGCCAGCATACACAATTTGATGCCACTGAAGAAAATCTGCAGAAAGAAAAATGGAGACAGCATATCTTGTACTTTGGTGACAAAGCTAAAAGTTATATCAAATTATTACAGAGTGCAATTTATTAGTGAAAAATGTCTTCCTTTCTACTTACTCGAGTATGGCATTATGGTGAATGACGCACTTTCTTAAACGTGCTTGTATCTTTTTTTCTTGCGTGAGATAGTCTTCGTCGATATCTCTGTTGGTTGAATACTTTAGGTCATCCTCCAGTATCTCCACTTGAGCTATAGCCATTACAATAAGTCCGATGAGTGTGTAGTCAACAATGGAGTAAGTGTAACATCCCGCGATCATGTAAACCGATTCATAAATATACACGAAATTGTGTTCGATTTCGCCAGAAAATGGAATCCAAATTGGTATAGTTATAGAGAAGTTGCTCACCAGAGGACACATAACAAAGACAGTGGCAGCGGCACAGCACACAAAATAGTAACCTCGAAACACATACATTATCATGGTCTTCGTTCTATACATGAAATGATTTTGTTGCTGGGTGTGCATATTGAAAACCTCCGCTGCAAGTAAATCTTCAAGCACGCGTAACTTTGGCAAATTGTAGATGTGAAGTGATATCTTAGCGCTACACCATATTGCACCCATTAAATAAATTGTTTCGGTATAGATGGTTTTAACATTCAATTTTTCCACTATCAGAAAGAGTAATATTAACACCGGAAGTAAATAGGAAACCGTAAGACAGAAGGCGCGCATCTCATTGTACAGAAAATGTTTCTTCAACGCTTTGCTGTGGTAAAATCCTGGGATCCATGCGAACTTCCTGCCGTAGGTAACTACTTCAGCAGCCTTTATTTGCTGAAATTTGGAGATTGTAAAATCTAATTCTGTTTGCATTTAGCGTTGTATAACTTACGTTTGACATTGTGGCGTTGCGAAACGTTAATGCCGAATGCAACAATAGTCAATCTATGGCGATCTATTGATCTTCCTTTGTTTTATATAAATGGTGCAATTTGAAACTTTATAAGTACAATTAATATTTTATTTGTTTCATGAGAATACGTACGTAGCTATAACTTATTGAAGAACCTGCAGAATAGATTAATAGAAATCTTAATAATGTAAGACGCCCAACATTGCAATAATTGTAACTTCGGGAATCTGGAGTAAGAAGGTTCGGTACCACGTTTTAGGCAAAAGCAGTTCTGCTAAGCACTTCCAATGCATGTCAAGTAGGGTATACATAACTTTCCGAAAATTAACGTTTGGTGCTCGCTGTTCCAGTTAACAAAAGAACTTGCTGTACAAACTTTTGAAAAGAGTTTGCTTCTTGTGAAGAAATAAGCGGCCGATATCAAACGAGACCGTACACGCCGCACATCTCCTGGAACAAGAACTTGTATCGTTTGTTGCGGAAATTGAGCATACTGTACTTGAACATAATTTTATGTTGTGCGCAATTATTTTTTATTTGAAAATTTTGTCTCTAGATTGTTCAGGAACGGAATTATCTTCTCAGACTATGCGCTAGATGGACACGCTGTATTTTTGGAGTATATTGGAATTGTATTAATATTTTTTAAAGGTGGATTGGAGCAATTACTTCAATATAGCATTATTGTGAATAACGCTAATGGATCTTCATATCTTGCTCAGAATATCTTTCATTGGGATTTCTTTTGCTTGTGCGTGGTAAATTATCTTTGAATATGTTAAACTAAGCCGTCACAATAAATAATTGTAGGAATATTGCTAAAACGAGGGAAAGACTCACGCTATATAGGAAATGTTTCTTCTATCCTTTATCGTGATATAATCTGGAGATCAATAACATTTTCCTACCAAAAGTTCACCACTTCTATGGACGTAGGTCATTGCAACATATGTCTCATGAAAAACCTTAATTTTTTGGAGCACGCTAGATCTTACTTTTAACATTGTGCAGCTGAGTTTCCTTTGAACGTAACAATTAGTCCAACGTGATATCTTGGTTGCTTACAACGTTTTATACTCGCGCAAATTATAGCGCGTACTACAATAAGGAAAGATACATTATTACGCTTGGAGAATTATTTTAACTTGAACAAGGCAATATCGATTCAAGCTAAAGCTTTTTCTGAATTGTGGACCATTATAAATGCAACATATCTCGTCACTATTTGCGTTTAATATCTCTGATAATAATATTAAACTTACTTTGGACACCTTCTTAAATGTTTAACTAATATTAAATCCCACAATTTACATGTTTGCGAGGATAACATCCCACACCTAAATGTAAAAAAAATTATTTGTTGAAAAAGCATAATCCAAGTGAAAAATAAAGTAATCTAAAAAAGATAGCGATAGCGATATCAGTTGTTTTAGTGCATACGACATTTTTCCGGGGTAAATAGTGGTAAGAGGATAGCAAGTATGCATATAGGCGTAAATGGTATTTCAAAGGGATGACTTGTGCGTACATTTTGTCCTTTCCAGCTCAACCCGCTGGCAACTCGGTAAGAGCCTGGGAGTATGGCAAACAAATCTCGTTCAGGCTAGTTTGATAGACTTATGGAAGACGTATTTAGAAACATATGGCTTTATTCTTTTTATTAGTAATAACGGCGTAAATTGCAAAAATCCGAAAATCGTCGTAGTTTTCACTCTCTAAACCTGAGGTTCCGCAGAAACGGAAAGCGGCGTTTTACAACACTCGGTGGGTCCTACAACTTAGCCAAGTTTCAATCCAATCGGTGAGTGTCACCTTGTCATTGAAGTTTAATGGGACATTCGTTATTGCTCACAAAATATTGGACAGCTGAATTTAACTGCAGCCGTACGAGCATCTTTGAGCATCTTCGTCCAAGACGTCCAAACACGGTCGATTTAGGGAACCCTTGCAACAGACGTATTCAGATCCAAGTCAAAAAATGCTACACTTTGCCTTTCAAATAAGTTTATTTAAATTAGAAAGTAATTGTAATACATTATTATATTATTACAGATGTTTTAAAGCATGCAGGAAAGGTACCTGTCGTAAAAGAACAATTAATTAAATATATAAGAGGTGAAACAAGTATGCTATTGGATTCTTTACGGTTTTGGATCTACGGAATTAAATTTAAACTCCTAAAGTAGTACTAAAGTCTATCAAAAACTTTAACACATCAAGGGTAGTGCTATGATAGATTCGGTCAAATTGCAGTGAAAAAGTTCAACACATTGCGTCCTAAATAAGTTTAAGTGTACGCCATTCACTAGCTAGCATAATACTTTTGTTTAGTTACTATGTATTTCATCCAGTGGTATTTCCATATTTCCATATTTCCGTCTCGAAGTCACACAGACTATACTACCTAGACTATTACCTCCCAATTTTCATAGATTTGACTGAAAAGGGCGTAGAACGAGTAAGCATTGCGAAGTATCTTCAAGAGACATCCCAATAACTACCTTGCTCATAATAATTATTTACAGTATTCTTACTTACCATCGCAAAGCTATTAAAGAATATTGTGAAAAGTTTTCCAGCATGGAAAATAAGTGGTTCCTGCGTATTTGTCATTATAATAAGTAGAAGCTTTCTGGTGAAAGAAGTGCAGGTATACCAATGTGTTTTTTTTATAAGACAAGTTCGAAGATTTAGATAGTAAAAGAGTTTCCATTAGAAACTGCTAGACAGATAGGATGTGTGACCTTCGTATAACAATCATGCCGCTAGAAACTATTTAAATCAAGAGTGTTATTGCAACCAATGGAACAGTACATTAGCCTGCAAGATCACCTGATTTGGCTCCTCGTAAAACGCTTTTATGGTGTTGTTTTGTGGTGTTAACTATTAAAAATAAAGTTTATGGTCAATAACGTAGAAAAATTGTAGGAAGCAGTACTTGAGACATTTCATAGTATTAATGGCAACACTATCCGTCATTAGTTAGCAATTAGTAATTAATAGCATTCAGAAACGGTGCCAAGTTTGCATTACAAACAATGGTGGTTTATTTAATTTATTGTTGCTAATTGTTGTATTTACAGCTTAATTAGTTTGTTAATTAGAGTTTTCTTAGTTTACATAAGCGTGTTTTTTCCGAAACATGGTTTTACACATAACTTGATATACAACAAGCAAAGTCTTTGCGATCATGGCACTGCAAAGGCTTGTCTGTTAAGGCAACTAAAAGAAATTAGCAGATTTTGGCTTTTTTTTTATTTCACGTGTTTGCTAACTTCACCATCTACTTATCTCTTCAAATACAAAAGTTATTCATGGTGTATTTACAAAATTCGGGCATACAAGCTGTCGGGCATACAAGATGTCACTAAATACCAATGAAACATGCATCTGTTTGCATTTAACTAGACGGAAATCAGGTACAGTAACTGACACCAGTTACCAAAAATGTGACCTTCTCTACTGATACGAGTTTCAAAGTATTTGTTTTGTAAATCAGTACCCCTGTTGCCATCCCCGCACGTGGCGATTTTCGACTTTAGTGAGGAAATGAGGAAATTCAGTTAAAAATTGAGAATATTTGTGACTAAAAGGAAAAAAGAAAAAGGTGATTAATAAGAATTATTGCTAAAGAAGGTAGCCATTTAAAATATTATTCGATTCGAGTAGGTAGATCGTCGTTGGCAGATGGGTTGGTTGAACATGAAACTGCACAAAAATAACAAAAAAGCAGAAGGAAAGGAAATTCATCCATAAATACCAAACCGCATGGGAATCATGAACTTGAACTATGAATCTATCAATATCAATACAAATATACGTCTGCGTACTACAATAGTTACAATATTCCAAGGATGGGTAAAGATCATTAACGAAGAGTGTGAATAATACAGGTGCTAGCTGGCTTCCTTGTAAAATTCAGGAGGTGACATGAATGGGTCGAGATTTTAGATGCGATATTGCAACTACTTGTACTCGATTCCATAGATATTATGGCATCCATGATAGTAGTGATCTGCTAAATATACTTGGTCAAACGCTTTTGGGAAGTCACGATATACAGCTTGAGAGTCGGTACCCACCTTGATCGCATGTACTTGGAACCGTTCAGTACTGAAATAATGTATTCGGCTATCAGTTCATTGGTTACAGTTCACGTTCTAGTGTGACGTAATTAGCTCTTTTGGTAGATAACACATCAAAACTAAAGCGTCAATTGTAACCAGCTAACAGTTGAGCCATGACCTAGTACACTACTTGAATAATGGACGACATTCCCTTCACCCTTTCTACGATTCCGAATATATTCGATCAAGGTAGGTACGGCGATTAGTTTGGATGCTCAGCCTGCATAAAAACCATGTCGATTGATATCAATTAATGAAAATCGTGAAGGTATTTGCTCGCGATTTTTCACTAACTTCGCTCTTTTAATACCAACCCAAATAACAGAAAAATATCCACGAATTTCGTTTAGTCCTTTTAAAGTAAAGTGAGGATAAATTTACAAAATTCAAATTACCGTACCACGGTGTAATTTGAATTAACTAACCGAAACCGACGTAATCTAAGCTGATCTATGCCTATACTAAAACTACCAAAACAGTTGACATTTGACAAAGCAGACTGCCTGCCAATCCATTTTCATTTGCGGATGAAAATTTCCTATTTAATAATTCCCCTATTCAACTATTAATAGCTGATCGACAGCCCCTTATCGACTAGCTGCGTCTTCGGTTAGCAAGGTGGCCGTTCGCAGGAGCGAAAGAAATGGGAGAGTGCGCCAAAACAAACTTTCGCAGTAGAGGAAGAACCATACCGGGCAAACTCGTATCGAGAAATACAAATTTTATCACTTTATCGCGACGATGGTCGTAGTTCCATTGCATTATTTTCAGGCCCTTAGAGTATATCGAAATTTTTAACACGTCAAGGGCACTCTTAGGGTAGATCTATTCGGATGGCAGAGAAAAAGTCAACATATTGCATCTAAAACAAGTTTATTTGAATTAAAAGGTAATTCCTCTTAAACCTATAGCCTGTGTCTTCCACAGATCGAATTGAGTATATCTTATCCGTTAGGTTCTAATGGTATTTCCATATTGCATGGATGATCAATGCGTAGCAATATCTTCATACCAAGGTCACACAGACTACTGGTTACCGTTTCCTCTTAATTTTGATAGATTCGGCTAAAAAGAGCGTAATACGAGTAAGCATTGCGGAGTATCTACAAGAGAAATTCCAGAAACCATTGTGTTCCTAATAATTACCCATAACATCCTTACCATTGCGAAGGTACTAAAAGATATTGTGAAAAGTTTTCCAGCGTAGAAAATGACTGGTTTCTTTGTATTTGCCATTATAACAAGTAGAAGCTTTTTGGTGCAAGGAGTGCAAGCGTACCATTCGCAAGCATAGCAAGCTTCAGTTATATCGCAACTCTGAAGAAGATGTAAGAAATACCAAGCACTCGCTGATAAATAAGTACATCATTCAGTATACTTACCTTATTTATAATCTCTTGCCCACACCAACAGATTAATAATATTGTCCAGGTAAGGCCTATAAGCCATACAATAGAGAAGGCAATTTGGGCAACTTCTGTAGCCTTAAATTTCATAGTATTGAGTTGCTTAAGAAAGATGGGTTTTAAGGAAACTTACGGCTATAAGTTGAACACCCGTAAAGCATAGTTGCAGGACACTGAATGCTACCTGCCAGAAAAACATTGGCGAAAGTAAATCTTCTATTTTCGAGGAAAGTCTATAAAATAAGCACTTGATAAGTTAGTCGAAATTATAACTATATCCATCAGTTGTTTTAATTTCTTTTTCCCCTTCTATATAGCTATGTTTATATTACTTTGGTTGATAATAGGAAGTTTATTTCTAAAGAAGGGGAAATTTCCACTTAATCGGAAGTAAATATTTACTACAACCAAAATATAATATTTCTGACGGAAACATAGAAAAAGAATGGTATTGACTTTCATTATATTGGTGACAATAACGACCTAATAAGTGTAATGTTTTGGAAGGAAAAGATTGAGCTGTGACTTGTAACGTATTTAATAGTTCTTTCCATAAGAAAAATTATCAGAAGTATTCAAGAAATACTATATTTTTGTTACTTTTAGAAACACGTTTACAACAGTTGATTAATGATGATCATCCTTCCGATGACAAATTTGAAGTCAAATTGCAAAGGAACGAATTGAAATCTAAAACGACAAACTGGAAGACAACAGTTTACACCACGGAAGATTCGTCGACAATATGTTCCCCGGCCGAAAAGTTACCGGACGATAAAATTCTCGATAAATAATTCAAGGAATGGAAAGCCGCAAACTTAGTTTTAATTACCTTACGCAGTTAAGATTAATGATCCCTAATTATTAGGGATGTTAATTTCTTCAAATTGTCTACTTTGAAAAAGTTTGCGTTACGGTTAACATCGTGAAATGGCTGTTGAATTTGTTGCGTTATGGTTATTTATATCAAAACGAGAGAGGGGACGACAAATTATTTTGGGAGCGTGACTATTATTACAAAAAAATTTGGAGAATTTCTTAAAAAAATAAAGCCCAGCCATAATAGATGCCAGAGAGATAGAAAAAACAAAGCTTTATAATAAGATACGAGGAAATCCCATAACTAGCCAGGACGCATCGCATCATGTTATCTCTGCATCGTTTTATCGAAGGGATGTCGTTTTCTTTTACGCATTAACAAAAAATGGAGAATCCTTTTTACTGGACGAAATGCTAATTTGTAGTATTAGAGGCGCGTTTGGGCCCATAGCAAATCTAGTCGAAGCGTTTGACACCTTTTATGAGGAGAATGTAGTACTGGAGGATGCCCGCCCAATTGTGGACGATCTCGAGAGCACTTGGACTGGATGCTCGTAAAGACGCCAACATAGCGACGAACTGTCGTTGGGAAATCTTCCTCATCCTCCATCTGTCGGAAGTTGCACATTTCTATTTTTAAAAAAGTTCGGATGGCAACCAGGTGCATAAAATGAATCTTCCAAACAAAGCCCTAATAACTCTGAAGCCTTTCGTTTTAGAACAATAGTACCTTATTACATTTTTTCCCAGAATTTAATGAGGATTTGAGAAATGCAATAATATATAGCATGTTTCACTAAAAAATAATATAACTTTGGGTAAAAGTCGAAGCATCCCGTAGATTTGAAAGTAACGCATGCCCATAATCAGACCTCATAAAGAGAAGAAACCGCTTCACGAAATCTCCATTCACCAAGCCATTTTAATTTCAATTATCTGTGTTCCTTACTTCAGTATAGCATTGTGGTGGATGATGCATTTACGCAAATGCCCTTGGATCTCGTTTTCTTGCGGGGGATAGATGCTCTTTCCATTTCCTTTGCATACATTTCTTAAGTTTTCTTTAAGTATTTTATATTCGGCCGCCACTACAAAAATAAGCTCTACAGACACAGTATCCAACAGAGGATACACAAAAGCACCAGTTGCGAAGTAGCAGCATTGATAGAGATAAGGAAATAGCTCAAAATGAAATGGATTCCACATCGGTATTACAAAAAAGTGTCCAGTTATGATTGGACATGTAATAAAGGTAAAGGTGAACAAGTACAGAAAACACCAATAAAATCTGAGCACAAACGTCTCCGTGGCTTTCGCTTCCCACATAAACCGATCTTGTTCTTTTGTCTGCATGTTGAAAATATCCATCTCCAATTCATTTTCGATGACGTAAAGCTTTTCCATGTAATATATATGCGAAATCAATTTGCTGGCAACCCAAAGTGTTGTCACAAAAAAAGACGATTTCTGCAAGAAGTTCATGAAATTGTAATCGGATTGAAGTAATTGCAATAATATGAAGAGCGGGAGCAGGTAAAATAGTATGAGAAACATTGTGCGATTCACCCAATAGAGACGGTGCTTCTTTAGCGTTTTACCATGATATAATCCGAATAGCCACAACAAATTTCTGCCATAAGTAACTATTTCTATCGCCTTAGGTCTCTGTAAAACGTATTATAAAAGAAGAATTCTTTCGAAAACGAAAGACGACAAAGGACTTACTTTCGTCATGATACGCTTCTTTAATCTGTTTAGATTATTTTAAATTTGAAAAATATTTTTACAGTTAACACAATAATTAAGCAAGATTATATTTCTCAGGTTCTTTATTGAATGAATGTAGAGATTGATGTGTCGTAATCTATTGATTCCCCAACTGTTTTAATATCAGCAAAATTAAACCCAATGTTAATAATTTATACGTTAATGTAACAGTTTATAGAATTCTTAATGATGTTAATATTATTACAGCAAGTAAATTATCCTCAATTATGGTGGATTATCTTTAGGAAATTTACAAGTGATGTTAATTTATATAATTTTTCTACATTTGTCAGTATTATTCTATGAAAACGAATCTATTATATATAAAATAGAATATAAGTACAAGTACTACACTTTATCAATCAAATTTTATAACGCCAGAATATTTTGCATTGGATGCAATTGGATTGAAGGGATAAAAAGATCTAAATACCCAGTTTTGCTAAATCGTTTATTTTCGCCGCTACGCCAGGCGGATTTTGTGATCAATCACTGGAATAGTGGTGTGTTGACTTTAAAAAACAACATCTACATAATGTACTATGTTGCGAAGCAAACAAGGAAATCTATTAAATGTCATACAGGATGCTTAGCCAAACTTTACCAACGTGATCTATGGAACAACTTTGTATAGAAAGGTTACAAAGTTGCGAATAATCAGTAACAATTTCCTTTTCTGGACAAAATGTCGGCAGAAGCTATGATAACAATATGGTTCAAACCTCGAAATCAAGAGCATAATAGTATTATTGACGACCACGGAAGCTTACGTAATAGAATCAATAACATTTTTTTGTTAAAACAGCAAGAAAAAAATTGATATATGGTATACGATTTGTTATTAACATGATCGATGTCTTGGTTGTCTAATCGCGTGAGGATTTTCTTCAGCTCATTGGGAAATTAGTAATTGCATCTTGCTTCATCTTGCATACATGGTTGAAAATCGGCTTCACTAAGACCTTGCACTTGTTACGTATGGTATGCAGCAAAATCTTTCCCTTCCAGTCCCAGATTTGGCATCCAAATTGGTTTGAATAAGTACTGCTTGGTTATGCACGGATGCAAGATGAAAACAAAACGCTTTTCACTTCATCCTGTAAGTTGCCTCCGCTCGCACAATAAATCTATCCTGCTCTAGACTTTGTATGTTAAAGATAGACTTTTCGCTGAGGACATTTTCTAAGCGGGACAACTTCGATAAAATGTAGATATGTATTGCTATTTGAACGCACAACCACGCCGAGCTCATCATGAAGATCGAAGTATCCAAGAATTTTGAAAAATCTCCGTGTAAGATCAAGTCCAGTCCGAGTAACGTGGGATATCCTGCTAAGATAGCTATGCTTGCAAAATAATTGATGGTGTGGAATTTGTGCTTTTCGAAATTCTCGCCGTAGTACAGACCGAAAAGCCATAACGTCTTCTTACCATAATGTCGAATATCGTTAACTCTTGGTCTCTAGAATAAAAATAATGAAGCGACTTCTTAGCGAAAAAAATATTTACTCCTACAACCATTGCTAGGCAAATTTGATCGGTAGCATGTATTTGTGGCGATGTATTGATTTGGTTTACTCTTATATATGGAGTCAAAGTAATTAAAAAGTTTCGTAATTATAGGTAAAACTGTATATCGTTGAAATGGGATGCATAATTAAAACGTATGTATTGAAGCCATGTACTGCAAGTCATAAGTTTGCAATTGGCGGTAGTGTTGCTTATGAACACCTACATACGTGGAGAATGGAATAGCGTTCCACTACTGAACGTTTCGCCGCGGTGGACAAATCTGTGTAGATACCATCGACATTAAAAATTATCTTTAATATACTTAATTTGCGTTCCAAAGGTAATCAATGGGAAAAATCTTGATTACGATAAAATTCAATAACAAGGCCATTAACAGTGCCCAACCTGTTCAAATCCAGTCGAAAAAATCAAGCGTATCTATCATAATTTCCATTACGATTAGTTTTGGCGTTAAGAGCACCTACTTCAGCATGCAAATAGCGCGTTGTCAAAACAATAGATAAATTAGATAATGTTACACAAGCACCATGGGGGATTGATTGATAAATCAAGAGGGCTTATAAATTATTGCTATATAAATTTGTTATAGGCGTAATAAACGAGATAGCGAGTGTTGATAATACAATAAAAAAAAATTTTGATAAAAAGGAGACAATCGACAAAGGTTAAATTCAAAACATAGCACTCACAAAACTAAACCAAAATCCAGAAAAATTTTTCTTCCTTTCTTATTTGTAGTTATCACATTAACATGGATTGTCATGAAAAATACCGAAAATTAAGAAACAAGTGTATGAAACCAGACTTGCTGCTTTGAACGTGAACACGGACTACACGTGTACACGTATTTTCGAAGCCATTATTTTCAGATGTTTGTACACGGCGAAAGTTTAAAAAGAGAATACGTGTTGGAGCGCAAGAGGCGATGCTATAAATATTACAAAGACATTTTGGTCGCCCTGGAAAAAAACTGACGAAGACAGATGAAACCTTTAACACAAGAACAGACAAGAACTTTTCCTTTCTTTGTTTTTTGGGACTCTGGTACCAACAGAGAAACGAGAGGAATTGACAAATGACGCTATAAGTTATGCAAAAAATATGTGCGAAGACGTTGGCATTTCCATGGAACCTCAGAGGCGCATTTTTACGATGGGGGAAGAGATGCTAACATGTCCCATGAAGATTAGTTGAGATGGAAGCTGTTTTCTTCGTTAGATAGAATAACAGTAGAAATTCGTGAGAGATTTTAATAGTTACGGAGTTTATCTATCTAACGGCGGCTCTACTACTAGATTTAGATAAGATTGGATGCAAACTAGACTACGCATATGCCGAAATTGACGAACACGACTTGACAAGCTCAAACGAGTTTGACTACGGAGTTTCGTAGCTGCCACAGGCAATGGAAATACATTAATTGTCGTGGGCCCATTTGGATTATTACAATTTATTGTGAAATACAAGTTGGAAGATATTAAGCTCTAACCCTCTCCTCGCAAAATACTTTCGATCCGCTTCAAATCTCCTGTATCAGCAGAAAAGCAACCTTCCTTTCCTTGCTTCACAATTAGCACTACACATTGAGGCAACACTTTTTCACCTTTCGCTCTTCTAACATAGACACGTCTTGGTTGTCCGAATATCTTAAACTTTGATTCATCAATCCATAGCATTCGCTTCCAGTCTTCCACTGCCAGTTTCTACGTGTTTCTGCCCACTGCAATCGTTTTTGCCTGTTTCCTCGCCGAAGTGTGGGTTTCTTACTGCAACAGGGCCGTGAAGATTTACAACTTTTAGCCGTCGTTTTACCGTAACAGAAATTTTTCTTGCACGGTGCCGCGTTAATTCCCGGTGTTGTTAGTCTTCTATTTTGTTTGCTTAACAATTTAATACGCTTACGTCTGCAATACGCAAAAACAAATTTGATCTTGCCGAAAAGTTCTTTAGTTTAAATAAGGGAGCGGAGAATTTGGCTGGGTTTCAGCCGCACGCTACGCCACTGCGTTAATCTCTATTTGTAGACCATCCTCCAACGTAAAACAAAAGCCGTAAAAAGTCCATTTTCGTCGCCCAATTCCGCTTCCTAGGTAAGTCCAGTGACCTTTGAACGACCCACCTTCCTTATTTTGCAGAACCTTACATGTATGCGATTGACCCTTTGCCCCGCTACATCCTGTACACGACATATTTATAGCGGCAACAATTATTGTCATCGCAATTAGAGGTAATATGTATGTAACCGTAATCAATTGGCAAGGACAAATACCCAAACCGACAAATATGCGCCATAATTGACCTGGAGAACCGATAAATGTATACTTACTTGGTTTTATCGCAATGTTTTCGAGCAAGAATTACGCACACACGTTTCTGGAAAATTGACAGCAGGTAATAAGCCATAATGCGCGCTATACGTGGTTCGCGTTAATCGTTTTTACTTTGTGTAGTTTCGATTGATGGTTGCGTTAGCTAAGAATGTACAATATCGTCGTTGTTTTGTGTACCTAATGCAATTTGCCAGTTTTGTGTTTTGTTGCGCATGTTCAACTAAATGAACAAAATTAATTTAAATTGATTTATCTTCGCTAAGGAACAGCGGAATCTCTTCGCTATTCGCAAGAAAATGGTAAGTATATATTAAACGTATTATTTTAGCATTTAATAGAACCGTAGCCCGATGATGTATTAGCCAAATTGCCAAATAGCCGCTCTTCTTTTTCATTTCTTCCTTATTAATTATGTATCTGTAAACTTTTATCTTCAATTTTGAACCGTAAAACGTTATTTGTTGTACATCCCAAGTATTTAAAAACAACCTACCTAAATTTAAAATTTATTTTAAGAAATTCTTTTAGAGAAATACTCGTTGGCATTTTTGTATATAAAAATATTACGTTGGTGAAAACAATACAGTTTGTTTTATTTTTATTTTTGACCTTAAATTCGTAATTTTCCACTGATTTCCTTCAGATTTTCAGGTCTCGGGAAAAGAAAACAAAGACTTCTTTTCTTCGGATTTATTTTACTTCGCAAAGTATCGTCGTACCATTTTCGTCGACATACTCAAAAATATTTGTCACCTTCTTGTAATAGTCGTAATCTTATTTTTCGTTCTTTTACTTTCTTGAAATGCTATTACTTGTATTACTTGCTTTCTTTTTGCAATTTAGTCGCTTCTGTAAACGTTTTGATTAATGAATATGTTCTACAAACAAGAAAGTCGCTGTCTTGAAAAAAAGCGGTTGCTTGTCCAAAATAGGCTTTATCCAAAATATTACTACTTTCATTCAAATACAACAGATATGTTCAAAATAACTATTCTTTTTATCTGTATTCTTCCTTTTCTTGTTTGCCACCAATTTGCCTTGCTGTATCGGAGCTACCTCCTCTTTATCAGCGGTTTACTCGAAAACCTATTTCCACACATTTAGATCGCTTAACAACGAAACAACTAACAATATCCATTATATGTAGACGCGCGTTTCGCTGTATTAAGGCGGATTTAGTCTTGTACCACGCAGAAAACATATGTCGCATAGTAGAAAGTTAAACTCTATTAAAATAAATACAATTGTTCTGACACATATGCATTTCTTCGCCCTGCAAGTTGTTGTACATTAACGATCGTAAGCACTAATGCAGTTGTTCGTAGAAGTTCAACTTTTACTGCTATTTGTCGTAATTTTGCGCTATTAATAACTTCATAGTGAACCGGTACCTCCCAATGTTTGTCTCTTATGAGTATGAAGTATATTGTTAATGAATTTTAATTAGTCCTTAAAACCAGAGGCATGGGACGGTAATCTCGTTCAGTCCCCGACAATACATAATAAATATCGATCTATGCCAGTCTAACCGAACATATTTGCAACTTTTAATTTAGCTCATGCATTTATCCAGCTGTACAAGAACCATTGATCCTAAGAGCGCATATCCGTAACGAATCACGTGATTTTTTTTCGTATACCTTCTGCAGCAAGGAAATTTTGCGAACGAGACAAATCTGTCTTTGCAGCTCATCAATACACTTCTATGGAAGGTGGTAGCTATAATTGAAATTGTATATATGCAAAGGTTGAACTAACACGTACGGATCAGAGCATCAAAGATACTCTCATCTAACCGCTGAAAAATTCGAAATTAATAGCTATAACGACCTTTACAGCAATGAGCAAATTAGTAATGCCGTACGTTCTGCGAGCGTAACGGGCTTACTAGTAGCATCACACCAAGACAATAATGTTATTGCTTACTTTCGACAAGTGTAACTATGCATTCTTGTTTATTAAGTACACGTTAACTGCATTTAATTAATTTTTGATATTCGACCTTTGACATTGTTTTTCTCAATTTTTTTCAAGTGTAACATATTGATAATTTTATACCGTTGAAAACGGAATAAAAAGTACTACTGAAATTAATGATAAAAAATGTTATTTAAAAAAAAACATTTGATGACGTCATAACATTAAAAATAAATGACGTAACATTTACGAAGATGAAAAGCTAAAATAATTCAAATCGCTATACCTCTTCGAGATTAAAAAACAAATAAATAAATATTAACAAAAATAATAAATTTATCCGTTACTTTCTTTCCACACTGTATAATCGATGCATTTCGTAATGATACATTCTGTATGTATTCCTCGATAATAGCCGCATCAGAACGTTTAATTATGATTAGGAATCAATCTAATGGTTACGAACAAAATAAAAATATTTTCGTGTTATTTATTCGTAATGGAATAGTTTTGATTTATTGAATTTTATTGAAATTAGAAATATTTTGTTGATAATCACCAAAAATCTTAGAATTCTTTCACAATCTGATCGTTAGGCAACCCAAAAAGCGCCGAGCTTGTTCTACATTGAATCCGCGTAGATGTCGCTTGCATCTTCGAGAAACGTCAGTACGATTTTAGCGCGCTAATTTATCGCCTCATATATGCAACTCAAATTACATAACCTCTACGAAGGTTTAAAACACCGAATTCGATTACAGGTTAACGTCCAACGTCAAAATGTGGAAGATATAGAGAAAGGAAAGCCGTATCACTGTGCAGATGATCGAAAAGCGCAAACGGTAACGCTATTCAAACGGCTGGCGATCATGATCGTCCTCAGCGGATTGGTAGCCGGCGGTGCGGCGATATGGTACTGTTTCGGATGGCAGTTCTTCCTTGTGTACCTCTTTCCCGCGATCATATTCTTCCTTATCGTTGTTAATTATAGTTGGTGCTATGTAGCGGCGGTAACGGCCCCACGGGATATCAGGTGAGTTTTTCTAATTCATAACTTGCGTAGAAAGCTAATATTTGTCGTGGTAATTACAGAAATTAGCAATTAGTTCAAAGTTCAATTAGTAAAGTGTATAGACGCTTTCAAGCAGTATTAATTTAAAATAAAATTCTTCGGTTATTATTTACTTTTTTTAAATAGAGAAGTAAGGCCTTGTTTTAGATATTTATCCATTAAAGTTAGTTTATTTTTGAAACCCAGTTAATTGTACATTAGCACAAACGAATAAGTGATCATAAAAAGTTTCTCCGTTCCTGTTTATTATTCGTTCGCACACTTACCTACTTTCTCTGTATTATTAAGCAGCTTATCTAAAATAATTGTCGGATTAGTAAATCTGAAGCATGTACTCCTCTCAATACTTCTTACAAGAATTCAAAGTATGAATTAAAAAAGAAAATCATTCCGTGTGACATGATTAGTTTAAATTAGATAAATGTATCGCGTGCTAAATAATATGTATGATTGCTATCTGTTTGCATTTATCATTTAACCGTATCAGTTTCTACGAGTACAATTTAGACGTTTTCGTATGATTTTGATACTTGTCTATAATAGACTTTAAGTTTAAAATTGGCGCTCTGTAGTTGTTACAAGGGTCACCAACTACTATTTAGCTAATCATTGAAATAGATATTTCCAGGATAAAATATTTATTTTAAATAAATACTTGTTTATTGAATTTGTGAATCATAGTTTATTATTAGTGTTATCGTTGTTTTTTTTTTAAATGAAGCATAACAGAGATACTACGAACTGTCGCTGATATCAGCGCTCCGTCGTGCCTCTAGCCATAATACGCGCGTTATTCAAATATTCTAACACACTTTTTCAGCATTTACTATTATTACAATTTAATAAAAAGAAAATTCACTCTGTTTTTCATAAAATAAACTACACTGGCCAACGGTGATTTTATTGTTTCCGCTATTAGAGCAGTTCGAGGGTAACTTAGTGTTGTTGAATCCATATTTGCTAACAGTTTTGTCATATTGGTTCTAGTTTTTATGATATATTTTTTTTAAAGGAATGAAGAAAAAAAAAATTCAAATTAAAAATTTATTGCGAGAGAGACGAAAAATACCTCAAATTATAATTACACAAAATAAATATTTATAATTATGCAAAATAAAATATATAATATAAAACTAGAAAGTACGTTTTTAGTAAAAAAAAATCACTACAAATGCTTGGTGATATGATTTTCTATTGTGTTGGACTTGAAAACAATCACGTTGTAGGTTCCAACAATAGTCTGCCATCATGTATCACACCTTCCTCGATACCTTTCCTCCACTTTGAGTTTATGCCTTGATGGAATCGCTCGCCTTGTTCTTCACTAAATTCACCGAGGCTTTCCGGAAAACTGTCCAAATGATTATTACAGAAAGTGTAATTTAATGCTCATATTACCATCCATTCTCTTAAAATTAACCAGCATATTTCGTACGAGTTCTTCATAATGTTCTGCCTTATTGTTACCCAAAAGGTTCTTAACCACAGTAACAAAAGAGCACCAAACAGAAGCTTCAACATCAGTCGTGGCTTTTGGGAAATTCAAATCGTACGAATTTGGGGAACCATAAAAAATTTGAGCCTCGTTCTCCAAAGTAAGTTTAGGAAAATCAACTTACTTTGGACAACGATCTACAAATAAATTTAAAGCGTTCCCCTTCTTTATATAAGGTTTTAACAGATTGTTTCGTAAGTTCCAGCTTTATACGAAGTGGAAGTAAAATGATTTTACCCTGTCAAGCAAAGACTCGCTTTACCTACAGTTAATTCTTCTCTAAGTGGCCATTTCTTTTTCGTCCAGTGATCTTGCTTCGCTCTAGTATCCCGCATACACATAACATACCCTGGATAATTTCGAAAAAAGTTGCTCCGTATCATACCACGTCAAACCGATGTCGATATATATGCCCAAAAATTTTGTAGATGCTACCTGTTATATGGATTTATTTTAGACTTTTAATAATAAAGACGATGTAATTAAAAAAGTCATAGTTGTATAAATAGGTATTATCGTTTTGGTACATCGTAGCTGCGCCATTAGAGACAATATTTGGCAAATCATTTATAAATAAAAAAAAAAAAATGGCCTCAGGACAGATCCTTAAGCAACACTAGGGCGTACATGATATTTTCTTGATCTTACCCCATTCACCTCTACTGTACATTTAGAATAAACAACATTTTGTGAAATACAGGGTGAATTTTATTTCTATTAAATTCAGATATGCATTTTTATATTATGCGTATTCTAGTCTTCTGCATTTTAATAAAGGTATAATGAACACAGCTAGAAATGTATCATTTACAGAAGTAAAGTACAAAGTATAATTGTGATTTAAGTTGGGAAACACTTGAAACGAGAAAAATATGTTGGCATTTATTTATTAGTTTGTACAAGAACATTAGGAAAATTCCTACAATGGTCAAAGAGGACATAAGTACATATAGACAATAGTTGCCTGTGAATAAGTCAATAAGTGAATTAGTCAGCAAATATGGTACACATAATATTTAGATTCGTTGAAGAATAATTTAGCCATTATTTTGCGCGTAAAAAAGGTAATGACTACAATTGTTAGCGGTATTAGTCTAGAGAAAACAACATTGTTTGAATTGAAGAAACAAGGTCACACGAATGGCTCGTCTCAAACAAGCTATGCGACAAATAATTTTTTTTTTATAGTGATAATGTACGAATTTGCTTCTTTCCGTGTCTTTTCGTTTATCATAAAAAAAATCTATTGCAAACAGACGGGATCATTCGTATTTGTATTCTGGGTTTTTTTTCTTTATAATTCGTTTTTTTTTTGATCCAAACAAAAATATGAAACATCAAATAAAGATCTTACCGCGTAAATACTTATGACCAATTAGTTAATCATGTTAATGGTACTTTAACTAATTTAATTAATTTCATCCAAATATTGCGTGATTATTGAAGGTCTCTTTAAGATACATAAACTTAAGGAATTGCCACCCTCGCAATTAGAGCTCTTTGAGGAACAGAATTCCTCTTTCAAAAGATTTGACAGGATGAAAATGAGAATATGGGTTTATGTTTTTTATTTCATGGCTTCTAACTTGTTCAAAATTTTTTCTAGAGAATTCTGATGGAATTGTCTGAATAATAAAAATATTAATCCCACCTTTTGCAACTTATCCCAAATGTACCCAAACGCTTTTATAGAATGAAGGACCCTATTCTTTATAGACAGCATCGCAATTTTCTGTCGTTTGTCGTTAAAAAATTGGCGTCCCAATATCTGTACTATATTGAACCTACTTGAATGTTGTGTATGTGATAGTAGCACAGATGTGCCGCAACTGGTTTTTGGATTGATTGGATGGGTAAATCTTGTGAAACTTGTACGTGAATATTTCATGTAAATATCGAAAAAATACCAGAATCTATCATTAGAAATTGTTTTCAGTTTTGCAGGATTTTGCTTAAAGAATGAATACAACTAAAAATTCAATCAAATGATAGATTTATATAGTACGACACAAAAAACGAATATACAGTGTGTCCACGGATTTGGTGCAAACTTATACAACAGTGACCGTTGATACATTTTTTAAACCATTTTATGTTTTAGTTTTTTTTTATACATATTTTTAGATATGAAATAATTTAATAATATTCTGGTTAACTAAAATAAATTCTTTATTATAAAAAAAAGAAATATTTTCTAATGTATATAAATTCGAATGTTATAGGAAACAATAATAATTTATTCAACGTAACCTCCACCTACTTCCACACACTTTTCTCACTCTGTAAATGTTCCTAAATGTTCTTATATCAATGTCGCTAATTACTGTTCGTGTTTTATCTTTTAATGCTCCCAAATTCGCATAAAAATTATTATTTTCGTATACTCTTTGTTTAACGTGTCCCCAAAAATAAAAATCCATCGGGGTTAAATCGGGGGAGCGAGCTGGCCAATAAATAGATCCAAAACGACCGATCCATCTTTCAGGAAAGTGGTCGTCAAGCCAGTTTCTAATTAAATTAGTTGAATGCGCAGGGGCATCCATCCTGCTGAAAGTAAACTGCATCTCTGTTAATATTATTATTAATATTTTGTATGTAACATCAAAATAATTATGTTTTCGAAAAAAAAAGGGGCCAATAATTTTATTGAATAAAATTCCACACCACACATTTACTTTCTTATAACGCTGGTTTTTCCGATTAATACGAAAATTTGAATTCTCTTTTGCCCAATATCTGCAATTTTGGGATGACACGTAACCATTAGTGGTAAAGGTAGCTTCATCCGAAAACAAAATTTTGTGATGGAAAAATTGATCCGCCACAACATTTTCTCCAACCCAAGTACTAAATTCTAATCTAAACGCATCGTCCCGAGGTTCCAGAGTATGAATGAATTTGGGTTTGAATGGGTGAATCTTGCTTTCCTTAAAGACTTTTTGCAGTAATCTCTTGCTTACACCCAACTCCGCCGCTCTCTTACCTAGGGATTTTTTTGGATCTTCAAATACAGATCCCATAGCTATAACAGTTAATGCACCCTCTTCATTGTATTGTTTCATTGTTTTCTTCTTTGTAACAACAGAGCCAGTTTCATCAAATTTCTTAACAAGCTTTTTCAAAGAATTAATAGCGTGTTAATGCCGGGGAATTTAATGTTAAATTTGTTGATCGCTGTTGGATATGAAATATCACAAATTCCATAACACTTAATCAAATAAATTCGTTGTTGCAATGTTAGCATAATTGTGATCTTCGTGATTGCAAATGTCGCGTCACTTAAACAGACAAATAATTAAATGCCAACAGAATTTCAAGGCAATATGATTATCAACAATAATTTGAACTTGAAAGTAAGCAAACACGTTTTCAACATTTATATGCATCCAGAAGGTAATTAGTGCATTTTGATATGTTTTCTAATGGTTTTAAGGCAAGCAAAAACTTTCGTAAAGAATAACTTTTCTTCATAAAATGTAGAATAAAAAAGTTTTTCCCCTTGTGCACCAAATCCGTGGATACGGTGTATACGCGACTGAAGCTTACTTTGAAAGTATTTTTTCCTGCGTATGTAGATGGTAACATTGTTTGTAAATTTTATGAATATCTTCGTTGAAATTCAATCGACCATTAATTGAAAATACCATTTATTTATGTACATGCATAACATTAATACGTCAATACAAACGTGTGTAAAAAACTATAAAATGTTTATACCTATGTACGTAGTTTTTAATATAATTATTGAAAGCTACTCTTTTTGTTATCACACGCTGTTGGATACTAAAACGAATCAAGCTTATTACATTAATCAAAGATAATTAGACAGTAATGTTTAATCATAAAAATGCTACACGCACATTTTTCTATACTTAATGTGGCTCAGTAGATTATTTTAAATGATTGATAAGTTCTTAGGTATTTATCGTTGAGATAAGTAATAAAGTAAAGTATTAACGCTAATTTTGTACAAATACAAAGATGATCATTCACAAAGAGCCCCTTTGTCTAAGAATTTTCTTTTTAACCGACTAAATCGTCGCAGAAAATGTCCACGATTTTTAAGTTTTTGTAAATATCTCGGAAACTGTGGAGGTATACATATTTTTTTTTAATTTATTAATTTCTCATCATTAACTTTCTTATTTCTTACGAACTCCATATTGGCATATCTTGACATCGCCAGAAAGGGTCTTTTTTTCTAATTGCAACCATGTATACCATGTTGACAAAAACTCTCACTATTATGCTTTAATTGACGATTTTAAGGTTACCATAAAATTTGAAATTGTACATTTTTTTTAATTTCTGTTCATTAATCATAGAAAAATGTCGTACACAAACGAAGAAAAACGAGATATGTTAGGTATTTATTATTCATCGAATCGAAGTACAACAATAGCCAGTGCAATTGTATGCAAAAGTACAACGGCCACATCAGAAATTAGGAATTTACATTATTTGCAAATGCTGTCGCTTTAAAAGTTACAAAAACGTAATGTTCGTTCAGCTGAAGTTATTAGGACGATGAAAATATCTCAATTCGTTATCGGCTTGGACCAATTGGGCATTTCAAAATTGTCCCTGCAACGAATTGTGACAAAACACCTCCGTCTTCATGCATACCCAAGAACCTAAAGCCTATGGACCATCAAAACCGCCGTGTGTT
The DNA here is from genome assembly GCA_902655005.2 of Marronus borbonicus. NCBI lineage: Eukaryota > Metazoa > Arthropoda > Insecta > Coleoptera > Scarabaeidae > Marronus > Marronus borbonicus. The sequence continues at coordinate 28,657,482 of LR737380.1, read as the reverse complement.
AACCGACCATATTCAGCAACGAAGCCTATTTCCATAACAATGCTTACGTTAATAAACAAACGCTTTTGGGGAAGCGAAAACCCTCGAGAAATTGTAGAGAGAATCGTCGTGTAACCGTTCTTCTGGACTTCGATAACCTTTCCTTCCAACAAGATAGCGCTACTTGCTACGCTGCTAAAGAAATGGTAAATTTATTGGAAGAAAAGTTTCTTGACTGTATAATTTCCTAAAACAGTAACATTGGTTGGCCCTCAAGATCGTGCTATTTAGCTTAAACATATGCAACGATTTTATTCAGAATTTAAATAATGATAGCAAGGACTGTGGCGTAGTATGATAAACAACACATAAGTATCGGCACCCGCCGCACCACACAAGTTTAATTTATTATATAGTAATATAATAAATAGTTCGGGACGGCCGATGATGAGGACACGAATGGTCCTCATCATCAACCGGTGACCGAATGATGTGAGAAAAAACTTTTTCTAAAACCAAACATGCTAGTACTATCCCTACTTCTTAGAACAGATATTCTTTACAAGTGCCTATTTCTACCCCCTGCCCGTCTTGAAGCTACGACGTGCGAAAAATAACATGCATGAAGTATCCCTTCTTCCGAGAAGAAATATTGTTTTAGCAGTGCCTATTCTACCCCCTACGCGTCTTAAACTACGGCATGCGAAAAACACGGCCAGATAGACGGGAAGATCTCTTTTATGACCCAAAATATAAACAAGTGCCAGCCTACTGCAAAAGGTAAAAAAGGACAGAGTACGACAACGGTCCGTTTTCTCTGTTCATCAAATTTTTATTACTTTTTATGTTAACGCGACGACGTTCCGTTTTTAATCAATTTTGAGTTTTCTAATTTAATACTATGCCCGGTTTCCTTTATATGTTGTGCCACACTTGACGCGTCCAATCTGCCGTAGCGATAATTTCTTATATGTTCTTTTGTTCTCACATCATTCGGTCACCGGCTGATGATGAGGACCATTCGTGTCCTCGAAACGGCCGTCCCGAACTAATTATTATATTACTACATCATCCATTAATAGAAAACAAAACAATAAACTAACAATTAATAATTGGCAAAACATTGCTATCTCCCTAAAAAAAAGAAAAAAAATACTAAAGATTGGATTGCAGTCTCCACAATCTCCTATTTAAGCGTTATTGAAAATTTGTGAATTTCTAAATCTAGAAATACAGAATACGACATACAGAGACAACTGGTTACTCGCTGCGCTACAAAAGCTCAGGCAAAATTTTTCTGAACGCATTTGTAAAGAGATTCATACAATCAATGGAACAATTATTCAAATTAAAGAATACTATACGGAGTGCTGCAGTATCCTTTAATGTATCTGTACACTGAAGTAGCTCATTTTTTATAGTTGTTCTGTCTTTATAATGAGGAACACTGAAACTTTAACCTATGCAGAAGTCATCATAGTATAATGACTTCTGCAAATACTTTATATAATGTTGAAAATAAGTAGACACCCACCAAAATTTTTTGAGGCCGTTCTAAAAACATTACCATGAATTTATTAATTTTATAAAACCTATAAGAAGTAATTTTTAATAATTTTTTTCTAGGGCACTGTATTATTATATGAGAACATTGATACAAATAAATGGTTACGAGAGAAAAAATGTCGGCGTGGCTGAAATATTCTCCCAAGTCGCACAGAAGTACCCCAATCGTCAGGCCATTGTATCCGAAGAAAGGATTTTCACGTTTTTGGAGGTAAATTTTCCCCCGTTCTATTCCCTTAAATTTTTTTTTAATTGTTTCGGTTCGTTTTAAGCAAACACTATCTTTATAGAATATTATTTTGGACATTTACAGCTGGAGGAATTCAGTAATAAAGTAGCTAACATTTTCAAAAGTCAGGGATTCAAAAAGGGCGATGTAGTAGCGTTATATTTGGAAAATAAACCGGAGTACGTAGGTTTCTGGCTCGGATTATCTAAACTAGGCATCACCGTGGCGCTAATCAACAGTAATTTGAAGCAGAAGTCTTTGGTTCACTCCATAAACGTGGCTAGAAGTCATGGTGTTATATTCGGCAGTGAATTACATCAAGGTGAGCGATTATTTGAATAGTTATACCGGTTTTTTATTGCGCAACATAGATTTTTGTAATATTTGTAAAGGATTCCGATTTCCGTAGATGTAGTTTTTTGTACAATCGTAAAATAAAATATCTGAACGCTTTAGTAAGTATTATTTATTACTACTTTAGAGTTAATGGACGTCAAAGGAGAACTTGATCCGAAATTAGCGTTCTACCAATTCGCTGACCTCAAACAAACTCCGTCTGATGCTGGTAATGGAAATAGCGAAAATATCAACGAATTATTGAAATCGGCTAGCAGTACGCCACCTGTTTTGGACGAAGAAGTTGGATATCACGACGGACTGGTTTATATCTATACGTCTGGTACAACCGGTTTACCTAAAGCAGCTGTCATAACAAACGCAAGGTATTATGTTTATATTTTTGTAATAGGAAAGGTATGTTTTATGAAAAAAAAATATCATTTATAGGTACATCTTTATAGCGGTTGCGATTCATTGGCTTGCCGGATTTAAAACTGAAGACAGATTTTACACGCCGTTACCCTTATATCACACTGCGGGAGGATGCATGTCTACCGGACAAATGTTGCTGTTTGGAAGTACGTTGATTACCAGGAAAAAATTCTCAGCGTCTCAGTATTTTAATGATTGTCAAAAATATAACGCAACTGTGAGTTCCTTTTTTTTTAAATTTAATCGACCTTATGCGTGTTTCTGTATGTTGTAAACAAATCATTTATCTTTCTTCTAATTTCTTATTAATAGGAAATATACAGTGTGTCCACGGATTTGGTGCAAACTTATACAACAGTGAACGTTGATACATTTTTTAAACCATTTTATGTTTTAATTTTTTTTTATACATATTTTTACAAAATAATTTAATAATATTCTGGTTAACTAAAATAAATTCTTTATTATAAATATAAGATTTTACGAAATATTTTCTATTGTATACAATTTCGAATGTGCTAAAAAACAACAAGTAATTTATTCAACCTAACCTCCACCTACTTCCACACACTTTTCGAATGGGTGAAAACGACCGATCCCTCTTTCAGAAAAGTGGTCGTCAAGCCAGTTTCTAATTAAATTAGTTGAATGCGCAGCGTATCCATCCTGCTGAAAGTAGACTGCATCTCTGTTAATGCCCTCCAACGATGGTAAAACAAAATTTTGTAACATATCCAAATAATGATGTTGATTTAAATTGTTTTCGAAAAAAAAGGGGCCAATAATTTTATTGAATAAAATTCCACACCACACATTTACTTTCTTATAACGCTGGTTTTTCCGATTAATACGAAAATTTGGATTCTCTTCTGCCCAATATCTGCAATTTTGAGATGACGCATAACCATTAGCGGTAAAAGTAGCTTCATCTGAAAACAAAATTTTATAATGAAAAAATTGATCCTCCATAACATTTTCTCCAACCCAAGTACTAAATTCTAATCTAAACGCATCGTTCCAGGGTTCCAGAGTGTAAATAAATTTTGGGTTTGAATGGGTGAATCTTGTTTTCCTTAAAGCCTTTTTGCAGTAAGCTCTGGCCTACACCTAACTCTGCCGGTCTCCTACGTAGTGATATTTTTGGATCTTCAAATTACAGATCCCATGGTTGTAACAGTTAATGCATCATCTTCATTGTATTGTTTCTTTGTTTTCTTCTTTCTAACAACAAATTTCTTAACAAGCTTTTTCAAAGAATTAATAGCATGTTAATGCCGGGGAATTTAACGTTAAATTTGTTGATTGCTGTTCGATATGAAATATCACCAATTCCATTAACTCTTGATCAAATAAATTCGTTGTTGCAATGTTAGCATATTGGTTTTAGGGCAAGCAAAAACTTTCGTAAAGAATAACTTTTTTTCGTAAAATGTTGAATAAAAAAGTTTTTCCCCTTGTGCACCGTGGACACACAGTGTATTTTAAATAGATTCGTTGTATTACTTCGATTCTATCGGCATTGATGTTCTATATTCAAAAAAATAGCCTTATTCTCTTTTGGCTATGAGTTATATCAGTGAGATGTTATACCAGGATAAAACACAAAAACAATTGAATTGAATTGTAGTGCCATCGCCACAAAAATGCAATCCAAGATTGGGAACAACCTGCGCAGTTCTTATCTCCCTAAATCTGTAGACTAATAATCTGCCTTATCTCTTTTAGGTTGCCCAATATATAGGTGAAATGTGCAGATACGTACTAGCAACGTCACCTAATGACAACGAGAAGAAACACAAACTCAGGATTATCTACGGCAACGGGTTAAGGCCTCAAATATGGCCGGAATTCGTCACCAGGTTCAATATTCCGAAAGTAGCTGAATTCTATGGTGCAACAGAAGGAAATGCAAATATAGGTAAATATTTTGCTTGAAATACTCCGCACCGCATAAAATATTAATGAATCAATATATTCTATTGAACATCTTAAGATAGTCTTAGTTTCTGGTCTCCTTTCTTTTTGTACCAAGCACTAGTCAAATGAGTATTGGGAAAATAATGTTTGAGACTTTCACGGCCGTTAGTCATGGTCGTAGCGGTTCTCGGGTTCCGCCGTGGACACACTAAACATCAGGAGCAACCACGGCAAGCACCTGACGACCGCTACAACTATATTGGAAATAAGCGTTCTTTTACTTTTTTAATTTCTAAAACTGAACAAGTTGGGCACGAAAGAGAACAGCTTACCCTGAGGTCTATTATTATTTTTCTGTATTTTTTCGTGTAATTCTCCTTAGCGGTGGTAGACTTGCTTCATGAAACTTGTACTTCATTTGCTCATACTTTTTTTTTACTATTTTGGTAATTCATTGCAGTTAATGTTGACAATACAATTGGTGCTGTGGGATTCGTTTCGCGCATTCTACCGTTCGTCTATCCCATTTCCATAATAAGAGTTGATCCGGAAACTGGCAACCCTATCAGGGACAAGAATGGCCTCTGCATTGAGTGCAATCCCGGTGAACCAGGCGTCTTCATCGGCAAAATTAAGCCTAACAATCCTTCGCGAGCATTCCTTGGATATGTCGATAAGGAAGCGTCGAAGAAGAAGATCGTCAACGACGTTTTCAAGAAAGGAGACACCGCTTTTCTTTCCGGTAAACTCAACTCCCCCTCATTGTTCGTCGCAATTCCATTTTTTAATTTATTTATTTATTTGTTGAAGGCGATATCATCATGGCGGACAAATGGGGTAATCTATTCTTCCTTGATCGAACTGGAGATACCTTCAGATGGAAAGGTGAGAACGTCTCTACGTCGGAAGTCGAAGCCGTAGTCAGTAATATGGTGGATTACAAGGACTGCGTTGTTTACGGTGTGGAGGTGCGTCTTCGATTGAATCATATTCCGTTTGTAACATCTAATACAAATTATGCGACTTTATTTAGATTGATGGTCAGGAAGGACGAGCTGGAATGGCTTCTATCTTGGATCCCACGAACAGTATTGATCTTGATAAGATGGCCGAAGGTTTTAAGAGGAATTTACCAACATACGCGAGACCGATATTCATTAGGGTGCTTAACAAAGTCGATTTGACAGGTACGTAATCAATTTTTAGATAATCTAGGGTTGTTATATTTTAAGACGAATTCTCTGAAACGCGGCAATGTCAAGTTGCCATATTTGCCCAAAATAATTCCCGTCAGAATGGTTTTCGTCTATGAATTCCTTTAATCTCGCTAAATTTAAAGTAAAGAGAAGGATTCAAGCAAGAAAAAACGAAATCAAACTATCAAAACACAACGTACCACACGGTACTCGACGCCGCGTGAAACGCACAGAATTACGGGATTCTGATTAGTTTCCGAAATAGGGATTGACCAATGCAGGTTCTTACTATATTTTCTCATTTGCTTGCAGGTACTTACAAGCTCAAAAAGAACGATCTTCAAAAGGAAGGCTTCAACCCATCTGTGATCAGCGATCCGATGTACTATTTCGACGCTTCGGGTCGGTTCCTACCTCTAACAAGCGAGAAGTACAAGCAGATTAACGAAGGCACAATCCGCGTTTAAACGATCGCCAAAACAAGCTATCTATAAGTACTTTTCGACTGATATAAATTACTATTTACTAAATTAATTCGCTAATTTCATATACATATACGTAGATACGATACTCGGGGGGTTGGAGAGGGGGTTATATTTTCGTTTGTTTTATACTAGAAGATACGTATGTACTTAAACAATAGCGCTGTTCACAATTCTTTTAGCGATAGTTTTTGTTAGTATTGTTTTCACTTAGGATACGTAATTATGAATCTTGGCTCTGATATATTTTATGATGGTGTTATTGATTGATATTTGATATATAGGAGATAATGTACATATTTTATACAAATATATATTAAGGAAAATTATTTTTGAAACGAGGAAATACGTAAATTCTATATCATATTACAGGCAAATGGAAGACAATTCGTTACGTGGCCCTGTTACCACGTTCATTGATTATAGTTAGATCGTGGAATGTCTCTTTATTATTATTATTACTAAATTATGTACAGCACAGATATTTTAGTGAATTCCTAGTTTTAAAAATAATTCTTTGATAATTATTAGTGCAAGGTCTATATTTATTGCAATACGTTGTTTAGAATTGTTGAATTTTCTTTTTTTTTGGATGTTATTTGGTTACTTTACATTTTGTAACTTTTTTTACAAATAAAAGACTATTTTTTAAAAAAGCTTCGTTTTATCCCCCCTTTTTTTTACTTATTTTTGAATGAATCAGTTTATAAAATGGTAATCTTTAATGTTGCCCGATGATTTCCGATGCTTTTACATTGCTTTTGTAAGCAGCATGAATGATACAAGCAAAGCAGTAAACTATGGCAAAGGGATTATGTATTCGGCTATTCTGTTGAACAAGTTGATCTTCGATTTTACCGTATCGTGTAAAACAGCAAAAATCGGTACGATTTCTTAAAAACAATTTATCCTACGATTAATAGAATTGAACAGAACATCTTTGCTACCATTTTTCGGCGACTTCTCACTACGACTATTGTGTTTTTAAAGCAAATGATGTATGGAAAATTTGAATTAACTAATTGAAACCGTGCGATGAACTACGAAGAAATCCTTATTTTCTTGCGGAAATTTCACAATTTAGCATATTGTATGGAATGTGAAGGTGCATTCATTAAAAAGTTAATATTCTTTCTGTGATACGTATCACTTTCTATAGACTTTTTGAATAAAATTGCTTGTTTTCTTTTCTGATGGTCCTATGAGCTTTATCAATAATCTTTTCACAGAAATGTAGGAATAAAGACAGTAAAAAAGTAGCGCTACAAACCAAAAAAAAACCGCACAGTATAATGTTGGTTGCATACATTCCTGTGCGATGACATTCTTTTTAAAAATATATTTGCCATATGTACAGAGATGGCCAAGGTAGGTGAAGTGATTACTTTTTTGCAACGATTAGATATCAACCGGTCATACGGTTGATAATGGGGATTCACGCATCGTCGTAGCAGTTGTTTCGAACTAATTAAACGCGCATGGTGCCTAGTGTACCGATACTTTAGTGTTGTTTGCCACACAGAATAAAGCTGCGTCTTCATATACTTTTGTATCGATGAAACTAAATAATTATCTGGTGAATTTTCATTCCGTACCATTGTTTCTTATGCGCTGATCAGTGGCGGTAGATGATGACGTGACGTAGGGCCGCGTATGGTAACTCGACTTCCTCGTGTATTATCGTCGTATACAATACGCAACGAAAACATACGAGAAAGTCGAATCGACGTGCGCGGCCCTACCTGCGTGTTAGGTCAACACGCATGATATTCTAGTAGTTCATATAAGAACCAATCCATTTCTATCATATTCTAATGTCTGTTACATTTCTATTGGAGGTTTGGGAATCTTTAGCCATCCTACACTGTGAGAAAAAATTGGTTGGTCAACCAAAAATTTGTTGACTCAATCAACTTTGTCTATTAAATATACTCAGCACTCCATGTGGTTTTAAATAGCATACATTTGGTTGAAGCTTTCGAATTGCATCAACTTCAACCAACCAACCATTAGAATGTTGGTAGAAAGCAGGAAAAAATGCATACGTAGAATCAAAAATGAACACGTACTCTTGAAAACGGGAAACAAAACAAATACAAACGTCGATTGTGTAAATCTGAATGGAACCTTATTTGGGTCTATTGTGTGAAGCGAATTTTGTGGTAATATGCTTTAGAGTACAACCAATACGAACATTGGCTTGATTTACCCAAAATAATTGAACCAACTCTAGCGTGTTCTGTTAAATTGGAAGGTAAGTTGAACATACTCGGTAAAGTGTTAAATGAACATATAAATAAGCAACACTTGACGTAGTTTTTTGAATGAACCAATTTCTTTCTCTCAGTATATCTCTGTAGGAACTAGAGATTAATTAAATTATCCTCCACAATAAAATATATTAGTCGACGCGAATGAACGTCATCGATATAATCATATGCATTTGATTCATCGACTGCAAGAAACGCAACGCATCTATTTTATGTCAAAAAATTATAAAAAGAAGCTTATTAGAAATTAGAACATTATATTGAAAGAGGTCAACGTTCATTTAGTTTATATGACTAACATTCTCGAACGTTGTATTATTAATCATCGATTCAATAGTATCATTCATTTCCTTGGAATTATTATTTAACCGCAACTCTGCCCTACACATCCAATTGTTGATCCAATACGTAAATAGCATCATAGCATGCATATACGAGGAACATATTGGTGATGTTCCCTTTATTTAACGCTTTTCGGTTTGTAGCTTCTTACCTTTGTCGAGCAGTCTAATTAAAAATTTTCGATTGCTCTATAATCCCTTCGATTTTAAGTGGTGCATTCATCTTTATTTAAAAGACAAATCACAAGCAAATGCACTGAATGATTGAGAAGGCCAATTTGTTTTTCCATTTTCATAAATGCTTCACGTTGCGTTATAAAATTGGTTATTTTGTTAATAATCGTTGAAAATTGTTGTCCTTTATTTTGGGGATTTTTGAGGGTAATTAAAATTAAAATAATTTTTTTTTAAACATATTAAGATATGCGGAGATAATCCGTTGTTTGTGCATGTTTACAATCAAAAATAGACTTTTACCTCTATAAATATTTTGCGAAAGAATTTAAATTCTTACTCTTTGATGCTTTCTTGAATCTGTTAAAAACATTATTGAAAATCCCAATTCTGTAGCAAACTTATTAGTAAACTTACATTATTATCCACCAAAATTACATATATTTTGAATTATTTGAACAGAATTTAATATTTAATGAACTTCCGAAGAAGCATTTCTTGGAATTCTGAACCATGAAACTAAATCTACCAGAATCATTTTCTATTAATTTTATTAAGTTTTCCAATTAACTAGTTTTAATTGGGCCACCTCAATGTTCCATACAATCACTTAGTGTTTTTATGGATGTTATAAGGTGATTGATGTTGCTTTACTACATATTGTTCCACGCAGGTTGGAGCTTATGCTAACTTCCAACGCTTAGGGAAGAAAAAGTAAGTGAATCTCCAGCTTATGATGTGCAGTGATGTAACACACTCATCACGAAGCCACACTACACCCAATTCAGCCTTCTACTGCTTGCAGCGTGCCAGAATACCGTCTACTAACGAGGAATAACATATGCGATTAATTAAAGAAAATGTAACGGCCCTTTGTTCTCCGTGGAACTTCTCCTAAGCCTTTAGCTTATATTTTTTCTTCTTTCAAGCATAATAATCAATCAGTTTTCCAAAACGATCAATACCATGACTTATTTCGGCGTCCAATAAATTACCACAACGACAATTTACAAACGATGGTGTAACCTACATTGGTACAAACATGCCATTATACAGATGTAACGTTGACGAACACCTTTGGAATACAAACTAATGAATCGCATTACACTCATTGCTCCCACTCTACCGTCAAACTTGAATATACACCCGTTAAGAAGCTGTACGGCCGGTGCTCCGATCAACATTTCAGTACATTTCTTCAAAGCGTGAAAGTTTCCTATTAACTTATAGGAAGATACGCACACGCGTGAAGACCGCGTCGCTGTAAGCAACCAAACCCGCCTTGGTTTCGAATGTGAAAACTGCCTTACCGTTGAATACGATTTTTCAAAAAGAATCGCCGAAATGAGCGGAAGAAAGTGGTACAAATGCAATTGCATGAGTTGTTTTCGCGCAAAGTTAAAGGTAAACGAAGACACACCTCTCCAACATCTGCCGAAGCCGAAGGAAGCCGGTAAGAATCAATTTTGCCGTGTTAGTATTTGTTAATGGAAGCTTAGAATTTCTTTTTTTTATCAATTAAAGTAGCGGTGCTTTTAAAAGGACAACGGAATGCTGTTGCTGCTAACGATGTTTCGTGATAAAGTGTCGGCTATGAAAGATATATTAATTGTTCTCAATTAAATTGAGTTGACCTTTCGCAAGTAAGAATTAACGTAGAGACTAATATAATAATAACATTAGCTAAAATGTCTTTTATTTTTTTCGGGAGTATTGTTGATGGAGTCATTGAGTTATTTTGCAACAAGTACCTCCTTAGCCTCTACTGGTTAACAAAATACTTGGGAAAATAATTTTTATGTAATTTTCGCAGAGAAGTGGAGCGTCAATAGAATATAATGTATAAAGTAGCAGTCTATTTCTTTAAGGTTTAGTCAGATTTTTGGTATGTTATCTTATGCAGGTTGCTCATTCTGTAAATGTTAGTTTTACTGATAATAGAACTAAATTTTCTTCTAATGCATGACAATAAACTTTTTGTCTATTCAAATGTTTAAACTATGCATACGAGGAATACCTTTTAAGTTTTTACAAACACGAAAGAAACAATGTTTTTGCTACAAACTGATTTATTGATTTTCAAAATATTCGCTATTAAGATTCATACGTTTTTGCATGCATTCGAGTCAATTCCCTTCCACTCTGAAGGTGATATCAACAAAATATGGTTTTTAAAGACTTCAACAGCTCCTCGAGGTGGTAAAGATCGTTGTCCGCGCATTATTTGTTTGACACTCGGGAACGAAAGGAATTTCCTCTGTCGAATTCTTTGGGCATTTCTTTATATCAATTGACTGAGCCTTTTTTGTTCTTACGTCAAATTATGCGGAATCCATCGGGAACATATCCAGCATCTAAATGTTCATGCAAATTGAACGTCTAAAAAAATTCTTTCCTTTATCCAAATATCTTTGGGGCGTTGAAATACGAACTCAATTCTGCGTTGAGCTTGTGCATCACTCAAATCATATGGATCCATGGGGAGCTTTTTTTTTTAACGAAACCCATTTTCTGCAAGTGTCGACCAATTGTAAATGTTGAAGGGACAACTCTTGCTGGCTATTTACGAATACTTGATTGGGGATTGTCTTGAACTGCTTCTCTTAGAGTACCTTCGTTCACTTGAAATGGTTGACCTGTCAAGCTGCAAAAACATCATTAATCTTTATGCATAAAGACCTATGAGACAACATGGGCATTAATCTATGCATTTCAGCAAGAACCCGAAAGCAATGTTGCCAATATCTACAAAAATCGAACTTCCTTTCTGCTAGAAATCTTTTATTTGTATTTTGACCAATTTCCAAATACCACTAACACTTATGCATGCTTAAAACGTTAGGTTAAAATCGATCTAGAGCGTTCGCCGAATGACGTCAAAACACAAGAAGAAATTATGAAACTCAATCTCTCAGTAAAATAATTTTAACGAAGCGGAACAAGCTGCAAATCGTACATACACACATCTATACATCTGCGCATAAATCTGCCGTTCGAATTTTCAAAACAAGCCTCCGATTTAGCCCGGAACGCTGTTGTATCGAATATTATTATTATCGCGTGTATTTACAGCTACGGGGAATAATAAACAAAAGCGTACCGAGATTATACTTCCTATTACATTGCCTTCTTCTCCGATCAGAGGGTTTTCGCTTTCATTTTAAATAAACAAACAAACTACGTTTATACATAGGTTGTAAGTACAGTCACCTGCGCGTGTACCCGCCAAAGAAGCTGGAGTATTAAATGTAGTATTCCAGATTATTCTCTGTTTGCTGAGGTGAAGTCAGTACGATAAATATTCTGTACACAAATATGATCTTGTTTTCGCCACTCAGTAACGTATTTTATTTTTACTCAAAAATAGAATCTTGATAAGAAGATGTTGAAAATAAGATTTTTGTGAAGTACTCACTTCGCAAAAATCTTGACAAACCGACATGTTAATAGTCTAGTTATAGCAATTTTTTTACCAATTAGGTTGATGTTTCTGCCTGCAACTTCAGTTTAATAATTTGCGGCTAGGGTCAACGCCGTGAAGCTCTGCCGATTATACATATGCTCTTTAATGACTTTTGATCCGTCCACGAAGTCCTCATCGTCGTCTGATGATTTTATACTTATTTATACGATAGCAACCGAATTCTTTTAGAGTTTACGAGAATTTCTTGAATGTAAAAAAACTAATGCTTTAGCAAGCGTTTAAAATGATATCTACCATTTTTAACCAATAATACTGCTCTATTGGTGAGCAGTAATATGCATTAAATAACGTGCAGGGTATTCCATTTAAATTTTCACAAGTATTTTTGTCACCCAGTATATATCAAAATAATTTTAAAACTTGCTCCCAATGAACTTACATAGTTCTAAACAAATATATTTTATCGTTTTTCGTATATAATTCGACGCGTATGTAGTACCCCACCCTGTATACGTATACAACAATGGAAATAATAATAATAAGACCTATTCCATAAAACACCAGTACGCCACTGGCAACGATAAAGATACAAAGAAAATGTTATTAATAAGAAGTGTTAAAATGTCTAATAGTTGAGTGTAGGCTTTCACGACCGTAATCCATTGTAGAAATGTCTTTCGGGTGATGTCGTGTAGTTAATATTTTACTTGACGTTTCGCTGACCATGCTGTCAGCTTCTTCAGAAGATTTCTAAAGATTTGCAATATTAACTACACGACATCGCCCGAAAGATATTTCTACAATGTTAAAATGTCTGTTTTGGAATTGCAAATTGAATCAGGCTTCTTTTATTACGTTGTACGTTGGCTCCACATTCGAACGTAAACATAGTGGAAAACATTATTTTTTCACCGGAAACAAATACCGACGCACGCATTTACGAAACCTGCAATTTCCAAATTTACGTAAAATTCGTTCAGGGCTATTTTTATTTTTCACGACCCCAAAACGCGTTTATTTCCCGGTTGCCGGTTTGTTGTTATTGAATACACCGCTTTCAAGGATAGCCGTACGCACATTGACGTCTGTAGTATATGCCGTGGGGATTTATTGGGTTAGATTCGTATAAATCTGGGTGCAGACGATACTGTATGTGCGCGTGCATACGTGTGTTGTATGTATTTACGCTTGTATGCGTGCGTATTGGTTTTTAAAAATAGCCCCGCCAATAATCGCTGTTTAACATCGGCTAAACGGGCCCAAACGACGTTAGGAAAGCCATGTTTTAATTGCGCCCGACCCGAAATAGCGACTGGGCGATTGAGAAATTGTGTCATCTATCAGGAAGTTCGGAAGCTTGTTTCTTTGTCTCAATTTAAAATCTTTGCATTTCCTAGAAAAACAAAGTTAGCGCGTTCGTTTTGAACTTTGAAGTTTTCTTTATATTACGAGGGTAATCCGAAAAGTTTCCAGCCTAACACAGAAACAACAATTGTTTTACCAAATTTAGTTCTATTTCTCAACGCTTTTCCCGGTGATGCTCCCATCTCATTAATCCGCCCGAACAGTAATTAGCAATCCTTATTCAATAAAAATCTATATCCTCCAACCGAAAGTTTGAGTATAGATAACAGAAATAAGTCACTGGGGGGAAGATCTTGTGAATGGGATGGATGGCCCACTAATTCGAACCTCAATTCGTGGATTGTTGTCATGGCTACCACTGAAGTATGTCTTGAAACAATTCCTACGCAATTTCTTCTCTTTCACGACTATGCCAAAAAGCAGTTGCCATCACTTCTCCGGGCTATAGAACAGTTTTCGCCTTTTTCGAAACCGGTGACGTTCAGCGCGAGTTATATATCATGGTTAAAATTAGACGGTCTTAATATCAGCAATTATTTTTCTAACAAACAGATTAAATAAAAATTATTATTTTGTTACATGAACGAACACAAACAAACAAACATGTAAATAGGGAGAAAACAAATAACTCATTTTGCTTAGCCATTCAGCAAGGATATTTACAATACTTGCCTCCAAATACTATTAATCTACGTAAGTCTTCCTTTTTCAGTACATCTAATCGTTCGTATGTCTTTACACGTCTTTTAAAAGACAAACGAACTGGATCTCCGCATAAATTAGAACGTTCAAAACCTTCAAAAGGTTCTGGATTTTTCACCATAGACCTTTAAGCATGTTACGCCTGTAAAAGTCACGTCTTGGACTGGTTATTAACCTCCGACAAGCGCTCAGACGCATCTACGTATTACGTACCATATTTCCATAAATTAATCTATTATACCTTGACATTGGTGATTTGGTTTTCTAAACGCTACTTTAAAGTGAAATATTATCTATTTTCAACAGAAATCCATTTATTTATAGATGCAGATGTCAGCGGGCGATATATCAACGTCACGATGTGTTAAATGTGATTTTTACGTTAATTCAATGTTGGTTATCACGCTCGCATAATACACAGCAATGAGGCAATCCTAAAGGAATGCATTTCCTTCGTTCAAATGAGATTTCAAGGACGGAATCTGTATATAAACGAGAATTGTGTATAATATTTGCCAATATACCTACGATTATGAAGGAAAAGATTCATTATAGGCGTACTATACAACCTGGTTCTTCGAAAGTTCTATTGGTCACGCGATTCGGTAATAATTTTTCGCGAAACGTGACAAAATCCCGCTGAATTTCGGTTAGAATTGGCTTAGGAGCGGTTCTAATACGCTTCAAAGCTGTTGGGCTAGTCGTAAGCGCATAAATTGAATGAATATCGTGTTATTTATTTAAGGCAATCAACGCCAAATTGGAGATAGTAGGTGGTTTATGGCCCGCGGTAATGTATGTGATAGCGCTCAGCTGGATGGTCGATGACATCATGTACCAAGGAAGGCCTTGCTATTACGAAAATTGAAATTAATATTCTTCCCATTTTGGATATTCAATTAGTACGTACATAGGAATGACTCTTACCTAATATAATGATTCATTTTTGAAACGATTTAAGGAAATATGTTATTAGGTGTATTGTCCCACCTCGACCTCGCCAAATCTATTGACTGTACCATATTGTCGCTCTCCAATTATTATTAATAATAGCACTAATTGCGGCATTCTGTGGCATTCATTTAATTTCAACAATTATCTCGTTACTTTACTACTTGTAATAGAACAAATACCGCCATGTTAGTTGAATCCGAAGATTCTCGCAATTTTGTGTACCACCACCTGATAAAATACCTCATAAAGAGAGGAAAATCGTCTAAAGACATTTTTCAGGACATGTCGTAAACCCTAAAGGATTCCGGGTCTTCCTATACCATCATCAAAAAATTTCAACAAGCCCGAGAGAACTGCAAAGATGACTCTCGCCTAGGGCGCGCCTTGGCAGTGATCACTGAAGAAAACATCGCAAAAGTAGAAAAGCCAGATTGTCAATCTCGACGAAATTTGTGCAGGTATCGTAGATGAAACTTGGATTCGCCAATATGATCCAGAGCCGACACAGAAGTCTATGCAGTGGATTAAAAACGAGGAGAGGCCAAAGAGGTCAAAGAGATTCAAGGTAGAACAGTCGGCTTCGAAGCTTATAGCGTCTGTTTTTTGGGAGGCATTTTGCGGGTCTCTATCTGCCACTACGATGAATGGTCAATATTACGCAAATTTATCGGTTTAACTTTGTGATGCAGTCTTACAGAAGCGATGTGAGAATCTCAGCCACGGAATTCTGGAAACGCCGCAGTTTACTCGGCGCGAGTTTTGAGGCAAGCCTTAGAAGATGTTGGAACCTGTGAATTGCAAATCAAGATGAAATGCGTAGAACAAGTTCGGGCACACATGCAGATTTTTTTTCGCTTGGTTCGCTTGCAACATCGGTTTCAATCGGTAACATTTTCAGCGCAGCAGTGACGGAACGCTTTCTTTTATTTGCATGTTCAGTAGTACAAACATTTTTTAATACTAATAAACATTATTTTGCAAACATTTTTCGGTGGTGCGTCTTTGATTGCTGCCAGTGTATTTAACGGGTTTTGAAGAACTAATCTAATGAATACGCAGCAGATAGAGATTCCTTAAAAAAGAATTTTGATTGCTTCACATTTGTTTGAGGTCACCAAACGTGAATTTCGAAAAACAACTTACTCATCTCCGGCTTTAACGAAACCATTCACACGTAAAAATAACCCGCACGAGTCCCATTAACAAAATTAAAAGAGAAACAACGGAATTAAAAGAAAACGTGTTTTTATTCTAAGTGGGTCACTGATTGACCTTGTTTCGAACACATGTACCATGTGTCTATACCGATTTACACGCATGTAAATATAATGTTTATGTACAGGAGAGACGTATAGACGTAAACTTCGCCAACATTCGCTCAAACACACGTACGGACGCACGGCTACGATTTATTATACATTAAACATGAACCGGCCACATCAGAAAGTGAGAGCATCTCGACATGGTCAGCGATATGTTGATCGTCTGCCAAAAAGCGGTATTTAAACGGACGTTGGATGATTCATTCAATGATGCGAGAGCCGGTTAATAGATCCGATAGATATGGGAGAGAATTGCCGTGTACCTATGATCGACACCTATACTTATGGTATCCGCATATAAAGAGGTTGTACGGTGGAACATTGACGACATTGATTGGTGTCTCGAAGATTGACTTGTTAGTTGCATGAGTAATCGTAAAAATGAAGGAAAATGCTTTATTTGATATTGATATTTATTATTAAGAACTAGTACAGGGTGTTTAAGGGAACAACGAGGAAGTCACACTGAGAACGCAAATTTAGAAATTCTCGAAAACGATTCAACAACAAGCAGCAGGAGTTGGGGAGGCTCACTGTGATGTATGAAGATTACCCATATTATTTCGAAAAAGTCCAAGCGTTGCAGCCAAGATCATCCCATGATAGCTCAATTGTGATCGTGGGGCATATCCTTTGCTTTCCTTGAGAAATGCTTAGTTTTCGCAAGTTACCAACACAACATTTCAATGCCAATCTGGCATTCATTAATATTAAACGAGAAGTAACAGGTCCCTTAAAATTCGGTAGATTAACACAGTAGCGCATAAAATATCAAGTTATAAAACTTTTTAATATGCTCCTGTTGCAAACAAGAAGTGAAAAAGATATTTATTAGATAACAGATACATACAATGGTATCGATGTTTGAAATGTGCATTGTTTTTTGTATGTATGTTCATGTGTATTTTGGAAAATACACTGCCCAACAAAAACTTGATGTTTTTAATGATGATTTTTTTGAGTTTTTAAGGGTTTTAAGGGTTACAACATTTCTTTGCGAAACTAGCAAGATATCTAATTAAGTTTTTATTCATAAAAGTAAAATAAACTTAAAAATATCTCCTCCGGTAAAATATGAACTAAATAATAAATTATTACTCCAATGTTTAAACAATTTCTGCGACAAAAATTTAGACGCTCTGTTGCAAATGTAAAACAAAAATAAAGAAATGAATGATCAGTACTGCGTAGATCCTCCATTGTTCTTAATCACTTCCAATAGTCTGTTATTAGTAGATTTATATAAATTTAACACATAATTTTGAGCGATATTCTGCCATTCAGTGGCTATTGAAGTTTTCAGTTCCTGTACCGTGAAATATTGACGGCCTCCGCCATAAACGCGACGTGCCAATTCACCCCACATGTTTTCAATAATGTTTAGGTCTGATGACCGTGTCGGCCACTGTAAAGTTTTAATCTTTTTCTCTTTAAACCATTCAGTAATGGTTTTTGCTTTATGAATTGCTGCGTTATCTTGCTGAAAAACAAAATTGTGCCCGGCCCATTGGTTTCCAAAACGTAGAAGATTGTCACGTAATAAGTCTTTATACGTCACAGATGTCATTTTGTTTGTGCAAAACACTATCTCACTTTTATCGCGGAATCCAATCGCTGCCCATATCATCACAGATCCACCCCCTAATTGTCCGGTCATTTTCACTTTTGGTTCCTTTCTCAGATCATGATAATAATGCGAGTACCCATCCGGTCCGTCCAAATTACAACGTTTCTCATCGGAAAATATAACTTTTTCCCATTGTTTCTTCCGGGATATGTGTTCTTCAGCAAATCTCAACCTCGCTTCTTTGTGTTTCGCCGAAAGTGGCGGTTTTCTCAACATTTTCTTCCGTGATATTACCGGTGACGCCTTTAAAATCCTTTGAACATTACGCACATGCGTTTGTACCCCCGCCTGTTCTGCAATAACTCTCGCCGACGCAGAAGAATTGGATGCACACCCCAATATCATGCGTTTATCCCGCTCACTTACAGCTTTCGGTCGCCCCTGGCCTTTCGGTTTCCCGTAATTTTCCGGATCTTTTAGGAAATTTCTAACGCAATGATCGCTTCTTCGTAACCGACAAGCAATTTCCTTCTTACTAACACCATCCTGGTGCTAGGTTAGAACTTTATCCCTTTCTATTAAGGATAATTGCTTTTTTCCACCCATATTGCAAACACTTTATAAAATATAATTTCTCGTGGTGAAATGTGTACACTTTACCAGCACAACCACTGCATACAAAGAGAAGTATCAAATTAGATGATTTTTGCTTATATTAATGTAATAAATGCACAGGGTCTAAATTTTTGTCGCATTTAAAATTCCTATTTTGATTTGGGAAAATCTCAATTACCTCTCCTAAAGCAATAAATACCCAGAAATATCTATAAATGGACTATTTACGTAAGAAGTATTAATGACCCTCATTTACATTTTATATAATGTCTATATACTTTGTTTCGTAAATAAAAACGATGCCGCGTCTATGTTTTTGTCGGGCAGCGTAAATCATTATTATTAGAGAAATAGAAAATAAAAATTATTATTAAAGGAAATAGGAAGGTATTAATAGTACCATTCCCTTCCACACAATCAAAATAATTTGCAGTCTCACATTTATAACTAGTTGTATTAGGAAATGGGTTTGATCTATTCTAATTATGACCTTTGGAAACAGCATTCTTAGAAGCAAGCTTATAACGTAAGTGAATAAGCTTTACATGCCCACAACACATACCAAGGTACACCGTCCAAATCTGTTATGACTAAACGATTATACATGTAATATTTAATGTTTACTCTAAAGACAAACAAACCGGATATTTTTCGATACGCATTCATATGTAAATGTGTTTTAAATGACGTGATTAAAATGAGGTAATTTGAGCTTAAAAATACCATCTTGTTTCTTGAACATTCTCATAACAATACAATTGAATCCATAACATACAAGATAATGGAAAATTAAAAAAATATCTCATGCAGAAAACTGCATTACCGCAAAATAATCAAATGTTGTTCATATTGGTGTAATAACCGTTTTTCTTTTCTATTTCTTCAGACGAAACGGTGGATCTACCTTACATCGATGCCGACAAAGAATCAGACATCTTAATCGTTCGAGAAATCGATCCTTGCATTGCTGAGAACGGTCAAACCCACCACACCGGGAAGTATGAGCTGATGACGCGAGCTGTTGAACGTCAGCTTGTCGTTAGGAGAGCTCAACACTTTAAAATCGTCCTAACGCTGAGTAGACCGTATAAGGAAGATATGGATGGGATATCTTTTATATTTTTCGTAGAAGGTAAGGTTTTTGGGCTTGAAATTGTTACTTTTGATGTCGTAATCCTTGTTTTTACGTGGCGTCGAGCAAAATGGGAAATCAAGGGTATGCTTCGTCCTCTTTGATATAATCTTGAAAGTAAAGATCTCTCCATAAAACTTCAATTCAATCACATCCTTTTTGACTTGAACACAATTTTAACCTTTCAGATGAACAGAAACCTAGTCTAGGTCAAGGTACCCTAGTTGCAGTACCTTTGCTAAAACGAACCGATCAAAAATCAACGGGATGGTCAGCCATAGTTGATAAAGTGGACGACGCCCTTCTAACAGTACTAATCACACCAGCTCATGACTGCATAGTCGCAAAATGGCGCGTGGAGGTCGACACCAAAGTCATAGACGATGGAGCTTATAGATACAGCTGGGACACCTTTATTTACATAATCTTCAATCCCTGGAACAAGAAAGATCAATCCTATATGAAATCAGACGAATGGCGCGATGAAGCCATATTAAACGATGTAGGTTTGATTTGGAGAGGCACCTTCGACACCGTCAGGCCGACGATTTGGAAATATTCCCAATTTGATGAGAATATTTTAGAATGCGTGCTGTATCTGATCGGTCACGTGGGGAAACTGTCTGGAAAGGCGAGATCTGATCCGGTTCACATATCCAGGATCCTAGCGGCTACCGTAAATAATATTGATGATGAGGGAGTGTTGATGGGGAATTGGTCGAATAATTATTCGGGCGGAACGCCTCCAACTAAGTGGATGGGAAGCGCAGACATTTTACAGACGTATTACAAGAAGAAGAAGCCTGTGAAATTCGCACAATGTTGGGTTTTTGCTGGAGTATTATCTACAAGTAAGTTAAATAATTAGTGATTTGGTTGATCAATTAAAAATAATTTTTTAATTAATTAATTAAATAAACAATCGTTCCTTTAAAAATGCAAGGAATTGCTGTCTTCGTGTAAGTAAACGGCTACTATATATCATTATTAGAATTAATGTAGAATCTATAAAAAATTAGACATCTAGAAGAATAATTTGTTAGGAAGATTCCGAAGATTACAAAAAAAAAACAAATAATCCAATTTATTTATTTCTAGTACAAACATATGTGCCTATCTGTTTATAATACAAGTAAATGCAGTTGCAAACAAACAAATGTAAATTTCTCAACAACACAACACGTTCGCATCTAAATATAAATGTTACGACATCGTTTTTAGACTTTTTGGAAAAGGAGGCAGCAAGGTCGTGTCAGAAAGAAAACCAGTATCGTGGATAAGTCATCTTATGTATGTAAGGCTCGCTTTGTTTTACGAAATCACACGTTGCGTGTACATCTCCGATACTTAGCCGCGATATAGAATTTATTTACTTTGCGATTGCAACGGACGATAGCCTATGTCACACATCCCTTTTTTGCGCTGTTAGCTGGTAATTAGTAATTCCGAATAGATAGGCTCGCCTATGCGCTAGTCGTGTATTCTACGTTCGTTGCGAAGCGTTAGGTATTAATGCAAATGACGAATTTTGAATTACAGAAGCGTGCATAAGCAAGGACTTTCGCAGGTTTATCGGGTCGACGCTGATTTATAAGTAGGCTAGAGGTATACCTGCAATAACGTTTATATTTAACATTTGTAGACAGAATTTTGTAATTGTGATGTATATTTTATTGACAGTAAGTGTAATCTAAGGCATTTCCTATATACTGAGTGATATTGAAGAAACTACAATGCGTAGTACCTCTCTCAATATCTCTTAAATATCTCAAAACATAACAAAGAAAAGCAATGATTAAATTAACAAATATGTAAGGAACTTCGCTCTAAAAAAGATGTTCTAATTGTAAACGCCTTGTACTTTGACACAATTTTCTTAATGATTGTTTGCTTGTCTGTATTATTACGGAAACTCTCACCAGACTCCATAATTCTGTTCCATAATTATTCTTCATTATTTAGTTCTATATTTTCTAATAAAGTATTCAGTTCATTTTACAAAAAATGTTGATAGAGTTAGCCTGGCAATCGAAATGGACCAATTAGATAACTGTTGATTATACCTGCTCACACATTAATAGAAAATCCATGCTGGTGATTCGGTATTACGGCTCGACGAGGGTTTTCACGACTAAGACCTGCTTCATCGGTGAACAAGATTAATGAAAGTTTTCCCTTTGATTTTGCAACCACTTGCAATATTGTACACGGGATAAATAATCCTGTTCTAATAGGCGATGAATATTTTGGAAATGAAACGAGCGGAGAAGCTATTATTTGCAAAAGATCTTCATTTGCAACAGTATGATGAGTTATGGTAACCCCGCTGTTTTCTTCTCTCTCTCGCTGTTAACTTTTCCTTTATTGAAACAG
The DNA here is from genome assembly GCA_902655005.2 of Marronus borbonicus. Taxonomy (NCBI): domain Eukaryota; kingdom Metazoa; phylum Arthropoda; class Insecta; order Coleoptera; family Scarabaeidae; genus Marronus; species Marronus borbonicus. Next base: position 28,635,103 of record LR737380.1, on the reverse strand, counting down.
CCATCTTCTCCGCGCTTCCATAAATGTCAAACATTTCAAACATTAGGAACATGGTAGAAATGTCTTGCGGGTGATGTCGCGTAGTTAATATTTTACTTAACGTTTCGCTGTCAGCTTCTTCAGAAGATTTCTAAAGACTGGTGTTGTTGTCTCTTGTTCCCCGTTATATATCCCATTTCTATTCCGCTTTGCTGATCTATAACCGTTCCGCTTTGCGGATCCATAACCGTTCCGTTCCGCTGCATCGCGTCGTTCGGTATATGACGACGCAAGAGACAACAACATCAGTCTTTAGAAATCTTCTGAAGAAGCTGACAGCATAGTCAGCGAAACGTCAAGTAAAATATTAACTACACGACATCACCCGAAAGATATTTCTACTATGGATTACGGTCGTAGAAGCCTACACTCAACTATTAGGAACATGTCTTGAAGGATGCCTCTCCATAGATACGTTGAGTTTCAGAAGAATTTGATATATCTTCGCCATAACGTATAATTATGTCCCTGTATTCTCTAAATGTGAGAGAACAAAAAAAAAAGCAATTTCAACAAATGACAAGCAACAATATCAAACAAAAACGTTAGCATCATTTTTTTTAAATGACAATCCGCACTTTTTTATGCTGTTGTTAAAATACCATCATGGCGAATTTTAAACTCTGGAATTTTAACGTAGTTTAATAACTGAACACTTGTCAATACTTATTTGAAAAACGAATCAAGTCAAGTTACCTTTCCCGATATTTCAATAATAATTGCATAATTCTGAGGAAAGTTTTCAGCTTCCTTCTTAAAAATTTCATTGTACAAAAACAACTCTCGAAAAGCGTAACTTTCATTCAATTCTACGTGACATCTAGCATCTCCATCGCAAGACAAACATTCCCGATTTCTTTTTACAGCTTGCAGAGCGATCGGCTTACCATCCAGAGTCGTTACGAATTATTCTTCAGCGCACGACACGCACAGTTCATTAACGGTAGACTATTTTATGGACGCGGACGGTTGCGGAATGAGGGACCTCAATTCCGACTCGATATGGACCTTCCACGTATGGAACGAGGTCTGGATGCGTAGACCTGACCTGTCCTCACGCACCGAAGAGTACGACGGCTGGCAAGTGGTGGACGCGACTCCTCAGGAGCCCAGCGAAAAGATGTACCGTTGCGGGCCCGCTTCCGTCGAAGCTTGTAAGCAAGGGGAAGTTCTGAAACCGTACGACACTTCCTTCCTCTTCGCCGAAGTTAACGCGGATAAGGTAAGCTTCAACGTGCATTCTAACGGATGTTACTTATATGACGAGGAATTCTTTCTTCTTTTTGATTCGGTATTCATAACCAGTTAGATTCATCTCTTCGTATGAGTGATGGCCGTGGTAATTTGAGTTCCTCATCGAAAACAATTATGCAAATGTCGTGTATGGACGTGAAAATATGCGACTGTTTATGTAGATCTTGGTAGCAATGGACATGTGTTACGTGCTGGTAATTACTTTGGTGTATTTATAGATTAGCATAATATATGCACAACGTGCATGTACACAAAAACAGTGTTCGTGTAGTCGATTATATGGAGGTATGATGCGTTGATATGATTGGAATTTTATAAATATTTTTATTGGAGATAATAGGTACATGAGCACTGAAGAATACTTAAAGCAATAACAAAATGAAACGACAATAAGAAAAATATTTAAACGATTACATGCAGATAATTAAATTAGTTAGGATAAAATTCCATGCTTACAATACTCCTTAAAAATGCAAGCAATGTTGTTGTATATAATATTAATAGTAACAGGTTGTTCCATGTTGTGCTACGCCACGAGTCAATTTTAATTCCTTGATATTCGGCATGCGACTTTATCCATTTCCAGGTTCGTCAGCGAATACCATATGCAGAAGGTTTATCCAGTAAAATGCACAATATCAAAAGCTTTACCTAAATCCATGAAAACAGCAATGTGTTTGTTGCCCTATTTAATTTCCAGAATTCATTAATTAGTTGAAATGCTGATGTTAACCTATAACTTAGTTAGGAATTATATTCGACTGTTTAGAAAAAATATAAATCTCTAAATAAGCACTTACAAGCATCTATAAACTTATGGATTTGCAACATTAAGAGATCTGTAAAGAAATGCATAGAATTTATTAATTTCAAATTTAATCGAATAATATTTACTATTATCTTTTCCTTACAGGTTTATTGGCGTTACGATGGAAAAACCCAGCCATTGAAGCTCTTAGGAAAAGACATCCAAGGCATAGGTAAACTAATCTGTACCAAAGCAGCTGGCAGATTTGAACGTGAAGATATCACAGACGATTACAAGCACACTGAAAAATCCAAAGAAGAAAGAGTAACTATGTTGAAAGCCCTCAAGCAAGCTGAGAGCATATTTTCCAGATACTACATCAATGAAGACTTCAGCGACATTCATTTCAGACTTCGTCTACAAGACTCCATCCAAATAGGAGATCCCTTTACCGTCATTTTGGAAATGAAAAACAGGACTAGAATTAAAGATTACAACGTTAACGTTACGCTAAGAGTAGAATCTATCCATTATATTGGTAAGATTAAAGATTTGGTGAAGAAGGACGAATACAAGGTGATGGTAAAGATGGAGTCAATTCACGAAGTCAAGTTAGATGTGAAATACGAAGAATATTGCAAGAAATTAACCGAGCAGGGTGCATTCGTCATGTCCTGCATGGCAACGGTCGCGGACACCAAATTTGATTTCTTCACCCAGAACGACTTCAAAGTTACGAAGCCCAACATCAAGATCACACTGCCAGATCAAGTGATTCAGGGTCAAGAGGCGATTGCCGACGTAGAATTGGAAAATCCCTTGCCTATTCCGTTAAAGAAGGCCGAATTCTTGATTGACGCTCCTGGAAAGAAGCAATTCAAAATCAAAATTAAAGGTGCCGTACTCGATAAACAGAAGGCGGTGGCGCAATTCAAATTTACACCGCCGGACGTTGGGAAACAGACAATCGCCGCCAAATTCACTTCCAAAGAATTGTCTGATGTGGATGGCTTCGTTAATTTCGTCGTTAGCCAAAAAGTTGAGGAGAACGGTGCCTGAGAGAGACTGATAACTATTTTTATTCTTTGAAAAAAAACAAAAAGAAAGGAGTATTATCATAAGTTAATTTATTACGTATATATTTATATGTTTACATATAGCAGATAAAATTAAATTATACAGATAAGTAAATTAAATAATATTAAATTTACTAATTAATTTTTATATATTATTATAATTGATTTTTATTTGTTGATTATATCTTTTTGTATAACGATAGTAATAGTTTATATTTATACCAATGAATCTTTCTTTTTAATATTAATATTTTATTTAAAGCATATTTTTTATTTATAAATACGTAAATATCAATAAAATTATTTATAATGTTCATTTCAATTCCTTCTTAAGGTGACATCTATTGAGGAAGTATGGTACCTAATCGTCTGCCGGTAAAGTAGTTGTCGCTAGATTAATAAGATAATTATCAGAAGCATCTTACACTGATTTCTGTCGCTAGATGACAGGAAATGGCTAATATTACCTCGTAAATAAATAATATAATAATAGTGAGGAACAAGACCTAAACATAACAAAATATGTATTTGCTAAAAAAAATACTTACGTAAGTAAATTTACAAAACTGTTAGTAGGGTTTTGTTTGAAATCCATTGTTAAATTTTTTTTAAATACACAAAAAAAATTAAAACAGCTTCGAGGTATTGCTAGCAGATGTCGTTCTCTATATGAAAATCACTAAAATTAAAATTAATTAAATTAAATTAAATTAAATTAAATTATTAATATTAATTCCCAAAATTTTTCTTTTGCAATTAAATGTAATATTTCTGTCTTGAATTTAATTTAAGTAATAGAAAAAACTGATTATAAAATCTTGCAATAGAGATTGTAGTTAACCATATTGAAAAAGATATTTAAAATATTTCATTTTAATTACGTCTACGTACTTGGAACGGTCTCATGAATGAAGGGTTTCAAGCTGTTATTAATAAATGCTACACTATCGAAGTAAAAAAAATAGAGAATAAGCTACGACGTCATTATTTAACATCCCCCTTGTAGGGTACAATTTTCAATAAAGTACAAATAGGTCAAAACCAATGTTAGGTGGTTAGAACCAACCAGAAGCTTCTTTTATTTAAACTTTGTTTAAATAGTTAATATATACCGAATGTTCAAATCAACTTTGAGTTTCGGAACCAAAAATAGTCTCTGGGGCCCAGACGAAATGAATAGCGTGGCACTCGTAATGGCGACCCCTGAAGTGTGAAACGATGCGTTGTCTTGGTGAAATAAAAGTATTTTTCTTCAAATGCGGCAATTTTTGCCTTCAGGTAGTTAATATATACCGAATGTTCAATTGAAAACGTCCCATCCTAAATTTCTGGAAATCGATGAATTGTTATTATCGAGAGAGGCAACTTTTGTGCAAAAATTGACTCACCCACTTTGATACCCTGCCCCTGGGAGTTACCCGCTTAAAAACTTTAAAAGGAAAGGGGTATCGAGCAATACCCGCAGTTTAATGGTCTTTTGAAACACTACATTTTGCCATATAGATTTTTGAAATTGATCGATTCGTTTTCGAGATTCTTAAGAAAATTTTGAGGGTGGGAAGTTTTCAAATGGAATTCTTTTTTTGATGTTTCGATAGAACAACTTAAAAAATTGTTTAGATTGTTTCTGGTATTTACGACCTGTCTTCAAGATGATGTATTTCATCATTTTAACAGATACAAACTTCAAAATTCAGATGCCTTTCATTAATCTCTTTAGTCAAAATTCTCCTTATCGGGATCTTTTGTGAGTGGAGTACACTGATTGTTCCCAGTTTTTGCTGCATTGTATCAACAGTTCGACCATCCTTGAAAATTGTCGACGGATGGATCTTTGGATGGATCTGATCGCAATTTTTAAAACAATCAGTTTTTCGCTTCTTAATTTCTTTTCTTCCGAAGGTAAGAAGCAACTTTTAAGTTTGTGTTTACTTTGGAAGTGCATTCTTAATTTTGAATTTGAATAACGTTTTCAACTGGTATCATGGGTTGAAAATGATGAAAGGTGGTACTAGTTGAACGTTATTTTATAATAAACTGTTGGATTTATTTCCGATCACGTGTTTCTCAGTTATTAGTTTTAACCAGCAATGTTCCTATTGTGCTACCTCCTTTTATAAACTTCCCTTGAGTAAATACATATTTAGTAACTTATAGTGAGTTCCAAGTAACTTCTTGTATAATTTATTTTATACTTTCTCCCGCGCCTAGAGTGTTAAAATATATTAAGTAACATTTTCTCAGTGCAAAAATTTTCCATTCCCTGATCCCCATCATTTACCACTCCCTGATTGTTTACTGTGTAAACAAAACAATGCCTATTCTCTTCATGCAATTGTTTTTTTTAATAACTCGGAAACAAATGAATTTACGTGTAGATAATAAAATGTGTTTCCTTTGTTTTTTAGAGTAGAATCTATAAAAGCGATAAGAAGATAAGAAGTTGGTTATTTAAAAAATTGGATTTTAGGAATCTACCGTATAACAATATTATAGATTGCTAATTATATTATTTAAATAGTTTTAGGAATGTAATGGTCTTCTCATTCGATGAAAATCTCTATCCTCCGGACGAAACTTTGAGTTAGGAACCTCTGTCTGGGGACCAGACGAGGTGAATAGCGTCGCACTCGTCATGGCGACCTCTGAAGTGTGAAACGATGCGTTGTCTTGGTGAAACAAAACTATTTTTCTTTAAATGCGGCAATTTTTGCCTTCAGGTTGTTAAGTAAAGATATGTAATATGCAGCTGTTACTGTTTTCTTTTCTTCAAGATAGTCGATAAACATAACTCCATAACTACTCCGAGAAACAGTCGTTAGCACTTTCTGGGCCAAAGGATCAGCCAAAACTTGATTTATTTTGCCTAAACTACTCTAACAGGGCTTTGGAAATGTTCATTTGTATGGCTTTTTGGTCCAGACTGAGCAAGGGTGGCACCCAACGGGTCATCTTCATGCCGAGGCTTCAAATTTTTCAGACTACCCTCGTGTATCCTTGCACTTAAAACGTTTGTGCAATAAATTTGTAGCATGTGATCTATTTGAAATCAGAAAATTCGTATCCGTTTCTGATTTAATCATGATGCCATGAAATTAAAAATATTTTAAAATTCCAAAACAATTTTCTACTACTTTCAAAGGTACTATCCGAAATAGTGAAAAAACAATGAATTAATTCTGAGGTTACTCAGTTAAATGTAAGGATATGAATGTTTTTTAATTTGCGGCAAACGTATAACCATCAAATTCTCTTCGAAATAATCCAACAACCTTCCAAATGGTATCTCCGCATCCGTATCCATACATACGTGATGCGGCTAGGCCGAACGATATTTACTTCTAAACGGTTCTTGCTCCGAGGGGATATTAGCGCTAAGAGGGCGGACCAGTGGAGGTGCGAGCGGCGCTAAGCTATAATTACAAGGCATGGCAACCGCGATATGATGAATTAGCCGCTTCCTCGGCCGCTTATTCGGTCCGTGAAATGCCTTCGCGAAGGCAATAACGCATAACGGACCTCGAAACCGAACCGAAAGAAGAAGAAGATCGAGAGCAAGACTCGCCGGTTTTTACTCGCTATCTCTTTTCGTCTTCCATCGCTTAACCTAAGCTAATATCGCGTTCGAACTCCTTCTTCTTGATGGTCTTCTTCTTCTTCGTGAATCTTCTTCGACATTCTTTTCTAATTTTTTGCCGCATTTCCATCAGCGTTTGTAAAGTTCCTTTTAAACGTTTCTGTGGAAGCGCTGGGGAAAAAAATACGAGCATCGGGGAGAATTAATCTTTTTGATTTCTTGTTTTTAATTTCGAGGAGATGAAACAGATTGCGGATCTAATTATGAAGACGAGGATTTTCTGTTGCTCTCCTATATACATGATGTTACAATGCTGGAAAAAAATCGCTTAATTTAAGAATAAAATTATGTTTTTAATAAGGACGACGTATCTCTTACCATCAGTTTGGAATGTTATTTCAATTGTTAAAAGAGTTACATTGATGTTTGTCATTTCGAACGTTTTCCAAGAAGTTCTTTTTCTATCATACATCAATTGATTGTGAAGAAGTCCCACATTTCCCTTAATTTGGAAACTATCCCATATCTGCCCTATATTGAAGAAAGGCGATTCGTCTGATACTAGCAATTTCCCGCCAATTTCCTTGCTTTTCAGCTTTGGATGCTAAAGGTAAAAGTAGATACAATTTACTTGGATTTTCAAAAGGTTGATCACTGCATCCTCTTTCAAACATTGCAAACGCCTAGACTTTTTCAACCTCTGTGCTTTTTGAATCTTACATCGCTAATTTCACGTATGGTGTAGAGACTTGACATCTTCCAAACATGTAGCTCAATGTAGCATAGCACGCATAGAGCTTGCCCAAAGGACATTCATTAAAATTTTTACATCACCTTTATTTTTCAAACGACATTAGGTAAACTCATCGGGCTAAGGCACTAATTTGTTCTTGGAATGAACTAAAGGCGCAATTTACGGTCACTTTGCAGGCGCGCTGCAAACAGCACTTGAGGTCAATACATCTAATCTGCCCGAGAATATAGAAATTCATGTAAAACTATTAAAACCTACATCGTTAGAAGAATCTATCGGACTTATGCAAGACGCAGAAGATTTTAAGTCAAGATCCAACAAAGATCCACGTTGAAAGGCATCGAAGTTTAGAGCAATCAACCACAACAGCTACAGACGACGATGTTACCACCAGTAAAATACATTCCTTAATAATCTATCTGAAACTATGAAGCAATTTCCGAATAACAGCTATTCCAATGCATTTCCTGTCATGTAATTTAATGTATTTCCAAGAGAACCAATCTGTTAACAACAAAATAGTTCCTTACACATTGTCAAAAATGTTTCAATTAACTTTAGATTTTCATTCATTTCGGTGCAATGTAACAATAAAAAAAATTTTTCCATTTACATTTGTAACGCAGGGCGAGAAACTAAACATATTGGAAACCAATACATGCCATGCATCCATCCGGTCGAACGTCCATCGTATATACATTTGTAGAGCGAGAAAAACCCAGCGAGAGAAGATAGAGGGCATAATGAATTATTAGAAGGCAGTAATTGCCTTCCAAGTTTACACCTAAGTAATGATTTCGACACTGAATGTTAAAGAAGCCGCTCGCGGAGGATGGATGGTCGACAATGGGGCTAATAGCCCATCGGATGGCCCGAACGCGAACGCTTCGCACATCTAATTTATGGTATATACCAAAAACCGAACGCAGCCACGCCATGCCAGCACGCTGAAGACGTTGGAGAAGTAGAAGAAGAAGGACCGAAACCGAACCGCATCGGACCGATAATTAGATGCTGAAACTAATTAACTGCCGGATCGGGTCGAAGGTGTGAAACAAAGAAACCCGACCGAATAGCCTCGGGTGCTGAATCTCTTTTGCCGTGAATATACGAGACCGTTTTAGGTATCTATACCGTATGTGTATATACGATAGTCCAAAATTTTATTCTAACAACAGGTATTGGGAGGAAAATTTATTTTTGCTACAACAACGTAACTAGAGCGCAGTACCTTGAAAAAGTAAGTGTTTGGGCAGGCTGTAAATGCTTCAAACCCAACCTGGTACCGATGTGATGGTGCTGCGTCTCAGTATTTGAGAAATTTTATGGATATTTTAAATGAAAATTTTCCTGATATCTTGACCCGAAGAGGCAGACCAATTAATGGGTCACCAAGGTCCCCTGACTTAATTTAAATGGAGCTTTTTTACTAGGAAAGGGAGAAGTCTTCAGTATAAATATAATAACGTTCCAATATTGAAGAGCTCAAGAGTAAAGTTCTCGAGGCGTCCCAGAAAATTACACCGTGACAAATCAAAAATGTTTTAAATGTGTGTTAATGGCAAGCTGACGATACATTTCTAATGAATAAGGTTGCACTCATTACAGGCTTGCCCGTGAAGTTAACACATCTGCCGAAAAATAACATAAAAGACAAAGGTCATTGCTTCGGAATTGTAATACCTTTCGTGAAAACCTAAAATTTTTCACATAGGCCATTTGCCTTTTTGGGGCACTCAACCTGTACATAGATATTAATCTATAAACAAAGATCGAATATTTTGAAATTCCTTGAAGGTAGAAGAGAGACGACGGAATCGAATCGTGCGAGTTGCGTATGAAACAATTGGCCGCAGATATGCTTGTATCGTTTATATCGCAGAGAGATGATAATCACAAAGGGGAATTATCTGATGCGTGAGATATGTTGCTGTATGTGTTGTTAAATCGGCTCGCAAGAGCATCTGGAATTTTTTTTTTCATGGGCGATTTCTGGATTCTATTGTTTTAATATTTTAAGTGGAGAACGGCCAAAAATCGTATTTTCTTTTGTTTCGCGATATACACACTCGGATTTTCTATTGGATTTATGCAATGGATATGAATTTGAATTGTTTGTTTGAATATTTGATGCAAACATTAGCGCACGTTGAACGGAAATAAAAGTACTTTGGATTGCCGGTGTAAACTGTGGATAACTTTAGAGTGCCATTCATGCGAGCGATTCACGAAATCAAAGGAACGCATTGAGTTTCGAAATAGATAATTATATACAGAGATATTCAATATTGTTAAACAAATACGTCATTTCAAGTTATCGAAAAATATAAATTTTTGGGTGGAATGGTTTGAGTTGGAATTGTGGAGAAAAATAATTTTTAATGAGTAGAATGTTTGTATAGTTGTATAGTATATATTCAAGATGTAGCTGATTTAGTTTAAATATTGGTGGTGACAATAAGCACTCCCTTTTTTTGCTTGTAGTAAATGCAAGGATAAGATATAAAAATATAAAAATAGGGGGAAAAAATAAAAATATCCGTATGTATAGCCGCTTCTATTGTATCTACGAAAATATATTTATTAATACAATGAATAGTCTTTCACTATGTCAATGAATACATTTGTTAGGCCAATAAAAAGAATTCTGCGCCAATATGAAGGGTGACAAAGACGTAATCAGTGATTTTTTCATTTCATAGCCAACTGCAGGTACGCGTTTTTCATCGCATTAAAAATATAAAATTTCAATAATACGAAAGTGAAATACTCTTATTTTGGTTCAATTCACAATCGGAGGAAATTAAAAAAAAATCTAAAAAATTTTAAAGATCATGTATCTTGAAAATAAAACGCTTAAAGGACCTTGGTGGTATATGGGAATGGGGCTAAAGCAAAGGGTGTCGTAATCTGTAATAGGCGGTCAGTTATAAACCAACATTAAGTGATGTGAATATGTTTTTACGTGTGCGTTATGCAGAAGTAATGGCGATGGCAATATCCTATATCTGCTTTGAAACATATTTCCTAGCAAGGTATGATCGTCGCATTTCCGGGAATGGTTTTTGTCTTCCTGACAGAATAATAGGACATGGAGTGGATCGCATCAGATCAACAGTAATAATACTCAATTGTACTCAATTATGGCGCTCCCTGAGTTAGCAAAAAGGTTAGGCTTAAAATCCTATAATTTTCCCTTTCCTCGGATTATTTGTTTAAAAAAAAAGAACATATTTTATCTTCAAAACACTACGACAGCGAACTAAATCATTCGCTGCGATTCGTATTCACACGAAACCAGATCGTATCTGTCGGCAATTATTATGTTCAAACCAAAACACCACCACATATAAGCGCATCTTGCCATCTATTAACATGTAGTACAATTGCACATACATATGTACGTGCGGATTCGAACCGCTGGCTGCTCCGTTTCCTACGCGCGGTTAGCGTCGCTCGGTCGCATCGCTTTCGAAGAGATAAGGAGTCGTCGGCGGCAGATAAGGCCGTACTAAAAGCCGATGTCTGATTAAAACGATGGCAGGTCATCTGGAACCGTAATAGCCGCGGCCTTCCTTGCTAATTAATGAGAGCGCGTTATGGTATCGGTCGCGGTACGACCGACGCGTACCAAACAACAAGAACACCAATCGTACTAATAATAAACGTCCTCCATCACGCGGTCCAGGCGTATGGGTGTATTGGGCGGTGTTAGTCGTGCCGTACGATATAAGCGAGTGCGATTAGTCGAAGTTTATGAGAATGAAAAAGGAGTTTAAGGACAAAAGATTCTGAAGCACACGAGCAGACAAAAGTTACTGTAGGTACAATAGGTTCGATTTTATTGCCCACAGTTGGTATTACGCGGTTTAAATTGGAGGATTTCTTACAAAAATAGCCACAGTCCAAAAATGCCAACTTTATGCTTTGCTAATTAATGGTAATATTGGCTTTCACGTAAACAAGCTTAGTTTAAAGTTATAGTATTTGAAAGAATCGGAATTTTTAAAAAAGTCACCATTATTCAATGACTTTTTTGTAAGAAACCTTTCAATTGGAATAGTTTGCCAGTTGGTAGCTTTGATTTGCTTCTTCACCAAGAAATTGTGCAACTGCTCGATTTGTTAAATCTGAACTTTTCAATGCGGTCTCTTCCAATGCACAAAGAGGACTTGGTTCTATGTGTTGTACTTATCGCCATGTCAAATGGATGGTTTCCTTAAGAACCTAATAAATTCTCATCCTGTTCAGAAGATCTGGTTATTAACCATAAATATTGCGGCTAATCTTCTGATCGTCCATCCTTTTTTTATTAAAGTAATTCTTTGTTTTTTTTGGGCAAACGTCGTCTTTTGCGGCACTCAGTTTTCAAACAGATACGTCGGTTAGACAGTCATTCAGAGTGGACAACTTTTGTGATTTTGTGATTTAACAACAATGGAAAAAATCAAATTTAGGGCAGTGATTAAATATTTGTTTTCGTAAAAGGAAACGGATTATGAGATAAAAGTGGAACTCAGCGAAGTTTATGGAGATTCTGCACCTTCGTTATCGACCATAAAATATTGGATAACTGAATTTAAACGCGGTTGCACGAGTATTTTGATGAAGAACGTCCAGGTCGCCTAAATGAGGTCACCACATCAGAATTAATTGACAAATTTCACAATATGGTCATGAATGATCAGAGATTGAAAGTGCGTGTTATTACTAAGGCTGTCCGCATTTGAATTGACCGGATGCGTGTTAGGAAGCTTTAAGCGATTGCTCACAATTAAACGCGAACGTGTGTCAACTTCAAAAGAATGTTTGGCGGTGTTAAGGCGCAATCCGAATGATTTTTCGCGTCGATTCATAGTTGTTGACAAAACCTGGAGTCATCCTAGCACACCAGCAACCAAAGAACAGTCCAAACAGTGCGTTTTTCGTGGTCAACAGGCGCCAAAGAAGGCCAAAGGCACTTTATTGGCCAACAACCTCAGTCTGTCAATCTGTTCAGCTGTCCTGATAAGAATGATATACGAACTACCAACACAAAATAATTGTCTTCTGTATTTATTCGAATAACATTTAATATCATTTATTGAATTACAAAGAAAACAAAAAATTCCTGCGATTCAAAACATTATACAATCGGCAAAATAACGTACATTCCACAACCGTAGTAACGTTATAATATTTATGATACTTTCAATAGATTCCTATCCAATACGGAAAGAATCTGATAAACAGATGATTTCTTCACGTAGAAACCTCTTCAAAAATTCATGTTCACGATCTTTCAACAATTTCCTCAATTCCTACGAATAAACAAAAGCCCCAAGCGTCTACACGAACAGAAAAAAACGAAATGATTTCTTCAAATTATTGCCGTCATAATGAAGTGATCAAATCCTTTCAGATGCGAAAAACCATTCAAGGTGTTAAAAAAACCGTAAATATCGTAAAGTAGGATCGTTACGACCGACAGAAATTCCTCTCGCTGGAAAGTTTGTTTAAACAGCTTCAGCCAGTTATAGAGGAGTTGAGCATGATGCTGAACATAAGCTATTTTTGGAGGCAACGAAAACCATTGTTGGAGGACGTTCGGTTACGTACGACTTTTTGTAGGCCACGCCAAAGCCACTGCCACCACCTCCACTATTTGGAGATACCCACTACATACACGCGTATACAACGTGTGCTGCGTGAGCAACGCCATCTCGACGGCGTTATAGATAAACAAACAACTGTTTTATCTCCACTCAATAAATTCCGCGCCGTTGAAAATCGTGTTTATAAAATTGTTAGTGAGGCGTCCGCTGAAAGGCCATGATTGAATTATTGATGTTTGCTGTTGCGTTGTTGGTAACACTGCAGCGAGCGCCGCCGCCGCCTATGCGTTGTTTTTCTGTTCCTCTCTCCGCGCCCTGGATCCGTCCATGACGCCGAGCATAAGCCAGACGCGCATCGCTTTTATTATTAAGTTTAGAAAAGATCGCGGCGTGCGTAGCTGTTGTAGATATCAATTGTTTGTTTGGAGAGACGCGTCGACGGCCAATGAAAAAATGGATACGCATTTGTTTTCGTTGCGCTCACGAAAAGATGGCCGCCAAATGTACGGAGCGTGTGCGTTTATATGTAGAAGCAGGGCTTGAAGCGATACTGTTTTGTTTTCTCTCGACGAATCGTAGACAATGAATGAAGGAGAGATATTACGCTTTTAGGTTATCTATGCGTGTAACAGCTTTTAGGCGGATTGAGATCTTGAACTTGAACTTAATGATGCGCCAATTAATAATAGACGTGATTCATTTTTATGATGATGGGAAGCATATGGGAGATTATTTAAAAAATTGCTTATATATTCTCTAGCTTACGTTATCCAATCACGAAAACGACACAAGAGTCAGGATCAGAAGCTTAAAAATGAAGGCAAGATTATAAATCTTATCCAAATAATCTTGTTAATAAAAATAATAATAACATTTTATTAACGGGTCAACATCTGTAGATATTACACTGCTTTCTGTCGCTATCAAATATTTCGAATTTTGATCCATTTTTCTTGAGCAAGCCCTCCCTTGTCTCAGCTTATCCGCAACCGTGCGTGTTTCTGCTTCCTTTCACAATATTTTCTGCACATTACATTTAGATCGACTCGCTTCTGTCACAATTTTTCTCATACTTTTATCTTTCTCACTCCAAGAAAAGAAAAACATCGACAATATTGGTGTTTTACCAAAATTACTAAAAAAATGTAGTAGTACACACTGGATGAAATTTTTCTTCAAAATTGTTAATTCATTCGCTCAGCTCAGTGTCTGAAATATTAGAAACGTGGTCATGTCTGCTATGGGAAAGTGTAATAATAATAATAATGCTAACGTTATGGTGGAACTTATTTGTTCTCTAAATGTTTTATTGTTTAAATTAATATGCAAGGACTGGAAAGTCCCCTGAACAATTACCCATTTTCGCAGAGTGTAAGGCGCATCCCGTATATAGTTTACTCAAGCTCGACGAAGAACTAAGTACTACGCAGTTCTCATGATTAATAAGCATTGCAACGGATATGTTTACTACCTAACATCACAAGCCCATGCAACTCTATCTGCTTCTATGCGATTCGCATAAATAATTTAACTTAAGAGCGTATAATAGTCCGCGTAAGCTGACGCTAACTTTTTGCACTTATACGAACTGGTTGTCTTGATCCAGCAGCACACCTTTACACAATAATAATAACAATAATCCTAGCGAACATATTGTTAGGTAGCAGCAGTCCAACCGCTGGACGTATAGAGCTAAGGTATTCGTAGGAATTGTAGTAAAGGCATTCCTACTAGATCTCGCCTCCACATCTCGTTTCGACTTCTAGATAGATGTGTGCGTTCGTACGTGTTTGTAAGCGCGTGCTGGACATGTAAGTGTATGCGAACAATGTGTGTGGTATACTGTAGTTTCACTATACAGGGTGTATATAAAGTGTAAAGTTTCCTTAATTTGAGAAAATCTTAAGACAGGTTGATCATTATTTTACCTGACGGTGTTGCGGTGAATTCTAATTTTAAAAGTTTAGTGTTAATCCATGGTTGAAGCACGAATTAACCAACCTTTCAATGTCTTGATTTAATTTTATCCGCGCTCCATTGATTTCGTAAAGAGAAAACGAGGTATGTAATTGGGAATCGTCTTCATAGAAGTAATAGTCACAAACCTTTAAACGAAAATGAATGGCACAATCTTCAATGTTGCTTAAGGTTGAAAATGTAACTGTATAAGTCGTATGCGCTAAATTCTTGGGGCCTGCATGTAAATATGGGCTTGACTTGGCACGATCACACCAACAATCTGTACAAGAAGTCAGCAGGAGTTTGCTATGCCACCTTCCGGTTGCGTTATTTGGTGCGAACTTGGTTGTCATGCTATTATTTTTCTGCCTCTGAATCTAGGTTGAGGTATGGACTGGTTTTTTTGCGGTAAGGCAGCTAATACGCAGTTACAAGTATAATAATTAAAAAAAAAAAAGGGAAATACTTACTTTATTCAATACTGTATATACCTACTGTATAGTACGTAAGCAAGAGCAATATATAGGTAGGGCACTTGCACGAAGTTTATTGGCAATCGCGAGCGTTTGCGAACATTGCGTGATACATCCGAGTTTCTATTCTTAATTGTTTATTAAACGGGGCCTCCGTTCTTCGTACGAATGGGCCGCTTCACTACGAAATGGACGTAGGTGTGCTGTGTGGCGAGTTGGTAACGAACCGGTAGGTAGCTGTGCGCATATAATTAACTGGTTTCATGTCTTTGATTGTCTATTGTTACCGTAAAGAATATGTTCGTGTACGTAAGGGTACGTGGCGCTAGAATACGACTTAAGTCTTAAATAGTACCGAACAGAAGATGTATTCTACTTTACGTACATTCTATATGAATGTCAAATTCCCCAAAGGGATCACCATCAAAGTCACTAGAAAGATTTTCAACTTTAAGCTTTTAATAATAAAATATATGATTTTTGTCCATAAAAAAGAATCATCTTGCCTTGTCGTGGGATACATCGCTGCATTCCGAAAACGAGGTTCAAAATAAATTGCATAAACCAATTTAAATGGTTTAAATTACTTTTATTAAGGTATTGAATTGAAATCTATTATAGCAATTAAATTTACAGATTTAGGGAAGGTACTTATTGCTAAACAAAAATGTGATCATCAGCTTAGCTTAAGGAATAATTATTATCATTCATATATTTTCTATTTATTTCTCTAATTAATAAATACTTCTCAACTCTCAGCAGGCGTCCATAAACGAAAGTTTTATGCTGAGTTATGTCGCGATGTGGCTCCGTGTTGGATGTTAAATGATCCATCCAACCACGAAATATTTTCCCTCTATTATGCACGGCAATATAGAATAATAGCGGAACACGCTGTAATTAAATTATACCGATTCCGATGAACCACCAACAGGTAGAACTGAATGTCGTTTAAAATCAAAAGAGAAGAAATAAGGCGAGAGCCTCACAGACACGTCACGGAAGAATACATACAACAAAACACACAATAACATTGTTGAACACGCGCATCACACAAATATCGTGCATCCACACAGCATCACAGGACACTGCGGCGAGGGAAGGAAGGCACAGACACAAATAAAAAATCATCATGTAGAGTCCATCTATCTACATCAAGTTTAATTCTTCACGGGGACTTAACCGCGGAGCAGCAGTGGTCCGTCATACCGTAAAAATAAATGACTGGCCTTGAATCAAATAATACTTACACAAATCACATTCAGATTATGGGCCATTTCATAAATTTGCATAAAGATGATAATCGGGGACTTATTTGAGTTATGTGCTTGTGTCCAGCATCAGCGGTGCTGGAAAAAAAAACAGGAGGAAGGGGGTAAGGGGGAATGGAAAGGACATTGAGGGGTCGATATGGAATATAAGCTATAATGTAGGAGAGAAAATAAATGTTTTGGGGGTGGAGAGAAACATCTATTCTCTTCGTTGAATGGTTATTTTATAGGATTTTTGGTTGAAATAAATTTTAGAATTCAGGAGAATATTTTATATTCGCATCGGAATAACATTTAACCTAGGCAACATTCCGCAGCGTCTGCAATCTTGGCTGTTACGTCATTAATTTACATGCAAATAAAATCGATTTTCCGTAGTCTAGAATGTCAAAATAACAATAATAACAACTTTATTTATTTTTTCCTAAACTCAATATGTAACATGCTAAACAGGATTCAAAAGTGGATAGATGAAATACCAGGGGTGTTCGATAATCACTTCATCATTTCCTCGAATTGAAATAACTTAATTTTTACCATTTAAACCATTTAAAGTGAACGTGCAGATCACTTTAAAAGGTGTATCATATTTTTACAAAAACCAACACAACTCCTTGGAACGGTAGCAAGCCGCATTGTCCGTAGACAGTAGGTATCGGGGTCATGCGCTACATGGAAGAATGGTAATTATTAAACGGATTTGACTGTAACTTCTCAAAAAATAAATTAAAATACATTTTGATCAACAATGCTTTTGTAATTCGCCTACATTTGTTGTTTACCCTTAGCCGCGTATCCGAAACATAAAGTTTAGTACATTACCATAACATCGAGGCGATCTTTTCTACCTATAGCAGCAGTCGACAACCACTCTACCATGCCGCCTCTGTCGCCGTCGTTTTCGCACCACATTCGGAACCCAGTTCAAATATCAACGTTATAAATCTTAACTCAGTTAACCCCACATTAACCCGCGTGTGTATATTTTACTTCCTGGTGAATTATTACATCCATACACGTTTATCTCTCTCCCGCTTTCTCTAGATATTCGTACATTTCTCCCGAATTAGCGTCTTTTTCTCCTCCTCTATTACTCTGCAGTTATCCGATTCCGACGTCGCTTTACTTGTCTTCTACTATACAGCTACTTATACGACGATCCGAATTTAAGCGGCCGCGATTAGTGTATTTTAATGAGACGGGCTCCTCGGGTGCCGGCATCTTGTCGTAGATGTACGCTTGGGTTATGGGGCACGGATTCGGGGTGACGTTTAATTTGCGGGATTCTCACGAGTGCCATATAAGATTTGTGCGCAAGCTGGGGTAGATTTATTTATCTCTTATGCGATTGTCCACAAAAAGAAATCTACCGCCTACTAGGTTCTTGAGTAAATTGCCTAGAAAATTTTATACTTTGAATACGTTGTTTGCGATAAGGAAGCTGTAGTATTTGTAGAAGAAAACTTAGTTTTCTTAAGCGTAATGTTTTTTCTTTGTAAATAAAAAAAAATATATGCAATCTTAGTTTGTTCTTCTTTTGTCGTTTATTAGGACATTGTGATAATTTTTAGATTTGGAGTCGTAGAAGACGATGATTTGAAATAATAACGTAGATTTGCACGGCCAGAGTCAGTTGAAATTAAACGTGTTCCGGGTTTGGACCGTGTCGTGGTTAATCGAAAACTCGACGTTTCGTCCACAATCACATGGGGCTTCTTCAGGAGAGGGAAAGATGGTACATCGAGTTAATTTCTCTCCTCAATATTTAAACATTTTTGCATCTATTTCTTCACTTCCGGGAGTTTTATTGTTTTTAAGGTTCTTAATTATATGTTCAATTTCTTTTAAGGTAGGGCTTCTTCTTCCCCATCTTGGTTTCCTTCGATTACATTTTCGGTATCAGCTCTTCCTTCTTCGTCAATTCCCAATTCCTCCAATCATTCCAATTCCTCCAGTCTTTCCTTCTTCTCCAATTAATAACTCTTCAAAATATTTTTTCCATAAATCCAAAAAGTTGACCTCTTCTCTTCTCCTGTGATTTCTCTGTTTTTGTTTTTATAAAAAACTACTTCGGAACCCCCCCCCCCCCCCC
>LR737380.1:28226872-28615564 GCA_902655005.2 Marronus borbonicus | reverse complement strand
TTTAGATAAAATTTAATAAATCGTGCCTAATTTTAAGAAAAAAAAAAGAAAACGTAAAATAAATTCCTCTCCGTTTTACAACCATAACATTTGGATTACAAAGTTATCATACGTCTATTAACAGCTCATCGCGAATTGCGTGGGCTTTAATCTACCTCCCATTCCCACAAAACGTTCATACCGTATACACTATGTAGACGTTCTCTTTGCTCGACTTCTTTCATCCAATGCACGATTCTTTATTGGAATTTTCACACCTCATCGCTTCCTGTTTGTAATAATAATATCTCGGGCGAGAAATGCTATAAATAATGAATTACTCGATGATGTAGGAATTCTTACTATTCAAAGTTTAAACGAGGAAAAGAAAAATAAAGACGATTCTAATAAAATTTTAGGCGGGGAACTCCATCTAGCGTTATTAATCGTTTATTATTCCTCGGCTTCGTATTGCGCAATCAATCAAGACGAATTAAGTGCCAACAGGATCGTATGATTTGTTTACAATGGTATCGTTTATATCGCGTCATGTTTATTATTTAAAAAAAAGATCGGAAGATTTGTTGAGATAACGCTATTAAGAAATAGCCGTAAGGAAAGGACGGAGTTTAGTCGGTCAGTGCGGTTGCTTTTGCATTAGTATCTATACTAATAACTAACGAGTATCGCTGAAGAAATATTAATCATAGCTGTCGTCGTGGTTGGATAAAACGCGGAGAAAAATAAATTATTAAATAAACACCCGACGGGCTAATGAAACATGGGACTTTCTTCGTTTCTTACACTGTTTTATGTACACATATTATGTTTGCTTAATAGTTTTGCCTACTAGAACTTATTATCATTATATTTCCGTTAAATTATTGATTTTTCCGGTCATCTAATTTGTCGTACGGCTCGTGATTTGTGCTAGATGACAAAAGCGACAATGTTCGAGAGTACATGTGCGATATGGTAATAATATCATCAACCGTTGCACCTATATTAGATAATGAGTAGAGATGACAAAGGCAGGTGAAATTATTACTTTTTTCAGCGACTAGACAGGCTCGTGTTTTAGGCAACACGAACCCTTTCTTATGAGACGAATAGACACGAGTCTGTCTAGTCGCTGCAATAAGTAATAATTTCACCTGCTTTGGTTATCTCTAATAATTAGCGGGCAGGCAACAAAAACCGATGGACGTGTGACCATCGTCTAGAGAAAACGGCGGTTGGCTGTAAAAACGACCAACTGCCGAGAAAAGGAGGTAAAGGCTAACCATTTCGTTTATCCTCCAAGGCGGATATATATCCGAGTATTATCGTGATCGAGAAAACCACCAAAAAGTAAGTGTTAAAATAAGTTACATGGTATAAGACGCTTGGCGCCCCACGAGAAGAAAGGCGTTAACTACAGCCGTAAGAAGCTGCTCATCATCGCTAGTCAGTGTCATCATCTTCCACCCAAGAAGATGATTAGTACGCGTCATCAGAAGTCATCGATCGTAACGTTGGTGTTGTATTACATTTGGCCCTAAAGCGATCGACCTGTCGCAAATGCAAACCTTGGAGATCAAGACAAATCTAACAAATAAAGCCGAATGTTGTTTGTAAGATTTGCTAAGGTGCTGGATTAGAAGAGCAAGGAAAGCTCTATTTTTTGGAGTACCGATGATGTGGAGAGAACCAAAAAACCGGATAGATGATTATTTTTGCCTTTGCTGCATCAAAGGATACAAGAACTTTAAAATTTCTTAATCAAACAAATGTTAAAAAGCTTTATAATAAATGTATATTTCGACTGAAAGCTAGTTAAAAGTTTACTTGGTATTGAGATTCAATTTGTATTCTTCTATTTTTAAATCCAACACATCGATTTTTCAGTGTACAGTAACCATGTACACTGCCGTTCAGAGAAGTTCGGTCGGTTATTAAAAAACATGAAAAGGTTACAGAAACAAACAAAATTAAAAACAAAATGCAATTTTATTGTGTGTACAGGTAAAAAAGACAAAAATAAATAAATAAAAAGTTATTCTGGCCTAATATAACATACTGAACATTATTTTTTTTTCATCGAAAAAACCTCCTTTGCTGTTAATCACCGCTCGAACTATTCTAGGCATTCTTTCGATAAGTTTTGTTAAAAGGGATTGTGGAATATTAATCCATTCATGTTGCAGAATATTCCGTAAATGTTCTTGTGAAGTTGGGCATATTTTTCGGATCCTCCTGTCCAGTTCATCCCACAACAACTCTATAGGGTTCAAATCTGGACTTTGTGGGGGCCATGTCATTACTTTCAGGGTGTGCTGTTCTTCTTGCTCCTTTAGATAGTTCTTACACACTAACGCAGTGTGTTTTGGGTCGTTGCTATGCATGAATGTAAAGTTACGGCCTATTATACGCAATCCTGATGGCTGCATGATTCTGGAGTATAAAATAATTTTCCTTCCTCATTACACCCTGCACTCTGCATTAATCTCCCGTCCCAGCAAAGGAGAAACATCCCCACACTAACACAGAACTACGCCCTTGCTTCACTATAGGCACAATGCAGTTCGGGATCACTTTTCGGTTTTAGATCTTCGGACATAAACTCGTCGATTTTGCCCAAAAACCTCAAACTTTGACTCGTCACTCCAAAGCATGTGTTTCCAATCATCTAACGACCAATCTAGATGAGAACGGGCCCACTGTAGCCGTTTTGCTCTGTTGCCCCGACGTAATAAGGATTTTCGAATGGCAATGCGTCCATGAAGGTCCGCTTGTTGAAGTCGACGTTTTACCGTACTCGCCGAAACTTGTTCTTCAAGTCCGCGATTGACTTCGACTGCTATTTGTGGCGCTGTTAATTTTCTATTGCGTTTGCTTAATAATACAATTCTCAAATCTTCAGCTTTTGTTGTTTTCCTAGATGCTCCAAGACGAACACGATTTTCTGTAGTTCCAGTTGTCCGATATCGCTTTATGATGTCATTTACTGTTGAACTTCTCATATTTATTTTTTCAGCAATTTGTCGCCCCGAATATCCTTCTTCAAACAGCGTAATAATGCGTGAACGTTTTTCTACACTGGTAGGCTTGCCACGTGCCATTTTGAAGTAAATTTTCTTAAAACTTTCGCGCAAAAACGACAGATGCACACCAACACACGTTTAACAGTAAAATGAAGCAAATTTATATCTTTACGCCTGTGATAAATAAATAAGAATGATACTCCGGTATATTTCCTAAATGTATTGTTCGTTAATAATCCCCAAACGACCCGTTTCAAAAAATCGGTACTTCCGAGAAATTCTCGGAATGATAATAAAAGGGACTTTATTGTGGTTGTCGCAATATTTCTACTTTACATAATAATTTATGGCTTTAATCCCTTAGAAAAGAGTGTATGCTTAATATTTTTCTAATTTTATGTATTAATAATTGTATACAGTGTGATATAATAGATTTTTATTTTATGACCGAACTTCACTGAACGGCAGTGTACAGCCATCACCGTTCTGCTTATTTTACATCAAACAATTCGCGATGTCTTCATTTAATTTTCCTCTGACATGCAAAAAACAAAGAGCCGATACATTTTCATCGCAAAAACCAAGCCGCCATAACAGTATTTTACATTTCAACCACAGGTTTGATTTTTTTCCTGTTTTCGTTTTTATTTAACGAAACAGCATCGAATAAAATCCATGCTACATTTTTTCAGTATCCACACAATAAAATGGTGGATATATCTCGTGTAACAATTCCCTTGCCCCAGTTAAACACCCACATAACACCCTGTGACATGACAATAGTATACATCGTACGGGAAAGAAGGGATGTATCTGTCTCCGTTACTGTCACATTTATCTGAAAAATAAGTAACGACATATATTTCATATAATCGTGACTGGTTCTCCCTGACACCCTTCTTCTCCTCCCATGTTTTTTGGTCTCGTGTGTATACGTACACAAAGTTTATGTATAATATCAGTTAAGGGCGGCTTGGAAAAATAAATATGCATGAGACCGTGTAAATAGATTGGCTACGGGGGTTGAAATGGAGTCGGGCGTATGTTGTTTATATTTATATTATTTTTAATGCGGTCCTAACGCAATCTACGCACAGATATGGAAGCATCGTGAACACGCCGTGCATGCATCAAAGAAATTTCAAGGCATAAGTACGTCGGGAGGCCACAGGTATTATCAGTTTATTTATTTATTTGGATATTAGTCTCTTTCGGGCGACTTAATGCGTTCTAAGGGGGTTGAAAACGTGCACACCGTACGCTGCTGCTCCTGCTAGATACGAGAAGGGTGTACGTATTGCCTTTTTTACTTTATACGCGGCGAATTCTCAAAAGGACCAACGGCGCCTGTTGATAAAAGGAGACGTTTATGGTTGTTAATAAATTCGGCGCGTTTTCAGACGAAAACCAGGCGCGTTTTCTCGATGATACGTCGTAGATAAGCTACTGTAAAGTGGGCATTTTCTGGGCGCTTTCGAGATACGATACATTGATTAATTATGAGGCAAATGTTACTTTAATGTTCGAGTATGTTCTCAAAATAAGAAATTTCAATCTCGTTTATCTTATAATGGGACATAACAAGTTTGTAAACAAATTCATTTTGACAACAGCGAAATCTTGAAATAGGAACGAATTATTTAATAACCACACTTAAGAACTTTGAATTTTGAACTAGTTTTAGGATAACATTTTTTATTACTTTAGGTGTTTGGGATTGCTGGACTAGTAGAGATTTCAACTCGATTTTTGGCTGCTCTACATTCTCTTCCAGCATAAAGCAGCTTTAGCTACATTAACAACAAGATCTAGTGGATTTGTTGATCTTACTACAAGAATTAGTTTAAAAAAAGATTTATTTTACCGGGGTGTGGATTTTACGTTATTAAACAAGATTAATTTCTGATAAGAATTGTCGTCTCCCACCCCATCATACCATTTCTCGCTTATATTTGTGTTTATAAGCAATCTATTATTCTTGTATATTTATTCTTACATAGTTTGCTGGTGTAATCCTCCGCACGATCAATAATCATTTCATAATGCAAATTAGACGCCGAAAAGCAAATAAAGGCAGGAACGGTAATATCAAACAGACCGCGTCCGCCTTGTCGACATCCCCGAGAGTTAGTTCAGCGCTCTTATACATCCCCCAAAAACCCTGCCTCTTAAGAACAGAGAAAGACAACAACATCGAAACCAGATCATTCTCTGGCGAAATAGAGAGAGAGAGATACGCCAGTTTCGGCTTTCGCCCGGGGGTGCAAAAGTCTTTGTTTGTGTAAACAAGACCTCAAAAGGGTAATATCGGCGTGACATCTGTGCGGTATTGCCGGCCGAACGAGCGGGCTTGTTGTGCGTAAAATACGCATATTAATGCGGCGTCGATCCTAATTTGCATGTAACACGCTATCCCGGTTAGATTTCCTACCTTCGAAACGACGCGGTTAGAATAGTTCGCTGCTGTTGTTTTCTCTTCCAGTCCCCGTTGCGTTCCGTGCTATTGACACAGCCGCGTTTTGTTCCGATCTTGTTGTTGCCTTTCTACCAACCGTGTATTGTATAACGTATAGGTTCGTATTGGAAAGGAAAGGCAGAGCCCTTTACGTCAATCAAATTCGCTCGATTTGAATAGGAGAAAACATGGCAAACATAAATTTAAATGTAGATATACGTAAACGTAGGGTAGATGAAGGAAAGAAAGCGGCTGGTGAAATTTAAATCGTTTGCTTATTGCTCCAGAATGACGAGATTGTGACTATAATTGTTATTGCTGAACCATACCTGCAAATATTAAGAAATTATGCAATTCCACAGTTGCAAAATGATGACGCAATTGAAATTATAATTTTTGGCTTTTTATAATATAATTTATATAGCATAAAAATGCGGTGTTACTAATTTTCTTATCCTTTCATATTCGCCCAATTCGCTTCCTCAAGAACAGAACCACTTCATCGAAATATTCAAACTCCCATTAACCGCTACACCAACCTTTCTCCCCATCTAATCCTAATTTCCGTAAGCAAGCATATCTACCCTACATTCAATCTTCCACTGATCGCATCAGCAAGATTCTCTTCAGGAACAACATAAAAACCATCTTCAAACCCAATTACAAACTCTCAGATTATTTTCCCGTCAAAGACCGCGATCATCTGGAAGCCCCTGGTATCTACTAGATGATTCGTCAACAGTCGTGCGTCCTCTGACACGAGCGTTTTGCGTGTAGCTGGGTCCAGGTTGGCTGAGCCCCCAATCAGTCTGCAGTAACAACCCAGAAGATGTACCATAAGAGAGTGGACGAAAAGTCAACAGAAGCTACCATAACGACACGGTTCCAAACCAGAAACCAAGAGTACATTTTTCAATGCTTGTTTTTAAAATTAATGGCTGTTCAGATCGCCTGATCTGAACCCAGCGGCAAACATCCGCTCGGGATCTCGATAGCTTTGGGGTTATTTGTAAAATTTAGTGTTTGGAAAACGACGAAAAACGCTGGAAGAATTAAAAGGCACCATCAATGTTGTACAATGCGATGAATTACTTGTAGGAAAGGTTAGCGCTTTTTACCAGAAGAAAAGGAATGCATCAAGTTGATGGTCGGTCCAGTAGCGAACGTGGTGGCTATATAACAGTTGTTTGTTGCACTGACGCAGCAGGTAACTGCGCGTAAGCGGTTTAAACGCAAATAGCTTCAACGTTTCATTCTTATCGTTAAGAAAAAGGAAATTATTGCAGATGTTAATTTCTTGAAATTAGTGAAAATCCACTTTAGTTAGGTTGTTGAGAAGTGCTTGCGCGTAGATGTTGAAAATACGATTTCTCAATGTAATATGAGCTATTTCCATACCTACTCTTTTTAATGATGTTAAAGCAGCTAGTATCTGGCAAGGTTTCGTTGAGTCTGAAACACTTTTAAAAGATAATCCTTTGGAAACGTACAATAATAGCGACAGTTGATCTGAAATAGAAACTAAAAATAACCATGGCATTGATACTGAACTATTGCACAAAGGACTCCAGAACGTGTGTTGTAAATAAGGTCGAATCAAATGAACGGAATGTTTTCGTAAAAGGAATTTTATCCTCTTCTAGATTATGATGCCAAAACAAGGAAAACTCAAGCAATGTTAAAATATTAATCAGTAGCTTATAAAAAAAATAATAAAATAGAAAATTGAAAGGAAAACAAACGCCCGCTAAAACAAAAAATTACACTTATGGTGATGTGCCACTAAGTAGACACTTACCCAAGGTAATTACCTAAAAATGAACGTGTCTTCTTTTAATATTGCATTGTAAGTTAAAAGAAAATTGTTTATTGAAGTTGAAAGTTTTCCTGCTATACGAACTATAAAATCCATTTCAACCGTCTTCCAAACACACAGTCAACGAAGCTTATTAGATAGTAAATCATATCCAGTAGGTATATATGCCTAGTGAAGAGATGATCCTATTTATCCCTCATTAGTATTGTTATACCGTAACCTAGAGCCTGCGTTAGATACAAACATACATCGGGTCGGTAAATGACGACATTCGGTAGGGACAAGCACATAACGAACTGACATTAACTCCACTTGCACAATGGACACGCTGCACCCCCGGCATATCAAATTAGGACGGGCGAGACCCGATGGGGCCGTTTATGATCGTTGTTGTATTGGCGAGATGACACGGATGCCGTCTATTCCTCTCCAGCAATGTGCGGTTGCTTACAGGACCGGCTGCGCTTAATAACTGTGCGTTGTTGTTGCTGAATACGAAAGAGCTTGTTAATTTTGAAAGGGTCACGTTATCGCTAATATTCAAGCAGGTTTCTTTTTTTTTGTTTTTGGAGCGAAATGTTTGGCGAGATTTTTGTGTTGAATTTTGTTATTGTGATTATTATGTAGATTGTCAAGGTTCTTTTTTAAGTTTTAGACTCGCAAGTTTTCAGAATTTTAAATATGAACGTTGACTTTACAATTCTCATAACCAACAGTTTTTCTTTGTCCGTAGGTAAGTATAAATTTATTTTATTTATTTTTTTTCTATTACACAGATGTTTCTGATCACTGCGTCTTTAATAGATTTATTGTAATAAAATACCCTTATGTGTTAGAATGGATGGAGCCTTTAATGAACCTTGGTACTGATCTAAGATCTTCTTCCTTCAGTTCAGTGTGCAACCGATGGCAACACATTTGCATCGAATATCATCTCCAGATTTTCCTTAGGTTTCCATAGTTTAAATAAGTAATATTTTAGGGCTACATGGCTTCTCAGAAATTCTGCGATTAACCTAAGGTTCCCTTTGCCGAACAATAGCTACTACTAGACGACCGTCGGGGTGAACTTAGGAGGTTGTGGGCATCGGGAAAGAACGTGCTTGTCAATTGCTTAGGACCAAACACGCATTCCAATGAATATTTACAATATTTCTGAAGGCAATGCACTGTTAAAACTGTGAACTGTGAAGGGGGAATCTGCTCTGAAAAAGGCGAAAAGGCTCGGAAAAGTGACGGTGACTATTTTTTGCTATAGTCACAAACGCCTATCTTGGAAAGGGAAAAACAATAACGCCGAAATCATTACTTGACAAGCTGAAATCAGAAATTGGGGAAAACGATAATAACAATATTAGTCCAATAGTAGTCCAACAACGTTGTGTTATTAGTTACCCTCATCAATTTTCTTTTCAATGTGCAACAGTTCGTTCTATAGCCTCCTATACGTAAGCATCAAAAATCATTTTAACCCGGTTCCGTTACCTTAAAGAACACAAAAGCGTCAACTTGCTGCATATGAGGAAGTGTAATACGTACACATCATTACCATATCGGGATGTAACGAAGTTATTAAAAGTCGGATGCCAAACCTAATCGCCCTAATGCTAGGGGTGGATCCCGTAGCATCCTCGTTCACTTCATAAGTTCCCGAACAATAGTCGGAGATCCAGCGTAAGAAGGCGAGGGTAAAATAAATCGTTGGCCCGTCAAGATCGCCGTTGTCTATTTATTAAGATCGGCTTCCGGAAAATATTTATTAGGGGCTGCTCAGCGAGTAATTCGATATCCGAACGGTGTTATTAGCAGGTATTTAATGGATGGTGTTTCCAGCGCGTGGGCGTGAAACAGAAGTTGCATTTAGATGTAATTACTGCTGTAATTGGGGTAATTTTGCCAGCAAGGCCATTGCGAGTGAACATTATCAAGTGTTAAGGTTTATGAATATACTTCTCTATATTCATAAACTTTAACACTTGATAATGTTCACTCTCAATGGCCTTGCTGCGCCAAAATGGACAAACCAAGCATTTCAAAAAAGTATATTCAAAATTAACAGCGAAAGGGCGTAGGCCACCAAACAGATTCGCCAGGTTGCTCATTTCATTGTAAAGAAGCCCGGCTCGGCCCGAATCTGAAATATTCCAACCCGACCTGTCCCATCCTATTCGTAAAAAAAATTTGTAAAAAAAAATTCGTAAAAAAAAATAAAAAATATTCACCTTGAATGCACTTAGGCATCTACTTGGTACGCAGGGGTTTTTCTGCAAAGGGCTGATTGTTCCTATTACGAGATTTAACGAATTGGATTCAAGGAATTATTTTTCTATGCTTTAGTATTTTTGTTTGAAAAAGAAATACGATCCAAAAAAATTTTATGAACTCAAATCAATACTTTTTACGTTTATTTACAACCCCTAACCGTACAAAGATCTTATAGGTAGTCCCATACTTAATAATGGATTGATGTTCTTTTCTCCCGGCATTTTTTAATTTTATTTTCAATTTTCGCAATTTTCAAACGCGCGCACGGAAACTCGTAGCGTACGTAACGCCGACATTTCAATCGCTTAACTATCCTAAATAGTGTGCGGGCAGCGAAATTTACTGCCAGTAAAACCCACACCAATCGGAGCCAATATAAAATATATCGCCCGGAGGTATTTACTTAACTGCGCTAAATTTAAAATTATTTCGCGTCGGACTGAGGTTGTGAAAACAGTTCCGCGCGTAAATCTCCCGTTTAATATCCGCCACCGAACCCATTAAGCAACGTTGCGTACCCACACCTAACTACGGAAATAAATACACACACAACCTTTGTACAATGGTGATCGAAAATATGTTTTGGGGAAATAATAAAGTTGGTTAAAATTCTTGGTGCAGGCAAGTGCTAATTTAAGGTGATAAATCTGGAAGATTCTTATGAGAATATACAGGGTTTTTCCCGATGGTGATCTAGGAAATTAGCGGAGATAGAGAGACGGCCAAATGGGGAAAAATATAGTTTTTTGAAATGTTATTTCATAACAAAATATTAGTAACCATAGTTGGCCATAGACCCGGTGCAGGTGAAAATCGTTTCAGAATCTTTTCTACCTAGCTGGTCTATAACTACCTACTTTGTTCCTTTCACTATAAATATGTTCCAAAATCTTCCATTTCTCGCCTTTCTTAAGTTTTCTATTTAACATCTTCATGCCAGTGCTTGGTATCAATATACGGTAGCACGTATTAAAATGTTATACAGTTCGGATATTTCTTCTATCACCTGTACGCAGTTACGCTGAAAAGAGAGCAAAATGGCGAACACGACATTTGTCCACATCAATTGGCGAATCCTAATCGAAAGCCATATGTAACGTAGTACGCTGCACGACGTACGACAAATGGGCAGCTGCGAAGACGTGATTATTTGCCTTGCACGTGGATAATTTGTCAAGAATTTGCACCCGATCGCGATGTTAATCGCTTCTTGGGTCGGTTCGACTTGCGAATCCTTGGTAACGCGGGTAAACATAAACAATAGGATTTATGTCGCCGTTTCCACAATGCATTTCGCGTGTAGATACGTTCGAACTTGAGAGAGGTCGTAAGCTACTTAACTCGTGGCAGCTGATTAACTTTAATAAGCGATTCTTATGTATACTTACTGCTGATGATGTGAATTTTTACAGGTGTATAGCTGATGTTTAATATTATCAAATAAGGTGTTTTTTTCTTCTTTTGAAAGTATTTGGAAGCTTCGAAGAAGTTTAATTTCAAATTTCAAAAATTATAGGAGTGGATTACTTTTGATTCAAGCTTTTTTCCCGTCTTTAAAAGATCTAAAATATAACGATCTAACCCAATTTACTTTAGGCTAAGAGTACACGAGGACGGTATGATTAATACCTGTTAAGGAAAACAACGCAATTGTTTGGTATTTAGTAAATTTACTTCTTAATCTCCTTGTAGCTCTATACACTTAGTTTAGCGATTTTCCAACTTTTTAAGCCATCCAAATTATAAGATTTTTCAAAATAGGCCTCTATATCGCAATGACTTCTTATTTGACGTTAACTTCATTCTTTTAAGCCATTTTTTAAAGTTAGCAAAAAGAAAGAAGTCTCAACGGGCAAAAACTGGCGAATATGGTGGACGGGGCACCAATTTGTACCGTAATTGGACTAGTTTTGGAGTCGCAATTTCCGAGTGCGCCGAGTCGTTAGAGATGTTTTTCTTCGATAAGTGGGCCATTTTTTTCTTTAGTTCAGCTTCGTATGGGTATAAGAAATAAGCATAATGCTTAATTCTGTGATGGTTCTTCCCTTCTCCAAAGAATCAGTTAACATTATGCCTTACGAATGCCAAAAAAATATTGCCATAGCATTTTTGGCTAATGGAATTGTTTTCGTCTTCCTTGGCGCACGTTCACTTATTTTCCCAATTGATCTTCAGTTTCTGGCGTATTGTGATGTATCCATTTATGCGATTCTTAGTTTGATCAATTGCAAGCAGACGAAAGCTCTTTCATACTCAATTTTGCACCCGGTGGTTGCTAACACAACATTATCAAATTTATTGATCGTACCATCCGTAAGCACCACAATGAATGGGACAACCTGGACGGATGCTCGACCACGCTTAAATTTACTAAACTTTCTCTCTAATTTCTGCACATTTTATATACCTGGCAACACTGGTCCACACAATCCCCGCTTATTATGGGGTTGGATGAAATTAAATTATTTTTCAGCTACGTATGTAGTAGCGTATGTAGACCCACAAGTGATACACTAGGTTCGCCTAACCTTCATGGAAGCATTTATGATAGGCTTCAGCACAAAATGAAGCTTTAATTTAAAATGTGTCAAGAAAGAATACTCAGACCTGAAATTTATAACGTAGCAATAACTTATCTTTTTAAAAAAAGAAAGAAAAGTTTGTAATCACAATTTAATAGAGCGAGGGTTACAATGTTTTTGACTGCCGGCAACGCCCGCTGCGGACAGTAGCAAAAGTATGAATAAATTTCAATTTTGCGCAAATATACTTATTATTAGAGATGACTAAGCCAGGTGAAATTATGACTTTTTTGCAGCGACTACACAGACTCGTGTCTATTCGTCTCATAAGAAAGGGTTCGTATTGCCTACTGGTTTCCCCGAGAGTCGACTGTTTATTCGCTGCAAAAAAAGTAATAACCTGCCTTTGTGATCTGTACTTATTACAGAAGCTATTTGACACCCCGTATCTCGAGCACGAGTAATTTTTCAACACCATATAACCAACATTTCACTATTACCGCCCTCTGCGTGTTTCTTTATCATTTAGTTACAATAAAATGCCCGCACTCACAGATTATTTACTTTAACGCACTAAATTTATGCGAAAATAATAATAATAATGTGTAAAATTACGACTTCCTTGCCTTACAACGGCTTGTTATTTGAAAAAGCGTTTATGTACTTAGCCTCGATGTAGTAAACATCGTACGATACAAAAGAGAAACAAAAAAAAGTTGTAAGGCGTGTACTACATATACGCTAATTTATTTTATTTTAGGCTAAATTACATAATCTATGAGAAAATTTAAAATTTAATAGAGATGAGTAATACTGATGATGGTTTAATGTACTTATATATTTGTATAAGTTTTTAGGTATTAAAAGTGATGCGTTCCTACAAATTCTCCGCTGTAGCGGTTTAACGCGCTCGTCCCGCAAATTGGAGTCGTTTGATTTCATAAATTAAATTTAATTACGTCGGAAAAATCAAGAAAAAACGATATTTTATCTTTAAGTGTGAGAATATGAGAATACTTAAACGGCCATGTGTTTGTTGCAGAACTCTAGTTCAACTCGATAAAATTGCTCCATTAGTTTGAAGAAATATCTTCTAACATCTAAACATATGAAAACCTCCCGAATCGAAAATTCGTACGGCTTCAGTTAGCATAAATTTCGCCACATCCTGTTCGAATTCGGCGCGATGTAATCAACCCCTTGCTTGATCACCTGCTACCTCGCGAACTTCCCAATTAGTGCAAGCCGTGTGTTAAGCGCGACGACTACGGTGATCATCTCAAAATTCAAAACGTGTCTTTCGAAAAGCCGAGCCGAGGTATGTGTGTATACCGCTATCTATGCGCCATGAAGCTATGGTGCGAAGATCGCCCGCTCCAGATAAAATTAACGTAGACATTTGTCTGGTCGGCGCGCCACCCCGTACAACGCGCGAGAAACGAGAACAGACCGTTTCCGAGATGGGTTTTCATTTTCTCGGCTAATAATATTAAAATTCAGGGCTCACCGTCGAAATTAGCGTCGGAATCTCTTTATATATACGCGACGGTGACATTATACATTTATGAAATACGCAAGGAGCCACGGAGAATGGAACGGTATAAAGGAGGAAGAAGGGTCTTGCTTCCTGCGTTATGCATAAAGGGACTGATGTATTCAGGTGATCGGGATGCTGGAAGGGGTTGTTGACGGCCTTGCTGAGAAGCTTTTTCGGAAGCTCAAATACAGGACCGGATTGAGGAGGAGGCGAAGTAATTCTTGACAATCGATCCCATCTCCGGTTGGGGTAAATACAGAGGGAAGAAGGCTGCACCGACCGTATCCTGGCTGGTTGCCGAATTCTTTGGATTCATCCTAATGGAGCTCCTTACCTGGAGCTTAAGCCCTGGAGCTGGCCGTCGTGGTTTAACTCAATTCCAAGTTCCTGGGTAACGAACACTCCGGCAGGCACGATTTGGGTAGGGTTTTGGCCCGGCCATCCTGGTTGTATAGGCTTAAACCACGAGCGAGAGCACTTGGAAGGTCTAGACCACGAAGGGCAAGATGTAGGTAGGAGGTAGGAGGAGAGATCGGTATTGACCGTACGCATCAAAAGTTGAGAAGAGAACTTCTTTAAAATGGAGGAAGGCGGCGGAAGGAGAACCCACTGTCGATCAGCGAGTCTCCTTCTAGTGAGTGACGGACTCGTGCGGGCAGTTTCTATTTGGTCGGTAGGATGCGGAAGCAGGTCACCAGCCTTCTCCAAAGCGGGGTTGACAAATCCTTCCTTTCAAATGAAGCACGACAAACTAAGAATCATATCTAACAAGTAAATTCAATACCTCGAATAGGATCAGTTCTTAATTTTCCATTTAAAACATAGATTTTTAGAAAATCCTCTAACTCAGTTAAATACGGCACTGTATCTTGGGGAGGCACGAACTGAAGAGCGCCGATCTGACGCGCAGAGTTGTAGGGCCAGGTAACAGTACTGATTACAGATGTCGAGCAGGTGGTGCGTCGGAGTTTTCGTGAAACGACTAATAGTCCGGGCTTTTCTCAGTCCTACCGGTGCCGGATTTGATGGTAATTCTTTCAGATGCAAACATACACCTGCCCAGAAAATACGATTCTTATTAGATTGCAAGGATTTTCCTTCTGTTTTCGTGACAAGGATGAAATACTACCACCCAACGTTTATATACCTCATACTCTTGTCGCTTTCGTTACGTAAAGGTTTATCGAGAATTTCGCAATTCGGTAAATTGGAAAGGGCGAACGAAAGGTGTTTGTCTTTGTAGGCTTAAACAAAACCGGTTAGTTAATAATAACCGCTTTGAGATGAAGACTAATTCGGCGTAACCTTCTTGTGAGGTCTTGCCACTGTTGAAAGGATTCGTTTCCCGTTTCGCTACTGAGGATTTGATTATTTTAGGTTTAATAATATCGCTAGCAGGGTAATTCAAATGTTTGCGAACGTGCGAGACACATAAAAGATAAATGTAGCTCTGAGAGTGGTCCCGTCTTCTATAGACGTTGCACTACGATTATACACTTCTTTCTTTTTTGAAATTACACGCGTCGACTGGCATTTGTTTTGCGTCTGTTGATGTTTATTAACGTCAATGAACTAATACGATGATATTGACTATTGATATAACTATCTACTCTAGATGCACAGTGTCGGCTTCTTTCGATTTTAATTATTAAATATAATACTTTCCTTGATTGTTGGAAAGCCGAGTGCATTGTTCTTCAAATTAACAATTTTTGAACTGATGCTGGTTAGCCGGATTTATAATCATGTAGCCAGGGGTATGAGTGTCTTCCAGCATGGTTTCGTCAAAGGCAGATTGACGGTTAGTATTCACTAATCATGTTTCTGAGTCTCTTGATTCACGACTGCAGGTTGATGTGATGTTTACGGAATTTTAGAAGGGTTTTTCACCAGGTTCAGCATTCCTTGCTTCTTTCCCAGAACGTTGTAGGATTACTAAAATCTTACCGGTGACAATTATGCGGAGTTTCGTGGCTTTAGGTCTCGTACATATCGAAGCACAAATGGAGTCACCTCAGAGGTCAATCTTAGGGCCCCAGCAGGATCTTAACGGTTTGTTTCGCATAAAATCCAATTGGAGTTACGGTTTAATTTGATATTGTAAGTAACGAAAGTTTCTTTGATAATTCTGAAACATCTACGATATAATTCGCATTCGATCAACGGCTTTAGTTCCCAAATTAATCACTTAACACTTAAGAATATATTTGCCAACTCATACATATCATATTTTTTTATTGCAGAAGATAAAAAAAATTAAACATAACGATACGCAATGCGCATTCCTGTCAGTAATAACTTCTAAAACAACATTTCTTCCACTTAATTCTTAAAACCCCGACAAGATCGTAAATTCCTATGATTTATTGGTTGCAGGTTGTGTGTAACTGTCGGATCCAGAAAGCTATTTGAATGACAACGGAAGGTAAGTGTTTAATTAGATGGCATTTTAATATATCGCGCCTATATACCTGTCGTGTCATTTTATAATAATCATTTGTATTCGAGAGGGTTGTGTGAGCAAGCTTTGATAATTACTTTCAAGTATATTGTAGTTAATTTACTTTTTAAAAGGGATTGAATAAGAGACTCGCTACGAGGTCGATATCAGTTAAGTGATCTATTGAAGGCAGTAATGTAAATGTATTTGGGGGCCACGAGAAAGCACCTGTTTTATTGCATTGGTATATTGGAGGTTTCTTTATTCCGCATAACCTATTAAGCTACATGTTTCACTTTTTTGTTGAAAAATTCTTTGTTTTTATATTAATTGCATAATTACAGTACAGTAGCTTTTTCTGAAATTGAAATAGCACAAGATACCTTTGGTTACTGCGACCTTAATAGAGCTATAGCCACAACATGCTTTTGTATGTGTTGGAGGCTTTTAGTAAAGCTTTGGATTACTCTAGGATCTTCTTCCTTCAGTTGCGTAGTATGTCTTCTGCCGTTTTCAGATCTTCTTACCCATTTAGCTCTGGGGTTAGGGTTATTCTGAGAATATACAAACCAACATTGGGTACTGAACAGAAGCCGGGAGAATAGATTAGAGGCTGCTGAAATGCGGTACCTAAGAAAGGTAGTAGGGGTAAAGAAAGTAGATAAAATAAGAAATGATAACATCAGATAAAAAGTTAAAACGAAATCATTGACAAATGAGATAGAGGAAAAGAGGTTAACGTTCACAGAGCTTTTACGATAGAAATAGCAATACGAATGAACAATACACGACAAGTGAAGAAAGTATGGGGAGCTAGAAAAGTAAGCAAAAGTAGGAAAGGACGATCTAGAACCACCTGGAACAACAGTGAAGCGGAAATACTCAAATGTAAAGGAAAATCACGAGAAGACGCAGGCATACTAACCAGAGACCGCAAAAAATGGCGTAATTTTCTTAAAGAGGAGTAACAATAGAAGACAGCCGCGACGCTTTCGGGTAAAACAGAATGTGATTACTATCAGCATAAAGGACTAACAGCTTAGATCATTAATCCAGCTTTACCGCTGAAGATGGGTGACAGATTCTAGTGCTATCTCTTACACTTTCATATTATCCTCAATGTATTAGCTTCTTTTCCTGACGTTGTTTAAAGCAAAGCTCTTGTACGTTAAAATAAATTATTCTGCAATTCAAATAAAACAAAAATATAAGTTCGCCACATTTCTTGATATACGCATTGGTTACAACTATCACCTTATTCTCTCATTTTATTTTCTTCCTTTCCTTTCCTTTCGTTTCTTTCGTTACACAATTATCGTTATTTATTGCGATGGGCGTAACGCTGTACCGCGTCCCGTGAAATCGCCGAATTTGCGATGGACGTTAATTTTAGCATATACATGCGTCGTCGAAGCCGACATAGCCGGCCGAATATATTAATAAACCAGAGCATTTTCTCCCGTCCGGCTGACCTGCTTGGGGACGAAAGAAAGCCGCACCGCTCTGCGCGGCTTTGATCTTCGGCGAGACCGCACGCTAATCGTAGTATCCGCCGCGCGGTTGCATGGCGCGTGACCGGAACGAATCGGACGGCTCCCGGACACACGGAAATAACGCGAAATTCCCGGAATCCGGCGCGGGTAGGATACGCGGATTTTCCGCGCGTATAATCGCGGGTAAAAACGACCGGATTCGGCCAGAATAAACACGTACTAAATGAGAGATGTATGGAGATGAATTGTACGGATTATATGTTAATATTCCTTAATAAATAAGAACGTAATACATAGGGAAATGGGTAAATGGGTAAAGTATGGAATCAGCGAAAAAAATTTGGTGAAAATAAATGGAGTTCTCCATTAAAATGCATCCTGATACTTTAGGGTCAACATTCAAAAAACATTTGCGTGTGGGTTTTTAGGCGTTAAGTTTAGGCGAAACTTGAACGAATAAGTAAATTACAATGAGAACTTTGATAGACGAAGATATTGCCTTACAAATAACAAGAAACATACTTGAAAATATTACATCTCTTACTAGATACCATGTAACTAGATGCCAAAAATCTTGCACTATTATCTAAACAAACTCTAGATTCCCCTAGCAAAGACACAGTTGCAAACATTGACGACGATGCTCAGTTGTTAGAGACAACACTAAATGCGATCAGACATCAAGCATACAGTAGATTTTATTGAAATACGCTCAGTTTTGAGCACAGCGATGTATGTTCAATGATAAGCGGCATATGTGTAGATAATATGTTGTTTCTTGAAAAACGGAAATCGGACGAGCGAAAGTTCGTCTTCTTTTGAAATTGAATGCCAGCCACGTATTTTACATATACATACACGACTTTTGGCGCGGAGTATACCGAGAACGTGTAACCGAGGTGTGTGGAAAATTACGACGGGCGAGAAATAGGAGCGAACGACCCGAGGAACCCGTGAAACATTGTATTTACTACCCCATAAAGGCTTTCGGTAAAAATATATATAGAGGAAACCGTAACAAAGCTAACGATCGTTCCGAACGATTGGTGCCGAAAATAATTGTGGCTTAAAAGGAAAGGTATGGAGAAGGAGAAACGAATGAGCAACTTTTTTTATTTTCTGGCGAAAAAATAAAACCTATAATATTGGGTACCTTAATTACCTTTAGTTGCTTAGATCTTCTGCTTTTGTAGCGTATGGATAAAATATGATAGCTACAATACAGGGTGACAGAATAATAAAAGGTCATACACTAATGTCCGCAGGCCGAAAGAAAATTAATTTCTTTTCAATACCACAACAAAAAAAAAACGCTACTTGGTTGATATGAGCTTTAAAAGTAACAACATAACAAATAATTTCAAGAGCGACAGGAAAACGTACCTTGCTCACATACGAAGTTGACACCAGAAAATCCATATGGACCGACAAAATTCAATATCGTGCAAAATCTGTTACTCTCACCATTTCGAATTTTAACATTACAATTCTCCTCGTAGCCGGTGTATTTTTCTGTTTGTATATATCCGCCTGGAGAGTTTGAGCAATTCCCAGCTGGCGTTACGAAGTGGTCAAGGGTGTTTTATTAAATTATGTGGGTAGGTAGCGAACAATGCGCCAAGAACAACGTGTTCCGAGGGTGATCCATGTAAATTCCAGGTTCATCTGCATATCAATATTTCAGGCCGTCAGAGTCCGCACCTATTGTACAGGTGACAGTGATAAGGGTTTCGTGTTAGAATTGGATTTTAGCCCAATGGGAATGCATGGTTCTTCTACGAACGTCACGAAGTAAAAATGAACAGTTTGTGGAATTTAATACAATAGATTACGAATTTAAGTAGGCGATGGAAGGTTTCAAATAGCTAAGATAATATTGTTAATGGAATTCTTTCGCTGTAAATCCTTTAGATCAATCACCGACAAACACAAGGAATAGATGTTGGTCTTTACAAGATGAAACTACAAGTGAAAACAATTCGAGAATATTTGATTTTGTTCGATAATGCTGCTGCAATCAAATAATTTGCGGTTATAAATTATTCACTTGTTGAAATCAATTTTAGACAAATATCGGATACAATCGCAACATACTGGAGATTCCCAAATCAGCTATTTTGGGAAAGTTACAATCTTCATTAACACATTTGAAAACAGTCGAATGTAAGACTGCAAGGTAAGTTTCAGGGAAAAAATTTAATGCAATCATTACAAGAAGTCCAAATTTTGCAACATTAAAACGAATATAAAAAATATGTTTGCAAATTCAGGTAATGTTTGGGTCATTTTTTATTTTTATTCACTGCCGTATATTTACCATACTCCAGTAGCAAGTTGCGACGTGGAAAAATTCTTTTCAAGACATTTCACTGAACTCTGGCCTGAGGATGACCAATTAGCTCGAATCCGGTTGCAAGTTTATACATCTCGCTTAATTCAAATCACTTACGCAGGGCTACTGTGAATTCGCTAAAGACATTTTAACGCAAAAAGAATTCCATTTGTCGAGAAAACGTTAGAAATACATTGAATTATCCTCGAACGATAATGGGTTTGGCTATAATAAAT
This sequence comes from Marronus borbonicus, assembly GCA_902655005.2. NCBI lineage: Eukaryota > Metazoa > Arthropoda > Insecta > Coleoptera > Scarabaeidae > Marronus > Marronus borbonicus. The sequence continues at coordinate 28,595,466 of LR737380.1, read as the reverse complement.
AAATCAGATTTGAAGTCAATACTTGAGCCAATGGATTTGCCACAACCCCCAGCTTACGTTCCTTGTTGCTGATGATTATTGAATTGGTTGGCTATTAGTCATTCTACGAATTAGAACTTCGTTCTGCTAAATTATGTCTTGTAGAAAACATGTTTTATAGGCTTAGAAATATAATTGGTACCACGGTCACGTTTAGATATTCTACAGCATGAAAAATTGCGTTATTTTTTGCAGTATTTTAATCCACTTCTATTATCATAAATAGCATTTAATACCAGCACCTGAAACGACACTCTTGTGCTTCTATAATACAATTTATTTCTTAACGTTAAACCGTCTACAAGATAAATAATACACCTACGCCTGTAGGAAGCATCTCTGGAAGCTAACGTTCATCCTCCATCTCGAGAAGGAGCTACCTAATTCACATGAATTACAGCGGCGAGTAAATTTACAAAATTCTAAACGACGAGATTTAAACTTTTTACGGTGCGCATAAGAAAAAAAATTAAACGAAACTCTAAGGCATTTTCCCCTTATACTCGCTCGTTGAAGAGAAAAAAGTTAGGGAGAGAGAAAACGTGGGACGTGCACGTTATAAACTCGGGAACAAATTACTCGAGAATTAAGAAGATTTTAAATTGCTACTTAATGTTGCAGCTCAATTACAAGACGCTTTCATAAATCCGTAGCTCCCCAACTATAGGGGGTCGAAGGGGTGGCGATCCCGCCCCGCTCAAGATGGAAAAGAAAGTAACTCGAGACGCTATCGCAGGAACTTGTAGGGGGCGTTCATTTAGTAACATCGCTCGACGATGCCGCCACCTAGTGTCGCGTGCGCGCCATTAAAAAAAGCCCCCGCGTCGTCCTGTCTCTGTTATAGCTTCTCGTCCTCGTACTCGACTCGACTGGCGGATACAATTAGCCAATAATCCCCGTGACCAAATCCCTATTTATTCCTCTCCATATATTTGACGGACGGGCGACAGGGGAGCCATCCCTTGGGTTATTATGTTATCAAGATTTAATACGATCTGCACTCGCACAATGCGCGTTGCGCGCTCCCTGCTAATGGTGTGGGTTGGTATTGATGATAGTGAGGCGATTTGGGTTCGCTTTAATTGAATCGTTGTAACGTTTTTATGCGAAATGTACTGCAAACATTAGTATCGATGGCAATTGTTCTTGTATCTTCCAAGTATACAGGGTGTTCAGTTCTCCCATTTTATGGGTAATTTTTTTGTTTCTAAAGGTACAAGGACGGATAAATAACAAAACAATTGCATTTTTGCCGTAGATTTAGAATCTCGTATCAAGAAAATATTTCACTGTACCAGTTTACAGGAAATTACTTCTACTCTGGTTTTTTTACGGAACACCTTGTATATGTTTACATTTTCGGAGTCTACTTTTCACTCTGCATCTAAACGCATCCTTTTAATAGCCAGATACTTAAAAAAAAAATAAAACAGAAGCTAGTAAGGAATGAAAAGAAATGTAAGGGGCGTAAATGGAATATAGGAGAATTGAATAACTGCGAAAAAGGGTAAAGGTAGGTAAAATGCGAAATGAGAGCAAGTGAAGGAAATAGTTAACCAAGTAGCGGCGTACAAGGGAAGAGCTTGAGAAAAAGGTAGGAGTGGAATACAGAATGTGCTGTAAATGTGGAAACGAAATTGAAGGCAAGAATGGAGTGATTAGAATTTAAAAAGCAAGAACATAAAAAAAAAGATAAGATAGGATATGATGAAAAAAGGAGATAAAATTGTGAAACGTACGAAATTAGTGGCTACAGGACAAAATGAAAAAACAGAGAAAGAAAACAAAAACTATAACTCAAAGAAATTCTATCAAAGAACAAAATAACAAAGAAAATCAACTAAATGCGTGACAAAAGGATTAAAAAACGAAAGCAAAAAATGAGAAAGAGATGTAAAAGGATATTTCAGAGAACTTCTCACAGATATAAAAGAGGTTGACTATGATGAAAGCATAGAGAAAGCGCTTTTAGCGGAGACGCTTGGGAAAAATTCATAAATTTTTAGAGGACGACTAACACAATCTCTACTTTTGATGAGGTATAAACGGCGTCCCTTAAAAATTCCGAACAAAATATTTTAGGAAGCGGCCTGCTATTTTCTGAGTAGCTAAATGAAGAAAATTGTAATGTGGAATCAGGAAAAATAAACTTGAATTTGACCTGCAGGTATGTTCTCATTTGAAATGTATTGTTCGGATCAAACACGGTTGGTGTTTATAAGTTGCGTTCATTCTGACAAACACGAATGATAATCATCTGTTGACACAGTTAAATTTTATTTCAAAAAATTAAATATTTAAACATTTTTTCACGTATTACTTTCTTGTTCTACACTGTTTCTATATTCTGTAAGGACCCAACTAATTTCCCATTATCCAAAGATTGTGTACCTGTTATTGTGCTGAAATAAATCAATGTAGATGGCTTGGATCTTTCATGAACATGAGTATCTGGACATTGATACATTTTGTATTTTTTTCTTATGTCTACGATGATATTAAAGGAACCGGTAAGAAAAAGATAGGAAATAAGTTAGCTAGAATTGTTAGAGTTATAAGTTTAATTGTTCAGATTTGTACCCTTCCGTCAGTTAATCGACTACATCCGTATAGCGGTTAAAATATCCATTCCGTTCAGGTTCTCTTCGCCAGTGACACCATCTCTATACCCACATACACCGTACACATACAAATATACGGGATATACCTCCTTCATTGTGCATTCGGTGGTCTATTAATCATAGAGTTTAGTGTATGGCAATATAAACAAGTCTTTTTCATGTCATCGGATACCTGACACGGCCGAATAATGCGGTGTTTATCATTGCCATCAACACCAGGGGACCCGCGGTCCGTGGAATCCGGCCTTCTCTCTATTCGGAATTATATGAAGGTGGGTGGCCGGGAGCCATTGATATTCATGAGCTAATTCGATATTTTCTTCGTATTAATCTCGACCGTGGTAGTAGGTAGGTATACAAATACGGAATAAACGCAATTCATACGCTAACGACGGTAAAAATCCGCTTGGAGGCGTTCGAATGCCTCGGAAAGCGTTCAAATATGCATTTGGTTACAGGCTATATAGTGTACGAAAAGAAAAGAAGTAGAAAATCGGGTGGATACATTCATCAAAACGCTAACAAGATATTTTTTACGCGTCGCTAGATGGCGCGATGACGTCGCTAATACAAATTTAATAGCTTGGAATGATATTGAAGGCTATGTAATGGGATGTGGTAAAATTTATATTCTTTTTGGTTTACAATTTGTTAAATTGTGGAAACGATTTCTTGAAATGTAAAAAAACCATGGCCAAATATTTGTTATTGATACCACGTTTCGAATGCCTTGTGTTGTTCCAGAAGATTGGCTACCTAATTGAATTTAATTAAAATCCTGACGAAGCTTTAAAATAAAGCGAATTATTGGTTGAAATTTAAATTTTAGTCGTCGTTGAACCACGTTGCTAGTTCTTAACAATCGCCATACTCCTTGATGAAAAAGGATAGTAAATGTATTTATTAATCTTAGTTTTTAGTTACGGATTGAAATTCTTATTTAAAAATGCAGTGAAATATTAATTTCACAATGTGCCTTGTGTGTCTGCTAAATAACATCCAGATCCGCTTAGACGATAGCAGCTCTTTCCCCAACATATCGAATCTAATGCAATATGCATACATCAACTTTGCACAACCAAAGTACGCCCGATCTAGAGATAACGACACCGGCCCAAGCTGACCATCAGGACGTGCCCGACATACGTAATCGGTTCGGCGCGCCATCTGCCGGGCATCCTTCCTCGATACGTCCTTCTTATTTATCTATCAGCGGTCGGCAAAAACATGTCCGTATCGCGCCATTTCTTGTATATTACCGTTTCTTGACTTTTTGCGAGCAAGAATGTTATTGTATCGTTTCTTATTCGTCCATGATGCCAAACGCCATGCCTGGGCATCAGCTTATCTAAATGGGCTTGACCACGTTCTGATATGAATGACTTTTTCGACGTGGAAGGAGAATTGTGGTTTCGGGGAAGAGAGTCGAGGGATGAATTTGTTCTTACAAGTTAATTGAAAAGTTTAGGCCAGATTTTATCGGGTGATGTAGTAGGTATTTCTTGCAATAACCTGAAAATTTTTAACGCGTACCTTATCTTGGTTTTATGGAAAAATCTATCGACAAACTAAAGTAACCTGATACTACTTTTTAAGCAGAGAAATCTATAAAGGCTCGGTGCAGAGATCTGGAAAATGCGATGTTTATTAACGATAGAGGCAAAAACGTCACATTGTATATTTTGGGAAATGTTCGAAGTCATGTGAAATTTCATCTATTGTAGGTAATGATGCAGAATAACCAGGAAATTAACTTGACATTCCTGTTTCTCGTTCCCTTGAATGCTTTACCGATGAACTCTTCAAGATTAGGGTTGAAAAAATCAATTCGTTTGCGGGCCAAAATAATTCTATTTCTTCAGCTACTACACCCGAAGAAATGAAAAAAATTGTAGGAATCCACTTAGCAACCAGGAACCACAAGTTGAGCATACCTCTTATATCTGGTGCAGTGACAGTGAACCGATTTTTCAAACTTACACAGGATGTTCATTTTGTGAATAATGAAGAACCGATTGCAAAGGATGGGTTTTGGAAAGTGCGAAAGGTTTACAACACTATAAGGGATTGATGAGCAGATGATCCCTTTCAAAGGGCAACTTTCAATAAAACAATATATCAAAAATAAGCCCACCCCTTGGGGCATCAAAAACCTTGCCCTATCTAAGGCAAGCGGATTGCTGTATGGTTTTTTGTCGCATTCAAGATCTACTACAGAATGAGACCCATAAGAATTTGAGGCTTTTGGTCTGGAAGAGGTCGTTGTTACGAAGCTGTCTAATAGAATTGCATCTCCAAACCACCAACTTTTTTTTGACTAATTACAATGCAATTGAAGCTTCACAAGCCAAAAACATGTACTGTGTAGGCACTGCTCGTGTGAATAGATTTAGCAACCCACCTTTAACACCAGATAAGGATATGAAAAAAAAAATAGCACGTGACACAATCAATCGGTATACTCCAATATGGATGATCGACTTCAGTGAATTTTGATGTTTATGAAAACTATACTAATTTGACTATTTGAAGCGTTGATCGATATACGGTGTTCATCCAGGAAAGAAATGATACAGGCGACTAAACTAGCAATTTAATCTTTTCTCTGGTAATTGTTCAGAAACTTTCTGTTGCCTTCGTATATTCCACATAACTCATTTTCCTCTTCAAAATCTAATTCCAAGGGGGCTACTTTATGTTATTGTTATTGCTGCGGACTGCTGCCGCTAGAGCCAGCAGAGCTTCGTCAAAAAACAGGCTCGCGCCCGTCCGTCGTTCTTGAGCATCCCGACGCTTTTATCTGCAGGCGGCGTCGACCACCCCGATCGTAAAATATATTCGAACCTAACGTCGTATACGGCAGCGGTTGTGTACGTTGTGCACGCATATCTTATTCCTGCTCCGTGTGCGGAATCAAAGTTAGAATTGAGTAATCGGGTAGGCTTTGACTCCTTTGTTTTGCGGACTAGCGCTCTTAGTCTTTTGCTATATCGGTAATGGGTGAGGACCCTAGCGTATGTGTTGTGGTCAGGAAACGTCTAGAATTCATCGTATAATATAGCAGTAAAAGGGAGCAATTCTATTCGACGGGAACCACAGATTGCCAAATCGTTGGATTATGATTGGAATTCTGGATTAGGTACCCATTATGCAGCTTTCTTGTTTTTATGATTGGAGATGATTGATTGTTGCTGTTGTTTCTGTTAGATAAAACATTGATAGAAAAGGAAAAATATATTGCGATTGGTCTCTTGTCACTTTTTCAGGGAGCGGACGTCCCAAAATACAATAGAGAGGATAGGAAGGAAATCTCTTTGCAGCTATCTGCAGAAATTAGTGCAGAAGGTGATCCAAAAATTGCAGATGGGACAGTTAGAAGATATTTAAATAGTTAGAACGCTGTAAGGCAAGTAAAACCCGTTATTGTCTGACATCAATAGAAAAAGAAAAACGTTCAGAATAGGCACACTTAAAAAAAAAGTATGTCGAATTGAAATCAATTTTTATTTGAATTAGGTAAACAGTTCATTCAAAATCCAACCGAAGGAACTAGTCAGTTGTTGTAGATGGACTGTTTTATTTAACTCCGTCTATTTCTGACAAATGAATCAGTGTTACTTTGTCAACATAGTGTGCCCTGTTACTTTTAGAAGTATACACACTACATCCAGGAAAATGGATGAGACAACCTTATGTAAAAACTGAATAATATTTTTTTCTGTTGTTTTCGAATATAATAATTTCGTAAGTACCACCTCTTTTTAATTTCCCAACATCGTTGTTGGTCACTGTTTCTATACTACCACCATCATGTTTTCCTTGTTCGTTGCAGTCCCCATTTTCACAGGCAGTTCCTCAACTAATCGCAACAATGGTTGTATGCTAATCGGTAACCGTGGTTCTTCCCTTGCTGAATACGTAATTGCAACAGGAACGGACTAGGCACCGGATTGGGTAAATTGGAATGTGACCTTATATTTTGGGGCATGGGAGAAATTTTGAATGATTACAAGAGGTATTTTTTATTATTATTATTTTACCGAAACAGACCAAAAGTGCTAAGCTACGTAATGTCATCGCCGAAAGGGGTAGCAATTAAATGTAAGAAAACTGTTCCTCTATATATTCTTAGATTTACGACAAAAATTAATGGGTCAAAAGTTATTTAAAGTGGATAGCTTTCAACATATAAAAGTAGACAGTTGATGTATAAAAGACAAAACAATGTCTTTTTCCCGATATTAACACTATCCTTTGGCCGCCTTTATTTCTCCCAACGTGTTATTTTTCCATCACCTCAAACTGATATCTTCAGCATGTACTTCATGGAACGTCAAAATTTCCCAAACAATTTATACATTCTTCCCCACATTTACACTAGCTGCCAACACAGCGTGAAACATCTCAGCGTTCTTCTCGAAATGCCTTCCGTAACTTGGTTAAAGACCACGAGGCGTATAGACAAGAAGGTTTCATTTACATGCCACGATTACCCGTGCCGTAGGGCACACAATCGCAACGTCGCCGCGCCACCGCCCGCCCGAAGCTCCGTGCCGTACGAAAATAGCCGCATTAATTAGCATTTAGATTGTTCGATGATAATTAGCTGAAGTGAGCAGCTTTCCGAGGCTCCGGTGAAACATGGCGGCATCACGGGAAATGGTGTGAAAAGAAGAAGTATCCTCCTAGCGTCTCCTTGCTTATACACCGCGAAATCGAGGGGAGAGTACACTGTTGCTTTTAAAAATCGGGATAAAGTTTATCTGAGTTATTATAAGAGAAATAAAGTCAAAGCCGTATTCAGAATTTTTTACTTTTCAGATGTTTGCACAAATTTGTTTTTGTATTTAAAAATAAAATATTCAATTGTTTTTCTCTTCCTACCGTTTCAATTCAGCATACTACAATTGGAGTGTTCCAACTTTCAGGTGGAACAGCGCACAACGGATTGTAGAAGGGCTGGAAGTGTATTCTGGTTGGATTACAACTGTAACTACATCGACGCTATGAAATGGATAAGAAGCAACGGCCGACGACTGCGGTGCCCTCTGGAAGTTAGTTAGTTACTTCCTTACTTTCCTCAAATTATCGTCTGGTTTTCCCCTTACGGGCTTAATAGCGAACATTTATGATGAAGTCGGCCTTTCCTGCTTCGGGCGGCGAGCGTGTTGCTATATCACGGGGCGGGTTATAAAGCAGCTTTCTAATGACGGTGGCGGTCTTTGCGACGCTCCGATATCGCCTTTACTAATGGCGATGTCGAGTAGACGACGACGTCGACTTTTAACCGATGATCGTTTAGCGAGCGAGCTTGGCAGAAATTTCACGTGTTTCGGGTGCAGAATTTTAAGGGCGGCGCTGTTGTTTTATACAGAGATGGATGACAGTTTTTCTATTTTTACCTTAATCACGGCCTGTTTTGTCCCTTTAAATGTAAGGAAAAGTAACTAAAGAATTTCGCAATGACCTTAAAAATTGGACTCTATCAACTGCAAAACTAAACAGGCAAAAAGATAAAAGTGTTTCTTGCATTTTGTTGACTTGCGGTCTTGTATTCTTCTGATCCGTAGTTTTGGTGGTGGCCGATCTTGTAACAACAATCGGCGCAATAAATGAATGATACAGTTTCAGAAGTAACTGACATCGATGGGATCCTAGATACAAGAATGCAGGATCTTCTTATATTCTTGTATTTTTTCACAAATTTTGCCTTGTATCATAGTTGGTCAAGCCAGAGCTTCGTAGAGCCAAAAGCAAATCTTTCGTCAGAGCCAAAAGCAAAGGCATTAATCGTTCCTTGGCAACTATGAATCACACACACTAAAATTCGATAGCACCAGCTGAATGCAGAAATATCCATACTTGACTGTATTCGATGAACTAAATAAATGTTAGGATGTTAACAAGTGAGGTTAGAAGGATATGTTTTTGTACAGAGACAATGCACAAGAATGGAATTTTTTTAGATAAAAATACAAATTACAACGTAAAACAAGTACCGAAAAAAGAATAATGACAGTTTTAAATTTTAAGACCAGTCAAGAGGTCAAATTAATAAAAATTCCGAACGTTTTATGCCTACTGGGAAGCGCTGAATTTTATGATCATCATTTGATTTCAATATCAATATTTCTGTGTTTATTTCTACCTCTTCCACTCCGCTTGTTCCTCTTCCTAGAAATGTTGGCTTCTTTTTACTATCTCCAAAATAAATGTCACAATTACTATAAATGTTAATACTTGGAATTCTAGCAGCCGTATCCTTTGATTTCTTTCGAACTTAACCGTAAAATTATAAAAGAAGAAAAATAAACCATTGGAAATCGTCGTAAAGTGGTACTAATTGCAATTACTTATAAACAGTTGCGTTTTAATAATCATTATGCCGAAATAGCAACGAAACATATCCAAGTGCTTCCTTTATTATTGTGAGATATCGTTGATCGTAATCTAACGATTTATTAGTTTCTGGACTGTTGCGAGCTTTTGAAGTTACAAATTAAGCATTATGTTTGTTATGTATGGAATTTGTAGTGGCGTAGTTGGTAATTTGGTCTTATTTAAGTCATAACAAACAGTTAGCATTGATTTCAATAGGAGCGAGTTATATATTTTTGAATTTATTTTCTCTTAACGATGTAATAGTTACGTCTCTGCCTATTCGAAATGTGGATTTTTAAACTCCGGGTTATTAACATTGTTTATATAAATCGTATTCTCAAGACGAAGTCGCCAATTGCTGCGATGGATTTCAGAGCAGTGCATATTTAAGAATGGTTTTTGAGATAAATCATAGCTACCTAACCTTTTTTAAGTTGGCGTTTACGAGAAATGTAAAAGTTATTTTGCGTACAATATTTTTGATGTATTTCGTACACACTATTCGTCTAAAAATCAACAATTTCTTTCACAACGGTGAAACCTAACACAAACCAAACATAGAAAGTTTCCTTCTGAGAGTAACTTCAACACTTTTGGGGAAAAAGTTAATATAAAAGAAATTTTTGCGAAAGCGAAATAAGCAACAAATTTAGGAAAATGAAGGAACTACATTACTTTTCGTTTAGAGATTTATCACAAATTTATCACAAAACGTATGAACTAATTTTTGATAAACTGTTTCATGTTTATTCTAACAAAGTTAAACTTATACAGAAAACTTTCCACAAACTTGGCAGGGATGTACAGTACATCCAGGTATGCAAAGAATTTTTTTCTTGTCGGCAGAAATCCAATTTGAATAGACGAAACACCCCACCGAAAATTCATCAATTTTCATTTAGAGGTGATATTTAAATATAAGAGTTCTTTGATGTCCGAAGTTCCTTCATAACACGGTACTATGTGGTATGTGCTCGAAGAGAGTTGTTCGTCTTGGACGTTCTCTGTTTTATGCGGCTTTTAGAGACAAAAAGAAGATATTTGCATGATAATGTGAAACGAAACGTCGCAGAAAAAAAAAGAAATAAAGAAGAAGCGTAAATAACCTTTTTCGTTTCCTTCCTTTAATAAACGACCTATATTCCAAAAGAAACAACCACTAATATTTAAGTAATTATACCAAGGACAAGAAAAAGAACAACTGAATATAACAATATGGAAAAAAGTTTTAAATAAAATATATTTGCAGCTATAGGGAGTGTTTGAGAAGTAAGTAACACCAAACAAGACACAGAGTGCACTCAAAAAGCACCTTACTACAACATCGATTCGAATAATCTAATGGCACTAATTGCAAGAAACAATTGCGAGATATACAACAAAATGTTTTAAATAAAGCGGTGCTTTATCAACTAACTGTTACATTTAAACAAAAACAAAAAACTCCTACCGTTGGAAAATTATATTGAAAAAAATGAAAGTCAATCGATATTCGGAGGGGTGTCTCATCCCTTCAAAGTTAATTTCCGCTGATAAAAAAATGTTCCCCTTGCATATCTGAACATCCGTAACAAGTTTCGTCCGATTCTGAATTTGACACCTGGAGAGCTTTCCTTGTTAGTTAGTTGTTTTTTATTCGTTTGTTTTCTTCCCATTATTATTAAAACATTCAGAAATTATTCTAATAAGGTAAAATTAGATTAAATCATGCATTTGTTTTATGACTCAATACGTAACAAGAGTGATGTAAGAAGCGTTACCATAAACAACCATATCCAAGTTGCAAGCTTGGAAAACTAATACGTGTAAACTAAGAAGCTTTACCATAATTTTAACATTAGAGTTTTACAAAGGAGGCTACTATTTCAATGTATACCAACGTATTCTATTCTAAATCTATCTAAAATATACTGGGCCGCGTAGGAAGCACGTACCCACCAATTTCGTTCAATGAACCAACAATGCTAGACGATTAATGCAAATATTTGGCTTCCCTATATTAACCATGTTACCCTTAAGCTTATGTACCCAACGGGATCTTTACCACCCAATAAAATTCAACCTGAATAAATTCTTTTACACAAACGCATATGGCATGATACAGCATATTCCATCGTTTTAATATCTTCGCTGATAAGTAAATTTTAAAAGAACATACTAACGAATTAAGATCTCGTTTACGTCATTTCCTTCCTTTATTTTTTTTTTTAATTCTAAAAGAAACGAATTAAGCTGTACACGTTCAGTTGTATACATATGTCCAAACGACGAGGGAAAATATGCTTTTTCATTTTAATTAATTTTTAATATAAAGGGGCATCCCTTTTACATGGCCTTTATTTTAAATCTAGACAACAGCGCTATTTTATTAAGCTGTTCGTATAGTTACACAAGATATTTTATTAGGGTTCTATGTAATTGATTTCCGTATATCCGTATAGCGTCACAACTTCGTATACTTTCTATTGTGGACTCAGGTGGTGCGTAATTAGTCGCACTTGATGGTGTATGAAGACCTCGTCATAGCTTTTTCTTGTTCCTAATTTAATTACCAAGCTCGCTAATAAAATACCTGTTAGTTATAGTGTAGAAAACGTAGGCGTTATTAATTTTATTTATGGTGGTTCTGGCTTTCCTTTTGCTTTCAAATAAATCGAGCAATTGTATTGTTCTAATTAGTTTTATGGTCTTTGCTGGTTAAATACGGTAACTAATTAAAAAAAAAACAAATGTAGTGGAATAATTGAACAAATGCGGTGTTTCTAACAAGTATTTAATGTTGCTCTGGTCATGGTAGGAATAAAAGTAATGAGCAAAACGTCAACAAATTGGTAAAATAGATGCTACAATTTAAGTATTTCATTTCTAGTAGAGCAATTACAAAAGCAACAACAAATTATGTTCAATTTGAAAGTGTAGACTTGTTCGAATATGTAAACTTGAAATAAGTGATCTCTCAGCACTCATTGGTTTAATGATTAAAAACTTAACCGAAACAGTGATGCATGATCCTTGAGCGAATTGAGATTACTTTTAATATATTAGTATTGCTTGAGGAATCTCATGTACTGAAGGGAAAAAGAAGTTAGATTTACCACGAGAAAAGTTAGCTGAATAAAATACAGAATTCTAACCAAAACAATCGTATTTAATGTGATGACTTATTGCAATAAAATTACAACTAGAAGCGAATAGCATCGTTCATAAGCCAAATTAGATCCTTTAAAGGGAATATTATTCCTAAATAGACAAATTTATTTTTTGCTTTACATGAAGTTCTTAAGTATCTCCCCATCCATTAATTTGTTCAAAACTAACACCTAAGAATAGTTTTTTAGCTGGTCATTGGCGGATATTTTTGTACATCTCCTTTGTAGGCAACCATAATCGCGCAACTGTCATGGGTCGAACTCCTGGCTGTAGCTTCAACACTAATAAACATCTTGAACACCAACAACTTCAATCGCGAAGACGGATACAAGATTAGCAACACGTGGAAGTTAGCACTACGGAGTCGTCATACAACGAACGACGCAATTCAGCGGAACGGAACGGTTACGGATCAGCAAAGCGGAACAGAAATAGGATATACAACGAGGAGCAAGAGACAACAACACCAGTCTTTAGAAATCTTCTGAAGAAGCTAACAGCATGATCAGCGAAACGTCAAGTAAAACATTAACTACGCGACATCACCCGAAAGACATTTCTACTATGGATTACGGTCGTGAAAGCCTACACTCAACTATCTTGAGTTAGCTTGCATGCCAATTTTGTGTACTGAAGGTCTAATTATTTCCAGATGCATGTAGTCCATTGCTCTTATGCAAAAAGACAAATTTAATAGTGATTGTTACGCACTCTTAGCCTGTTCTATATCTAGCAATTGTTTAACTGTTGACAAATATTGCTGACAACCTTACTCACTGCGCGACCAACAGTCGATTATTTTGTCCGTATTGCCAAAGAATGTATCTGCTTAATATCTTATACGATGTGCCTCAAATCTGTAGGTACACGGATCGGAATTTTGGTAGTTTTTGTGCACTTTCACGCTGTTTTCAAGATTTTTAAGTTAGACGTCTAGCAAACTTAAAAACTTGGTAATATTTGTTTAGAGTATCACGTATTGCACATGAATACGTGAATTATTACAGCATCTACTTAAGAAATTGATTCCAAGGGAGACAAAAGACTCTACAACGTTGTACGAGACACTGGTTTTCACGTTTCTTTGTGGGACATTCGTATGTTTATATAACGTTACCTAAAGTTGAAGAAACGATTAGGTTCCAATTGAGTTACTTCTTTACCAAGAGAAAATGATGGGAAATATTACAGCGATTTTTTTCTGCGAAGTCTGCTAGTTTAGCAAGCAAAAGATGGCTCATAACAAATCTAGATTCAAACAATATTTCAATTGAATCGGCCATTTCTTGCTTACCTCATCAAAGAAGCAATTTGGCAAGGCATAACGTATGCACTTAAATGTCCAACCGCCCAGATATCATTGGTAATTTATATTTAGAAATTCACCAGACGCACATATTTTCGATTTTTATTCGAGGAAAAGCTATAAACCACACATTTATCGTGCACATGCGTTTTCAAAACATTTCAAAGCATTTCTTTATCTTTATTGCTGCTCTTTTACGTTCCCATATTAAAACGAGAAATTATTAAGTAGGTGGCCATTTTCAGTTGCTTACGCGTTAACTGGTGACGAAAATAGATTTAATTTGTTATTGGAAAGGCGATGGGAATTAAATGTTTCAAATGTTTTTATTTCGTATAGTTTATAATGTCAGAAACGTCTCAAAACAAGCTACGCATTCCCATATATCTTACAAGGGAAGTGGATTAGAAAAATCGCCCTGAATATCCAGTTTCTATACAAGATCTAATATTACCTTTTTTCCACCACAACCAACACAATCGGAACAAGAAGACAATAAATTCCAGGATGTATTTACTGGTGACGTCTATTAGGGCCATTCAAGTTTGAACCGAGAGGGGTTAAGCAAGGTCTCACCACCACCGGTGTTAGTGCAACTTACAGATGGCCCACCAAAGTCGTCGACTCATTTCTCTGCTCGGCAAAATCGTCGAGAACGGAAACCTTGACCATATTGCACGCCTCTTTGGCCAAACAATGAGCGGGCCCAATGTTTTTGTCATTCGCGTATAACAAATATATTGTATCAACCGCAGCGTTTAAAAGCGAGTGAATGTGCAGTTAATTGGCCGTTGAGAGGGTCTCTTGACACTGGCAAACCCTCTTCTATCACCTTGCCGAACCCCTGTTGCGTTTTCGCAATCGTCGGGTGTGAGTTTTTCTGTTATTATATATGGGTCTTTGGCGAGTTGTTTGGATGTATCGGATTTTATTTAGATTTACCTACAGAAAAAGGAAGATTGTATTACGGATAAGGGTGATAAATTAATATACGGGAATGTGAGTTTATAAATCGCCATGTTTGATAAACTGCCTTTGTGACTTCCAATTCCTTAGATATTAAAGCATTCATGAATTATTAAATGAATTGTCTTGAAGAAGTAGTTTAAGGAACTGAATCTTAGGTATGGTAAAATAAGGGAAAGCGAACATAGACTACCCGACAAAAACATAGACGCGGTATCGTTTCTATTTACGAAACGAAGTTTATAGACATTATATAAAATGTAAATGAGGGTTATTAATACTTCTTACGTAAATAGTCCATTTATAGATATTTCTGGGTATTTATTGCTTTATGAGGAGTAATTGGGATTTTCCCAGATCAAAATAGGAATTTTAAATGCGAGAAAAATTTAGACCCTGTGCATTTATTACATTAATATAAGCAAAAATGTTCTAATTTGATACTTCTCTTTGTATGCAGTGGTTGTGCTGGTAAAGTGTACACATTTCACCACGAGAAATTATATTTTATAAAGTATTTGCGATATGGGCAGAAAAAAGTAATTATTCTTGATAGAAAGGGGTAAAGTTCTAGCCTGGCACCAGGATGGTGTTAGTAAGAAGGAAATTGCTCGTCGGTTACGAAGAAGCGATCATTCCGTTAGAAATTTCCTAAAAGATCCGGAAAATTACGGCAAACCAAAAGGCCAGGGGCGACAGAAAGCTGTAAGTGAGCGGGATAAACGCATGATATTGGGGTGTGCATCCAATTCTTCTGCGTCGGCGAGAGTTATTGCAGAACAGGCGGGGGTACAAACGCAAGTGCGTAATATTCAAAGGATTTTAAAAGCGTCACTGGTAATATCACGGAAGAAAATGTTGAGAAAACCGCCACTTTCGGCGAAACACAAAGAAGCGATGTTGAGATTTGCTGAAGAACACGTATCCTGGAAGAAACAATGGGAAAAAGTTATATTTTCCGATGAGGAACGTTTTAATTTGGACGAATCGGATGGGTACTCGCATTATTATCATGATCCGAGAAAGGAACCAAAAGTGAAAATGACCAGACAATTAGGGGGTAGATCTGTGATGATATGGGCAGCGATTGGATTCCGCGATAAAAGTGGGATAGTGTTTTGCACAAACAAAATGACATCTGCGACGTATAACGACTTATTGCGTGACAATCTTGTATGTTTTGGAAACCAATGGGCCGGGCGCAATTTTGTTTTTCAGCAAGATAACGCGCCAATTCATAAAGCAAAAACCATTACTGAATGGTTTAAAGAGAAAAAGATTAAAACTTTACAGTGGCCGGCACGGTCACCAGACTTAAACATTATTGAAAACATGTGGGGTGAATTGGGACGTCGCGTTTGTGGCGGAGGTCGTCAATATTTCACGGTACAGGAACTGAAAACTTCAATAGTGACTGAATGGCAGAATATCCCTCAAAATTATGTGTTAAATTTATATAAATCTATTAATAACCAACTATTGAAAGTGATTAAGAACAATGGAGGATCTACGCATTACTGATCACTCATTTGTTTATTCTTGTTTTACATTTGCAACAGAGCGTCTAAATTTTTGTCGCAGAAATTGTTTAAACATTGGAGTAATAATTTATTATTTAGTTCATATATTACTGGAGGAGATATTTTTAAGTTTATTTTACTTTTAGGAATAAAAACTTAATTAGATATCTTGCTAGTTTCGCAAAGAAATGTTGTAACCCTTAAAACCCTTAAAAACATCCTACCGCGTCTATGTTTTTGTCGGGGAGTGTAGCTTTAAAAAACATTGCTTGGATTCGTTACTTCTGGAATTTGAAGAGATCCCCGTCGCAAATAACAATATTACAAAGGAATTTTATATAATACAACAGTATAATGAAGATATTAATAACGTGGAACATTTCGTAAAGATTAATGATAAGAACAATAGAAACATAACCAATAGCTAAGAAGTTCTCTATGGCAAACCCGTAAAATGAGCAATTCAAAAATTTTGGTAACGCCTATAGGCAGCACATCGATTTCGGATTAAATACGGAACAAACAATTATGTTCAAGAAAACAGCAGAAACGACAAATTAAAGAAATTGAGAGGTATTTAACACTCCCACGCTACATTTGCTGAAAGTTGTATTTTACTTGAAAAAGTGAGATGAAAAAATATCCAAAGTAAAACTGAAAATTGCGATCCTCGGTTCTGCGGTGGAGAAAGTGATGAGAATGTGGAAAGTCCGAAGGGACTAATAAAGATGGTTTTATGAAAGATGTGACAATAACGAACAAATAAAATATTTCTGAGAATCATTCCATGATTCTGCCAGGTATTTCCTGCCCTTCATTTCGATTTCATAACATTTTTTTTTCTCTCATTTCTTGTCTCGACATTTAAACAGCAATTCCATTCTTGTAACGAAGTTACCTACAGCACCGTTTGCTTGACAGTACAATTTCGTGTGAATGTAAAAAAAAAAAAGAAAATATATGAACCTTCACCCAGCCACTGAAGTACTCCGTATGAAGAATTATATCAATAGTAATAGAAAACCTTAGGCCACCACAGAAACGATCGTGATGTGTATTATTAAAATATTAATCCATCATAATCCCACCTAATATTTCATCTTAGACATCAATTTCGTTCCACAATAATAGCACTTCATATAATAAAACTAATATAAAGAATTACTACGGTCTACAGGAAAAAAGACATGTGGATATAGAAGCATCCCTCCAGAAATGATTGATCTATCCCATCACAAAAAGAAATTTAAAATTTCGACGTGGTATATTATAAAAGTAACTAAAACGGATTCAGAAGTATTATGAATAGTTTTGTACACGTCGCTACAAAAGTATATCGACTTCCTACTATCACCTATCCCATTTAACGTACAGAAAAGGGTTAGTGTATGCATATATGAGCATACAAACACATACATGGTGCGGACTAAAATATTAAATTGAATTGAATGAAATGCGTGCATAATGTTGAACAATGGCCGAGCCTGTGGTGATTGCTCGTGTGGTCCCCATTGGGGTTTTATGAAAACGAGTACGAGGGCGGACAGCATTACCACTAGAAGGGGGAAGTGTGGAGGGGAATGGCGGCGGGAATCGAGGGGGCAACGATATCAAGTGACTGTCTACAGAGCATGTCGCCACTGCCACCACATACTATTCTGATTGATGGCTTCAGTCACGCGAAACTGATACCGTAGACCACACACAACTTCAAGCGATCGTTAGCCCCGCCTACCGGGCGCCACGCCCCCCGCGCGTCATTCGCGACGTTCCCCTCCGGGCACGCCCCGTTTGTGGCGAGGGCAAGCCGAACGCGACCCGAACAGTCAGTCTCGAACCGAAGCCCAAATAAACTGGACATTCGTTATGTCTTACTGAAGTTGACAGCTGTTTTGCCCTTTCTCTACTGTTGTATATATTCTAATACATGCGGTATAGACAATCGTACATTGAGAGGACTTGTTTGCGCGGCCGACGGAATAATAGATTGAAACCGTCGGGGCTATTGCGGGAAAAACATCTCGATCCGGAATTGATTCCGCGGTTCGATCGTGGCGGGTTAGACTTTTGATTTACGCGTCGCTTTTCTTTGGGCTTTTCCGATTTTTTTTCTGGGAAATTTTTATCGTGTTTCTTGGTGCGCGCCTGAATAATTTCGTGTTTTTTTTGTGAAATGCTCTTGGGTGCCATGCCAGATGAAAGTGCCGCGGGACTCTTGGTACCGACGGCTAAGACGCGGGCCACCGATTTTAGTATCGCCGCTATCATGGCCAGAGGAAGTCCGGAACCGTGCTTGAGGCATCCTTCAGAAGACCAGCAAGAAGGTACAGGCAATTTATAAATTTTTATTAGAAAGAAATTTGTACATTTTTGATGATAAATTTGATCTTGGAGAAATTAAAATTATCTTGTTTTATTCTTTGTAATTTCTTCAAATTTTCCTTGGATGGCCTCCAAAAATGAATCATTACAATCCAATCAAGGTACAATTCCTTCCATTGCAAATCTAGTATTGATCATAATTGTTATTTTTTTGTCCATATCTAGGTTTATTTTATAGAATTAGATTTTCTACTAGGATCTGTTAAATTAGTTTTTAAAAAGCTCAAATTTGGACTTCCTCCAAACAGAATAATCATTTAAACTGATGTTTCTTGAAGATTATATTGAACCGCCCCTTTTGAATAAAAATAAGGTTCTCGTTTGCAATTTTTACAAGTTTTCCTTGAAGTACACCACGAGATCAATCTCTAAAATTCAGTTCTAAGGTTTAGATTAGATTTATCTTCACCACAGAGAAATTACAGGCCTAATATTAATAAATATTATTAGTGAAAATTATTGTTAATATTTAACTTATCTCCAGATTTAATTTATAGAATTAGATTATTTACTAAGATCTACTAAATTGGTTGAACCTTCTCAGGCCCGACATATCATGTATGCTATACCGGATTTTTTTTGCGAGTCAACGTCAAAATTGGCACAAAACCTATTGTAGCATAAATATATCAAAGTCGCACAAAATCTACATCAAAACGCGATACCATGTTTCGCCAGATGTTATCTCGGCATTTTTCGAAAAGAATTCGATAGCTGTGGCAAATGTGCCCTCAAATTGGATTCTCACCAACAAACTCAATAATTTTTTTGCACATTGTTCTGGGAGGATTTACAGTCAAATCACTCTGTAGAGATGGTGCAGTATTATCAAAGAAAACAATATATAACCGTGGAACCACAAAATGAAAGGAAAGAGAAAGCTTTAACACTAAAACGCACAAATGTCAAACTTTTAAAATAAATTTTAAAATAAGGTCTAAAATCAATAGTTTTTATATATTTTATGCATATTCTTTAGTCCCTGTTTTGTACCCATATCAAGTTGCATTGAGTGTAGTATTTACACATCACGTTATCATCTACTGTGAGGCAATTTTTAATTGTGAAAATCTTGATCCGTAAGCAGAAAGCTTAAACTGTTCTGTATTGCGGTAAGTGACATCTCTTCAGTAACACATTGAATACTTGCGAGGGAAATTCGATAAATATCTGGCTTTGGCAAGAACAAAAAGATTTTTATGTATAAAATTATTTTTATTTCAGTCTCATTTGAGGTCGGCACACTTGGTACAATGTTGAACCATCTTTTGTATCCCATCTAAAAAATATGGTTTCTTCAACTCTGCGAGATAGGCATTTGTTTCTGCAATTACTTCATGGTATTCGGCAAATCAAAACAATTACTGGGGGCTAAACCTGACCGAAAATGCTGGGCACGGAAGCAGGCAGTTTGTCGTTGTAGGTACATCCTAAAACATTGTAGCTATGATCTTGTTGGCCGAGATAAAGTGGTTTCGACTTTTCCTAACACCGGTTGGTCACGAAAAACCTACTGTTTGGACTGTTCTTTGGTCTCTAGTGTCCTATGATGAATCTACGTTTCGTCATCAAGAAATCATTTGAATTGGGTTTTAACATCGCCAAGTATTTTTTGGAAGTTGATACACGAGCGTGTTGATGCTAAGTTGTGCATTCATTTTACGAAAAGCTTTCTTATATTCAAATGAATCGTTAAAATGTTGCGCATTCGATCAATCTAAATGCCTACAACCACGCAATTTCAATCTTCAACCATTTGTAATGCGTTGACCTAATTTGGACGACCTAGTCGTTGTTCATTGCAAATGTTCGTACGGCTGCGTTGAAATCCGATTGTCCGATATTTTATGGTCGATAACGAAGGTGCAGAATTCTCATAAACTTCATCGAGTTTCGTTTTTATCTCATCGTTCGTTTTCTTTTTCGAAAAAAAATATTTAATCACCGCTCCATATCCGGTTTTTCCATTGTTGCTAAATCACAAAAGTTGTTCACTTTAAATGGCTGTCATTCACAAACTAGCCGATGTATCTGTTTGAAACTTGGTAGGACTCTTGTCAAAGATTACTTTTAATAATAATAGTAATAATAATATTTATTACTGCTATTATACACAAGTCAAAAAGAGAGAGCGAACAATGTGGAAAAATATGGTTAATTCAATTGAATTATATGTACTGTACAATATCATTGATGCTATTTTCTAAGAAGTTATTTACAAAGTAGAATGCTTTGGAAAGAAGGTATTTCTTTAAAGGGTATTTGCGAGATAATAATTGTAATTCTCTAATTATATTTGGCAGTATATGATAGTATTTAATGGCATGAAAGTTCCATCTCTAGATTTGTTATGTACATGAGATCTTAATCGAATATTATTATTTTGCCTTGTAGGATAATTATGGTAAGCAGAACTAAAGCTGTAATCATCTAAATTTAGTGTAATAAAGTTTAGGCTTACGTTGTAACGAAAATATTTTCTGTGTGTCTCCAATTTAGTATGGCATTGAGGGAAGAGCCTAAAATAATGATAGTAATAATAGCATATATTTGTCCAACAGATCTTATAATCCAGTAACAGGACAATGATTAACATAAGTACGAGCGGTGCCTTACATAATACAGAGAAAGAAACATGTAGCCTGGAAACAAATGCAACATTAAATACATTAACAATCGAAGAAAATCCGAGATGTGGGAACCCAAAAAGTGCTAACTTGTCTGATACAACAGTTGGACAGTCAATCTTATTTCTTTAAAAGAGTCTCCTTAGGAAGAACGTACTTGATTCTCTCCGCACATACTCATGTTATATCCAACTTATCGTAGCAATTAAAATCTGGATGATAATATCTTTAAGTTAAAAAATGTGTATGGTCTTCCTAAGCAAGTTTGTGATCCAACTTACACTTAGAATTTTAACAGGCTGAAGAGGTAAGTCATCGTCAAAAAGTCGCAAAAGAAACAGCTGTCTTTGTGTCTTTGCGGCATTTAGACCAAGCTCGTTTATGAGTTGTGAGGAACCATTTTTCGATATTTGAAGTCGTATTCTCAAATCCTATCTCTGATGGTGCCATCAGCAAAAAGAATAAAATTCACGTTTGTACCATAGTACTCTAAATCGTTTATGTAAATTAGGAATAAACATGGGCTAAGGATGGATCCTTGTGCTCTTCCATGCTTAGTGCCTAAAGTTTCAAAGACAACATTGCAGTATTTAATAGTTCGAGGTCTATTAGTGAACGAAGGATGTTCGTACTTCAGCTTGAAAATTTGTAACATTAGTTAGTAATTCAATCAAGACTTTTGTTAAATCAAGGAAGGTAGCGTTAGTATAATACTTATTTTCAACATTATCTCAAATCAAATTTGTTACTTATAGCCAGAGTCGCTGATAAAGCCTTACTGGTAAGAAGGAAAGAGTTTTCGTTAAAGGATTTAGTTATTTGGGACTTTAATACTTTAACGAAAAAATAGAGTTATTTCAATTCTAATAGTACCAACTTTTGCCGAGGCCAGGCAATTATCTAACTCCATGGCATATACAACACTTTATCTTAAATGCAAGTATTATCTTTGTTGGGGCAACTACCTATTTTGTAGCATTAAATAAACGTATTGTAATTCTTAGTAAAATTGTTCTTACTTTAAAAATACATTGGTTTGTTGCTCTAGCATTTTTCTCTGTGTAGTTACGACACTTGGGGAATCATTTACTTTACACTTACCATAATATGGAACAAAGACTAGTTTTTGTATTGTTTTTCAAAGAAATTAGAACGTGATAAATACATAATAAACTACATTGATGCATCATTAGACACCTTGTTATTATTTAGAATTATTCTGAGTATAATCATCATTTGAAGATAGCCCTGTATGTCTACAAATAAAAAATAAACATTAAAAGCGATTGATAAATTAACACAATGTAATCTAAGTAGCCTTAATTATGCTCAATTATAATTAGTATCAGAAAAAAGCGAACAATGCCGAGAACAAAAGGCTACTGGTTTAATCACGGAAGAAATAACAAATAAACTAATTTATCGCAAAAATGAGAAACATTACGCACAAATACATCGTTTGGGTTATCGACGTCTTTGTGTCTCAATCTTAGGAATATGGATTGTCTGTCGCGGTACGAAAGATATGACGGAGAGGCAAGCAATGATAACTTATCAATTAATTTTGTTTAAGAAACTCAATTTGACCAATAGTAACATTTACTTTGTTTAAAAATATTTAATAAATGTACAAAAAGACTAAAGTAATCAATTGTATTAGATTGAACAAGATACAAAAAATTCATCGAAATTATGGGCAAGAATCCGAGGATTCGCTTTATTCTACATTACTTTTGCAGGCAATGAAATTTCCAGAGAAAAAATTCGTCACCAGAGGCTCCACATTCGTTTTCGCCGTTATTAACAGTACGCTAAGTTATTAAAGCAAAACATAAATTTCACTACAAGTCCTGTTGTGACGTAATTGCCACATCAAAGAGATTATAACTATAAGTATGAAGTGACATTACAAATTCAAATTAAAAAATAATATTCTTTGGAGCTTATAAATTATTAATACAAAGAGGTGGTCCAGAAGGTTTCCTGTACTACGGTAGAACGATTCCTTAATTCTGTAGGAGTTTGGTACCTTTTAAAAAGGCTTTTTATTTTAGAGTTTCTCTGGGTTTGCCATTTGTGCCCTTAATCTGCTACGTCTTATGCTGTTACATGCTTTTTAAGGTGTCTTCCTCACCGCACCTTCTACAATGCTGGTTCAGAAACTAGTTCTGTTTTGAGTAGATGCTTCTTTGGTAGAGAGTGACCAGTTACGGTGTTAGTCCACGTTCTAACATCGAATCCAATGTTTCTCATGCAACTAACGTAATAGTCGTTTGATCTTGGCCTTAGGGATCCCAAAGACATAACATAACTTAGTTATCGAAAACTTGGCTAAGGTTCATTTTTGAAATATGCAGCTTTGAACATTTTCTTTTGGGAATATATCGAATTATTCTAATATCTATGTCTTAAGTTATAATTCATTATTATTATTGTGGAAAATCCCAAAACAAGGAAAGAAACCAAGAAAAGCAAGAAATATTGAAGCAAAATTTTGAAAAAATTGAGGTAGTAGAAAATCAGCCTAAAAGCCTTTGCTTGAACTTTCCTATAAATGTGTAACTTTTTCCTTTTTCAAAACTAATTGGTTTTTAGCACTTTTAAGTCAATAAATTATTTTTAGCCTATTACGTGATACGACAATCATCGCAGCGACGGATAGCTAACGTCATAGATCATAGAGACACCTTAACCTAAATCTTTCGGGAGAAAATTTTATTTAATCACTCAAACACCGTCAATCATACTTTAACCAATATTATACTTTGTTACTGCACAAAAAACATCTTCATCAAATCAACATCTTCGTATATATAGACCATACTTAACCTAGAAACAACCGAAACCAATTGGACAAAGATAAATAACACCGCAGCACCCTAAAATGAATTACCCACAACTACGCTATACAATACCCATCGTATATCGTGTATACAATACCAATATATACACACAAAACCGCATCTAACGAAAATAAATAAGAAAGCATCGCCCTGTCAAAATATTGATTTATAACTCTTCGAATTTCATGGCACTTTTA
This sequence comes from Marronus borbonicus, assembly GCA_902655005.2. Taxonomy (NCBI): domain Eukaryota; kingdom Metazoa; phylum Arthropoda; class Insecta; order Coleoptera; family Scarabaeidae; genus Marronus; species Marronus borbonicus. The sequence goes on along the minus strand of LR737380.1, from coordinate 28,571,434 downwards.
TTGCTGCATCCCCCTTCTTTCCATCGGGAAGGTAATGCGCTTAAAAGCTTAAGACTTCAAGATAACCGCAGTGCCAGAAGTACGTCGTCGTACAATAATTTGCTGGCGATTTTTAGCAGGATCCGAGGTAGATTACGATCGCTAAAGAGGAGATTCGAATTTGTAAAAACAGGATGATCCTTTTCAGTTGAAGAAGCTGTATGTATATGTATATGCCTGCTTTGACTTGGATTTTCTTTACGACGATATGGATACGTGCCTCGTGTGTGGCGTCAAAGCCTACTCGGATGGATGTTGTTGTAAATGAAGCATAAATAAAAAGCGTTCGTGTATTGTATATTTTACGCAAGGGCAGCTGTGTCGTGCCGTTCTCTTGTGTGTTTGTTTAAGTTTCGTATTTTTAAGTCGTATAATGTGCTATTTTATACCTCTCTTTTGTGCAGCCGTATATGGTGTTCCCTAGGTTGAAGATTTGGACCATTACTTTCTGTAATTTGCGAGGAATTAATGTGATTACACACCTCAGTATCGTATAAATTTGAAATCGATTTCAAAGCGATTTAACGAACGGAGGCTTTCAAGAAAAGATTAATTGTGGTCATAGTCTGTAACTTTCTTTTGAGACAGTCAGGCGGATTCTACTGCAAAAGTGGGGTATCCCTCAGGGTAGTGTATTGGACTATTACTATTTATTTCATAGGGAATAATTCAAAATATGCGAGTTGCAATTTATTTGGTGTAAATACGGTAATTTATTTAGTAGACAAAAGCCACAACATATAATTGAAAAATTAAATATCGAAGTCCGTTTCTTAAGCCTGACATCTATATTTAAGTTCACAAATTAAGAAAATTTGCAAAAACCAGAATACATAGAATAAATATATTATTTTAGGGATATTTTTATTTTATTGAGACGTATTAACTTAAAAATAAGCGAAAATTTGGACCATTTACAAGAACGCCAGTTAAAATATTTTAATTATGCTATAAGTTGGAAACAAATGAAAATCTGATGAGAACATATGAATCTTGCTATATTATTTCTACGTTTGCAATACACTTCTGGAATTTGGTCCTCTTCTCCCTCCGATTCACCCTGTATTAGGAAAATATTAAAACGTAATAATTCTAAAACCGCACTATAGAAAACTCACAACAAAAAATGAATTTAATTTGATACGAAATGCTTTTAACATTCATCATCACTGTCGTCTATTATAGACACCTAAATCTCTTTCTTCTAATGAGCCGAATGTTCTCCTTACTTTGTAAATCTTCATCTTGCTTTCCAAATATAGTTTTATTCTGTAATTCTACCAAGACTTATGAAGCTAAGCAGCTTTGTAATTCCCGCTTACTCTGAGCACGATTGAAGGATCACTTCGAGTGAAATAAAGTTTAATTCTTTACCCAAATATAGTTTTGGTTTTTTTTTCACATTGTATTAAGTGTCAATATTTTGGTCTACAAATTTATTTAATTCCTCCTCATCTAAAGTTTCTTTCCGAAGTAGTTCTACATCTTAATGGTTTAAATCTGCAAATCCTTCTTAAATCCTGCTTAAATTAGCAGCAATATTTACAGTTTCTGTAGCTATCGTTTCCTGTTTGGACAATTTTGGGAAAAAATGGAGTTCTCCATTGATTTTAACTACAGAAATTTCATACATAGACAAATTCATGTCATAGACAATAGAATGAATGTTGTAATGATCGCAAATTGATTGGATTATAACAGATTTAATACCTGATTACTTTCAAAAATAAGCAAAGTTCAATGTTTATTTTCAGAATGAACAAAATATGTTAAACAAGAAAGAAACTAGGCAGAAACAAGAAAATATAATTTTCAATGGAACATTAATATACAAATATGGCGGATGAATCTTGCGACAGCCGTATTCTATGTGTGGAATCTACACAATAATTTACCAAACTAAGGGATGCATTGAATATTAACTTAATAGTTCACAGCATTACTTCCAAAATTAATGTCGAATATCGGCAATCTAAAATTTGAATAACGTAATGATAAAATAATAAAAATTTTAACACATAAAGTGATCATGTTTGCTTTATTAGGAGGAACACTTGGGTATTATAGATGCTTATTTTGTGCGGTCACAATAGCGTGCAGGAATCCATCAATACGGGAGGGAAGATAATGAGAATCTACGTATTCTCGAAACAATTGTTCCGAATTTAATCAATATATGTTTGTATTCCAACCATTTCTTAAAATGATTGTTGACCTAATTTCGAGAAAAAGGTTCTTACTTATTTCTTGGACTTTGTGCAATTAACAAATATTTAACAAATGGATTTTGAACGTAACTTTGTTTATATTCTTCTAAGAGCAAAACATTCGCAGCTGTTGTTGGTTATTATATAATTTTGAATATTCTTGATATCAATTAGACAATTATTCTTCGTTATGGCATATAGGCACTTCAATGACAGAGCAATTATGCTTTGATTAAAAAATATAAATATAAATGAACGAGGTAATATGAGAAATGTTATGTAATTTCGGATTTTAACAGATTAAAGAAACCTAAAAACTGTTAAAAGTGATCCATTTGATAATGATAATTGTTTTTTCAGTTTTGCTTTTTTTAATCAACAATTAATTCTATTTTTCTAATGTCTTTGCAAACGGCTGCCTAATCTTTCTAAAAATATTTGTTTTGCTTATTCGTCTCATGAGAGGGGGTTCCTGTTGCCTACTGGTTTCCCCGAGAGTCGACCAAATACGAGTTTGTCTAGTCTCTGCTAATTTCGTAAAGCGCTATTCGTTTCTGCCGGTTTTTTTTATAACTTAATATACATACATCTCAAAAGCATTCAATTTTATATTATTTTTGAAAGATTTCTTTGAATTTTTTTCTCGATTGCGAGGCCGTGAGATTCTCTATGAAATTATGTGATCAGGCATCACTGTCTCAAAAGCCTTTCCGAATATTTTTCATTTGTTAGGTGTCCTCTGAATTGATCGCAGAAGCTGAATCATATTTGAGATTGCGTAATATTCTCCCAGACATGCACAGGCGAAATTTCTGGAAACGGAAGCCAAAATCTCAAAAAGGAAGCCTCTTACTCAGGTGTTAAACCCACGCCACCCTTGTCATTAGAAATCAATTGCTTTCTCAATATATCAATCTAAAATTAAAAGGGAATACTTTTGAAAGCGCTTTAAACGACTAAAAGAATATCTTTCTCGTGATTTCTTCTAAACAAAAAATTTTCTATCAAGCGAGATCAAGTGCCAAATTTCTGCTTATAATCTACCGTAGACTGTATAGAATGGTTTTTTGGGTGCGATAATTTGCAGTGTTGGCTTATTTTAAAGGTAGAAGATGCTAATCTAATACGCAGTTGTACCGACATTAATTAAAATTTAATTGAATTAAGTTCAAACTACGTGGAATGTGATAACTGATAATAGTAGTATAAGAAGTAATTTTAATCTGACAACAAGATGGAACAAACTTCTGGTGACGAGATTAAATCAACATTTTTTTTCTCATTGACACAATATTTTGGCGTAAAAAATATCGTGCCACAGGGGAATATTTGTATCATAAAATACTGATTCTCCTTTGAGCGTGTGGTTTTCATTGCAGCTTTTTATGTGACTTAGATCATTGTAAATTGTGTAAATTGTATATTGTTAACATTTCAAAGCATAAGATCTGTGTAAATATTTAGTAATTTCTTTTTCTCTCAGCGCTAGTGCAAAACAAATACCGTAATGTAGCTTTCTTAAAATTTTTTGAATCGACCACAGAATAACCACAACGAAAACCAATAAACCAGCCAGTGTTGGCTTACAAAAAAACTTGTCGTATCAGACCGCCTTTAGCGCGACTATAATTTGAAGAAAAATCTCATTATTACAACTTCTTTTATTTCAACTAAAACCATTTATTGTTATTCAAATTCTCTCCTTTTCAATTCTTTCAGGTCGCCTTTCGCGGCTAAGCTCCCCAGTTTCAGAAGAACCCTTAGATGATGACGACATCGAGGTGGACGTCGAAGAATGTTCGGACAGCGAAAATTCGGCTAGGAACGGCAAATCTTCGAAATCGCTGCGACAGTCGCCCGCCATATCCGAATGCGGTTCAGACCCGCCGGATAACGATCGCGAATCGCCCGATCTGGTGCCGGGAAAGTCGAGAGCGAAGACGCCGAAGGTGCGCTGTAATTGCGACGAACTGCTAAACGTCGAATGTCATCTCGAGACGAAAGAATTATGGGATAAATTCCACGATCTCGGCACGGAGATGATCATCACGAAGACGGGAAGGTAAGTGAACCTGTTTACGTTTGGGTTTCGTCCAGAGATTTCTGGCAAATTAAAAGAGAATAGCTGGAAAATCTTCCGGTATTAAAAGAAAACGACTCTTTGAGAAGATTTTGTTGCTTTTTTTTAATCTGGTGCGTAGTCTTTTCGAAGCATTTGATGGTCATTTTATTAATACTGCACATCACGTCGAACTATTGAAAATTTGAAATATATGAAAGGCTATAAAAAATAAGAAGAAAAATTAATTGTAGTGCAGTAATTTTCATACACATTCTACTAACAGAAGCATTATTTAAATCTCTTCGATTTCAGCAGCTTTGAGTTCTTCTCCTGTTGGATTCAAATTTCGTACCAAAACGTAGCGGGAAAATATATTAAAATGCTGCGATTACGTTTATTAGAATTTGTAGTTGGAGGATATTCCAGAAACGTTGCTTTGCGGTAATTTGTGCCTGCAGCGAATAGAAGTTCGAATTCCACGAAACCTCAAAGTATCGGAGAGGGTAGTCTGAAAAGATTCAGAGACAAGTACCCATTTTGCTGAAATTCAGTGTTACTTTTCTACATCGTCTTCTTAAGCCTTACATACAGTTTTGCCAGCGATGCTCCTATCTGCTTAATCCGTCCAAATAGTAGTTGGCATCTCATTCTCCAATGTGATGGCCTCCTCATTCAATGAAAATCTCTGTCTTCTCAGCGAAAGTTGGAGCCTAAGAAACCAAAAATCGCTGGAGGCCAGGTGAATAGGGTGGATGCTACATCAATTCGAATTCCAATTCTGGAATTTTTGCCATGGCGACCATTGGAGTTTGAGACGATTGTTTTGGCGGAATAAAACTTTTTTTCAAATGCGGTCGTTTTTTCGTAACTTCTGTCTTTAGTTTGTCAAGTAATTATTGTTTCACCTTTTTCAAAATGGTTGATTAACACAACTCCGGGACTATCCAAAAAGCAATCGTCACTTTCGCGGCTAATGGAACAGTTGTTCCTTCTTTCGGAGCTGATTCGCCCTTCGTAGTCCGCTGTTTCGGCTGTCCCTTGGCTACAGGAGTGTCCTGGTCTATTCAAGTTTCCAAAACTCTGACTTATTTGGCTTAAACCGCTTCAAGAGAGCTTTGGAATGTTTAACATGGCTGAAATTTTATTACCAGAATATTTTTGATCTACATGTTGATGCTTGAAAATTTTTAAACTTCCCTCGTATCGATACTCCACTGTAATAAGCAAACCAAATTCTATTCATGTTTCTGAGTTGGTTCCTTTCCTAAGATCCTCATCTTGACTCTTGCTTTTCAAACTTAATTTTTATAATGTCGGTGAACAAGCAATGGTAAACGTTGCTGCTAAATGTTTTTCCTTCTATATCATGTGTGTAAAAGTTAAGCTGCGGTGAAAAATTTGTTCTGAGGTTTTTTTTTGTCCTAGTTTGAGCGAAAATTTTGGAATATCCTGAAAGCTACAGAGCTTGATTTTCAAATGTATTTGAAGCAACGACAATGTAATTTTCGGCAAGAAATCCGAGATCTTTGAACAAATAGTTTTCATTTAAAAATGTAAAAACAAAGACAATGGTCAATATTATTTGTATTTCAAAGGGATATGTTTCTACGTATAAAGTTGCATTCGATTATAAAAGTATCTCATGACTCGCAACTCAACTGGGAAAGCCACTTCTTTGTACGTCCTGAATCTCAACGATTCTAAATATCTGCGCGATATTGTTGCTATTAGTGTATTTATCGTTTATTTTGACAGACACCATTCAATACATTCTCATCCTACAAAAAAATTATTTCTCTGTTTTCAAACTTGCTCCACTTCACTCAACGATAATCTCATGTCATTTGACCGTAAAAAAATATTAAATTCGTATTTGTTGACGTAACTACTTACCACCATATATACATGTAAATATGTAATTATGGATTGGTAATATGAAGAACGGCTTTTTGAAAACGTTTTAAGATTATTTTGTAAGTGAACTGTCATAAACTCGTTATACTGTCGTCTTATCATTGTGTACCAAAAAATGCTTGTTTATTTTCTACAAGTTAAGTATATAGGTTATGATGTAAGCATGCCCGATGTATATATTTTATAATTTAACGGTTTTGCCATTAAGATAAAACAAGTGGATATAGTTGGTGTTGTGGGGAATTGAAAGTGAAGAAATGTACAAGTATACACGCTGAGAAATACTTTTGTCAAACAAGTTTGCATCTGGTTAAGAAAGTATTTGGAGAAATTTTAAAATTATTTATAAATAATAAAAGATATAAATCTATTCTAATTAACCAGTAAATAAATAATAATATTCTCATCGAATACTAACACTCGCAATACCATGATAGTGGTAAAACCTTCTTTACCATAACCGGGTCAAAGTTAACCCAAAGACTTTTTCGTGCAAAATAGATCTTACCTGGTTTTAGAATGCCGCTCCGTCTTACTTTTGATGAATACTTCTTGCATATCCATCAACTTATAGCATAAATGTTCCATTTCATATTCTTTACAAGAGCAGAAATTCTTACTTCTCTCAGTACATACAAATTCTTTGCGATCTTTCTTGAAAATTATTTTCATTCATTAGAATATGCAAAGCATCGCACTCTATTCACTGTATTTTCGTTTTCTTTTAAAATTCTGATCGATTTTTTGTTTGAAACATTTTCTTGAGGTATTTGCACCTCTGGATTTAGTCTAGCGCATTGCTTCAAGTCCTTTGATATTAAGCGACATCGTACTTAATTATTAAATATGTTTTAAACAATATATTCAGCAATACATTATCCAAAAATGATAATATATTGAGCAATAACTCATTATAATATAAGCCAACATATTCCCGATATCGTGCCAATGTTGGTGCTACATTTATGTTCTACTTGGAAGGATGCGAACAAGTTGCCAAATGTCTTGGAAGCCAGCATCAGGAAGTTCATTTAGTTAACAGTTGTAAGTTACTTAATTAAATGAAGGAATGTTTACTTAAAACACCTTTTTTTCGTAGCTTTTATAATCATGATATTTTAGCTTTTTCTTCGTAACAATTTCTCAACTTTTCAAATTTTAAAGTTTTGTACTTCATCAATTTAAACGTGTATTTTGTCATAGCCAAAAACCGCTACTACGAAGAAACTAAAATTTGTACTTTCATTCCAATTTTATTAAGCAGCATAAATAGACATCTCCATAAATCAACATTTATTATGTTAAATTAATGACATCGGAAAACATAGAAAACGGAAAAAAAACAGGCAAAACTACAAACTCTAGAAGCCGTAAACGAAAAGAAATCCTGATACAAAAACGTTAAAAAGGAAAGAAACGAAAAAAGCTCCGCTATGTGGAGGAATATCTAATATGGCTCGTTAAGTTTAATTTCAACACATATTCAAAGGGATCGGTGAAAATTCGTCGACGTAGTCGGTAGACCTGCTGGGCTACTTATTCAAAATGTCATTCACGTCAACGTTTCTACACTCACAGATCTCTTTCCGATGCGTGCAAGTTTTATATCCATCGGAGCCGAATACACGTATACATGTAGGTATACGAAATTAGTTGGTGTTCCAACGTCCGCGTGCTTGTTGGAGATTTAAAATTCGAATTTTTAGGTTGAGAGTTGACAGCACGAAACACGGGTCAATTTTCAACGTGTATACAGATCGTATAGAACCCCACAGAATATATCCATATTCATGTAAATTTATGAATTTTAAGGACCAGCAATAAAATCAGTGTAACGAAATAAAAATACATTTCCATGAAATTTGCAATATTTTTAAATTAATAATTTTATTTCGCAAAACAGAAAAATGCCCGAACTCTCTATGGTAACGCGTCACGCACTGAAACGCCGCGTACTTTAGAATAATCTAAAGTTGAGTTTACCTTACAATTACGGTCGATTTCATAATAAATTTTAATTTAAAGTGGCTTTAAAGACAAAAGGCAAAAGGATAAAAATATTGCCTTTACGCTTATTCAAATATTTCCAATAATTTCGAAACGACTAATATGCTATTTTTTTTTTATATATAGATAGTACCATTACACAAGATACACAATAAAATTTCTCCGTTTTGTATTTCAACGAAAATAGAAGGAACCCACATATTCTAGCTTCCTAAAACGACGATTTTATGGGATGAAATTTAATGTTCCCTCTAATAACACAAAATTTCGGGCCTACGACTTCGACACGTAATCGTACGTGTAGACAAAAAAAAAGGTATAAAATTTTTCTTAATTAAAAAATAATAAATTACGTTAAATTAGGAATTACGACTGGCTAACGATTGGACCTGTCAGGAATTATATTGCGATAAATTAGGTGTGATTTAGAAAGAGAGCCGTTTATATATGAAAAGATTTTATAGGTGTTAATGTGATAGCCCCGCCGGTGATGTGGGTAATAAAAACGGATTTTCTTTATGTAAACGAACAAGATTTTTTATGTTTTGGTCTCTTCCATCTCCGGTATTACATTTAATGATGTAAAATGCGTGTTTAACGCTCCCTAATGCTAAGTAATCCGACAGGAGGGAGCTAGTATTAAGTAAAGGAGAGAATGTACTTCGTAAGTAGGTTTGGTACAAAATCTTCTACATATATCAAAATGTGAGGAGGGCATCTTTCAAGATATTGATGCCACTATATTCCTCTTAAAGTATAAATAGATCATTGGTACGGAGATGAGATGGACCAGAGTTTTGATTGATTCAGACGTTTTAGATAATGTGGAAATAAGATAGTTTGGCAGATATTCAATGAGATGCTAGAGCAGAAGTGCAAGTAACATTGAATTTGTGATGCATGATCAAATTACTGATCCGTAGAAAATTTAAAAAATCTTAGTAGCCATTTTGTAACTTGTTACCATTTGAAAATGAAGTCTAGGAAGATCTTTCCCTTTTCGACAGATTTCCTGTATTACTTTTAAAGTAATGGTAGTTGTAAAAATGATAGCAGAATAGCCCATAAACGATGATTTAACTTTTACATTTTTCTATGCTAATGCAATACTTAACGCGTAAACCGTGACATACCACAACAGCAGTATCTGCGGTCATGAAAACATTCGACGAAATCATGCTACATCAGGTAAGATAAAATTCAGAAGCAAATCTGCCATACAAACCTTCCTTAAAGGTCTTTGGAAAAGTGCTTGAAAGAGGGCGTCGGCCTCAAGTCGTCCACTGGTGCAGAACTCAGTCCAGCCAACATCGGGGTTCGAGATGTGGCGCAGCAAGCACGTAGAAGAAGTTTCCTAGAGCTCTGGAGGGTCCAAAAAATAACCATAAAAAATTATAAACATTTACGAGGTCATGACGTCCTAGTATTTTCTGAAGACGAACAATCACATCATTATCATCTCATGCAAGTCATTTCCAGTTAAATCTAAAGAAAAAAAAATACGAATTCTTTGCCATCCATCACCTATTTGGGGTACATCATCAACGAACCTCAATGCATCCTTACGAGCGTGCACTAACACGCCAACACTACTGATAATATGAAATTAAGGATGGCGATTTCTGAAGTATCGATAATAACTTTATTTTTGATTTTTACTTGGTTAAATAGCACTCTTCTGCCTTTGTTCACTGATGTATCACACCATATGTCTTTTGACAGGAGATGGTGCGCCTTAATACGGTTTTAATAGTAGTAGACAAGATTACCAAAAATAATCAAATTCCATTCTATATTTTTTCATATTAAAACTGCACAATTTTGCCAATTTAGACAAATCTCTATCGTTGATAATAGGAAAAACCTACTCAATTTAGGGTACACTGTTTATTTATTTTTAAATTATTAACTATTAATTGCAAGTTAATAATTCAAATTAATTTTGATACGCCCATTTTCTTTATTAAAACCCTACATAGCTCCATTAAATCCGCAAGTGCTTGCATACATAGTGTCTAATTACTTTACAATTTAAACAGTGCAACGCTTCCACGCATCAAAATTAATTAGCGCTTATTTGAACAATGAACTCGATAGTATGACGATTACGATGGGACTTCGGCAAACCCCATAATTATATGTTAATTGCCGGCTTTAATCAACAGTGTATACGTAGCAGCTTTTTCTAAGCTTTAATTATTGTTATTATTAGTTATTATATGCAAAATAGTTGAGCAGAGAGCGTCTTGGATAGCTGTGCGGTAGATATCGATGAAAGAATATTGAAAATTATACATAAAAATTGAATTAAATACGAGTGTGAAATGATTAATTGGTGACTTCATTAAAAGTTGGCGCTTCGATCACATTGGCAAGTTTTATCATATTCCTCAGCAGTTTGCACATTATATGCTAAAGTAACCACTTTAGCCACTAAGGCTACTTACACATGATAAGTGGAATCATCGGCAATGAAAATGCCAAGAAAAGAAATTATGATACTTTGCACACACGATGAAGGTGCTTGGTGTTGGCAATCTCTATTAATTTTAACCTTAAAAACACTTAGTTTTCATTGTTACACAATACTACCACCCCCTAAATATATCCGTATCACGTCAGAACTTCGTAAATTGAATTGTAGCCGGTCAATTTGCCGTTATTTGATAACACTCTGGATACCGGCAACGCCACACCCTCGGCTAACCTAATAAAAGTAGCTGCAAGAGTACCGGAAGGTCGTTTATATAAGTACAGGATTGTTATTGAGGGGATCAAGACACTCACCCTCGCTTTGTTACGCAATCGAAACACAATCATTACATCCTATTCGAATATCGAAATCCGGCTCACTCTTGGTTTCGAATTCGGCCCGTCTCCCTCGGCAAAGGGGGTGCTTTCAATCGCACCCTAGATGATCTACCAGATTTGCCTACACTTATACGAGGTTCACGATTGCTGCAATTTATTTTCCTAAAACCTGGGTGCGATTATTTTTATTATTATTGATCTGACGGGATTATTGTTAATTCGGCTTCTATTGTACGGGGATATTGTGGCGAGTGCGTTTCTGGTATTTTTATTGTTGAGATATGTTTTCAATTGAATTACGTATTGGTTTACCATATGTGTGAAAGGGCCAAAAGGTGAAGGTTTGAATAGCAGACGATTTCAACAGCTTGACGTTGTATAGGTTTGTAATTGCCCGAAATTTTACTTAAGATATATTGTTAGGAAATGATATTTTATTTTGAATATATGTTGATGGTTTTTTTATGTTCTTGATGGTTTAAATAATGCCCATTTTGTCATGTTTTACAATTTTTTTTTCATTCTAGTGCATGCTAGTAATAATAACGTGGTTTAAACACGTCCCTTTTTATTTTAATATTTGCTTCTAAAAATATTCTTATACCCAGTTCTTTATCTCATCGGATCTATGAGGAGGATTTTTTTATCAAAATTCTATTATCAGCCTCTTCCTTTCAATAAGACATCCACACTTTGTAATGGATTTGAAATATTATATTATTTTTCTACTAGGTGCTGCTTTAGTCCAAGTATATAGAAGCACGTAAGACATCTGTAAACCACCATGCCTGTTCTATGTTAATCTACAGATTAATTCAATAGAGTATCATTTTTTATGTCCCAAATGTATGTTTTTTAAATAATTTACCTGACGCGGCTGTCTTATTTCCATAATGGTTATTAGGAAACGTGTAATTAAGAAGATCAGCTCGTCTCACTTCCGGCCAAATTAGAATAAGCTATTCACATTTCTTCGTGCATGCATATGTCTAACGTCAAAATATTAATCCGGTTTTTAGTGACCACACACTTCTGAGAAAACGGTCGGTTCCATTTCCATTATATAAGTAAATAGAATTTCGGTAAGAAGTATTTTTTTATTTTTAAGCATGGCACCATTAGTGAAATTCATTTTCAATTAAAAGACTAGGGTTTCCGTATAATTTTTTAAGTAGAAAGACATTGGGACTTCGAAATATTTTAAGCTTGAACCTGAAGCTGTCGATATTCGTCAAAACTACAATTTTACGTACTTTGCGGAATATTTCGAATATTTTGAGAACTTATTTCGTGTTTGGGGGACTGAATTTGAACATGGTCGCAGTAATTAGTTTATTTTTGAGATGGCCAAAACTATCCAAAGCTAGATAATAACTCCGAATACAACCAAGGCAATGGGTACATTGGTAGTCATAGCATATTATACGAACAACTGAGCACAGGGACAATTCGAATAATCCGAAATGGGGTACTGGAGGGGCCATGCTGAGCAAAACAGCTCATAATGAAACACTTGATCTGCAATTAATTGTTGTGGAGCTACAAGAAAATAAAGACTCATCATGAAATGCTTTGATGAATCAGGAGATTTTTAAAATTAATAATATTGGATGATATCTTATCCAATACAAGAAAAACGCAAAAGTGCGTGGTAAACTGTACTCAATTCTTTGAAGAAAAGACAATTCTTTTTAGCTGTAGTTAGTTCCGCAATTATGCAGTAACTATTTTTCTCAGAATAATTGCTTTTATTCGAGTGCTAGATTTTCTCCATTTATTTATGATCCAAATTATCGAAAACTGGTTTCTTGTAAATGCGAAAGCAATATTTGTTAGTGACATAATCATTTTTATAAGATTCTCTCGTTTAGGTTTATATAATTTGTTTAGCTCTTGTCTTGCTAAAATTCGTAGTAAAACCTATATTCTCATAACCATCCAAGTACTTCTTTATTTCAAAGTAGATTATAATCATGATGGTCACCTCTTGAAGCCTTTGAAAGCTGAATCTTCCAATCAAAAAATCAATTCGGATAACGCTTCTATAAGTGCCTAAAGATTGGTGGAGCAATATCCAATATGGAATGGATCGTTCACGGTGTTCCACGGGGCTCTGAGAGGCATACCTACCGAACCTACCCAGAAAGTTTAAGTCCGCTTTGTAAAGCTTTCAATAGGTTTCTTGTCCTATGATATACGGCTGAATGTGTTCCTTTTATTCAATGTATAATAACAATAAAACAACAATAAAAATATTTTTAACATGAAGTTGATACGGAGGTTAGCATGTCAAAATTAAGCCTGACACTTTCCATGCGCTTCACGAAATTAGCAGAAACTAGACAGACTCGTGTTTTGCCGACTCTCGGGGAAACCAGTAGGGAACACGAACCCATTCCCATGAGACGAATAAACACGGGTCTGTCTAGTCTCTGCTAATTTCGTGAAATGCAAATCGTTTCTGCAGGCTTAGTGAAAATGCACTTACTTGCTGGTAGGTAAGTGATTTAGTGACAAGACATTGTACTATACATATGAGAGATCTCGCTAAAGAGTTTGAGGTGAATACTCTCACTTCTAGGTTTGATTTCTTTACTTTACTGGAAGTCTTACCCAGACTTACGATTATAGCTGTAAAACTTCTTTTGTTATGATGGCTAATTGAAAGCAGTCGCTGAATTCTTACTGAGCATAAAATTAAAGCTTGTAAATTCTAAAACGATAGATATAGATCAGATTAGCGATTTCGATTACGTCACTAATAGTAGAAATAAAATTAACCGAAGAAATTACAAAAAAAAATAAATATATTTCGTAGAGATAAATCATCACTGTCGAATCTAGTTGGTCGCATTTCATTAGACGCACCTCATAGAGAGGCTCGGTGTGACATGGGATCACCAGATTTGATATGCCTATAACATTAGTCACTGACCGAATAGTCCACATATTTCCTTCAAACCTTGCACACATATATCGCAGTTCGTATACATAAGACAGTCGGAACGTCATGTATACGTAATGCCAGGCCTGGTTCGATCGGGGCACCTGTTCTTTAAAGGTCCCTAATCAGTTTACAGGATCTGACATGTGTCATAGATGTAGTCCATTAGTATAGTCATTGTGTGCGTATCATTCCAGCTCAGTCTCTTGTGCGTTGTTGAGAGTAAGAGTGTGTTTTGTAACCTTCTATCTTCTTTTTTTCCCCATCTCATATGTATAGAGGTTCTTATGTGTGTATTGTGTAGACGGCTTAGTTCTTCTTCTATTTTTAGACCACTCTTCACGTATACGGTGTCCTTTTTTTCTGCTCAAGAAGTCCGTCAAACCAAAAAAAGGGCAAGAAAAGTGTAACGCATAATTTAAGAGGTAATTTGAAATTCCAATCAGTATTTAGGAATGTTTGCTTTTCAAGATTGTTCTCTCTGTTAAGTACCTGTATATGGATAGAGAAAGTGCCGTGTAGCCCGCCTTGATCGATGAATCTGTCGTTTTATTATTAGGTTTTTTGCGCTGATATGGCATCTTAATGTGACAGTAAAGATGTCAATAATTTTATTGGCCGAGGCATAAAACGAAACATCTCAATTCGCCAAATTTAAATAGGAATGCGCGTGTTTTTTTGTACAGCGATAAATTTGACTTTTAGGCGGGCCAAGATAATTTTGCGCGGAAATATATACCCAATAAAAATGTTGAATTTTAATAATCATGCTTATGGGTAAGATTTTAACAACGGTATAACATTAATTAAAGCATGTGTGAATGTAATGATGTACCTAAGATTGTGCATGATGTGCAAATATGTTTATAAGACGGTGCATCCGATCCAAATCATTTCTCCTAATTCCTGCACAACTTCATTTTACTTTATAATCTCCTTTGAGTGTAACGTTCTTCTTTTGCATCCCATCTAAAAAATAGGATTTCGCCAACCCTTCGAAATAGGTGTTTCTTTTTGTAATCACTTCATCGTTTGAGACGAATAATTTTCCGCCGAGTCATTTTTTCATATTCGAAAATAGGAAATAGGCGCTGTGGGCTAAATCTGACGAATATGGTTGATGCAGAAGCAATCCGTATTCTCCTAGCTCATGGAATTTTGCAATGGTGACGACACAAGTGTGCACGCGTGCATTGTCCTGAAAAAACTGATTCCTTTTGTTGAAAGGATTCAATAAGTTGGCTCGCCAATAATCATTTTGCCCTTTTCAAGGGTATCAATGTAGATTATTCCGTGTACATCCCAAAACACTGTGGCCACAATCTTGTTGGGCGAGATAAAATGGCTCTGGGCTTGTTTGGCGCCGGTTGGACCCACTCTTTGGTCTCCGGTGTTTCTTCATCAGCTACAAATCGACGCCAAAAATCATTTAGATTGTGCTTTAATATCGCCAAACACGTTGAAGTTGACCTACGTGCGTGTTTGATGGTCAATTGTGAGCAATCGTGGCACCTATCTTGCGGAAAACTCATATTCAAATGAGTTGTTAAAATGTTATGTACCCGGTCAATTGCAGCAAATTTCACCGAGTCCCACTTTTACCTCATCATTTGTTTTTTCCAAAAACAAATATTTAATCACTGCTCTATATTCGATTCTTTCCATTGTTGTTAAATAACAAGAGTTGTTCATTTTAGACGGCTGCCATTCACAAACCAACTGTCGTTTTTCTCTGAAAACTTGACGGGTCTCTACGAAAGATTTTAGTTTGTTTCAATTCTAGTAGGGCGATTTCTTGCCGAGCTCCCCTCGTATTTCAGATGGATCTCCTTTACACAATGTGCAAAGGACAAGTCGTTGAATTTTCCTATCGACGAAGTTACCTAAATTAGAAGAGAGAACAGAAATAAGGATTTTTAATGGAAAATTTTTAAAAAAGGTGTGATACGTGTTTATTCATAAATAGATTTTCATTCGCTTAAAGAAAATTTCGGATGATCGGAAAAAAAGCTAGGCTATCGATTATGTCTAATTGGTCTATGTTGACTTTAATTCGGTGTGGACGTCTGATGCAAAATCTTTTAAAACATTCTCTTCCTACAGAGCGAAATGTTAGTTTAACTCGAGGTTTGAACTTGTAACTGTAAATCGCTATTTTTAAATCTATTGTCTGCGATAGAACACTGAATGAGAAGGATGCAAAGGAACTGGTGTAATGTTAAACTTAGTTCAAGAAACAAGATTATTATTTTAATAAAAGGCCGTTAATTAAATTAATGAACAGGTAAATATAATCCGCAAGGTAATAGTTGGTCTTTGAACAGGGGACGGGTGCTTTTAATAAGGGATGTCTTAGTTTGAATTTAAAAGATAAAAATCGTGCACGTTCGTTACTGTTTGCCATGAAAGAAAAAGTTGAGTGAGAATTACAAAAGCTACAACAATTAAGAATTATATAACTGACGCAATTCTTCAGCCAACGAATCGTAGTTTGGTGATGTATTTGTTTTGTAGGACTATAGTGAGGCATTTAGTACAGTAAGCTGTTCTACCTTGTTATGTATTTTGCGATACTTAGGATTTGACGAAATGTCTTAATTTTTAATTAAAATTTTGTGTCTAGTCCCGTAGGGAAAGGTGACGTATACACGTTATCCAGCAGGTTATATTCTGAGGATGTTTACATAAACCAACAGAGCATTATTCCATTGATAATGTATCAACGCTGAATCTAAACTAAAGTAGGGTTGAGCAACGAAACGGGAACTTTGCATTGTAACGCACTTTCCATGCTCCTTATTTAATCTCAATCGTCACAAGAATAATTTGACAATACGATTCTCAATGAGAACCATCATACAGCAACTTCGATTTTTTTTGGAAGAACTCCCATCTGAAAATACTCCCATTAGACGGCTAATGATCGTAATACGGAATTACGTTTGTTGACCTAATCGTCCGTCTGACATCTAAGGATACGCATATTTTCACGAGATTATTGCCGCTCATTTCCAGAAACTGGATACCCGACACCTTACGCGTTGCGTAAATTCGAAAAATTTACTCATTTCCCCATTTTCTTCGGTCCGTTTATAAAAATAAAAGCGGCACGAATCCCGTTCCCGTTCAAATAAATATTGATGCGAAAGCCCATTCGCGGCTATTACGTTAAAATTACCCGTCACGTGGAGGAGAAAGAGGACGCACCCGCGCAACGTAACTTTACCGGCCTGAAATCTCGCTTATCGCGTAAACATTTCGGCGCTGTTTCAATCTAACAAGTACTAAAGCTTTCAATAGCGGCTTCCTCGAAAGAATTAACAATAAGAAACAAGACGTCAGTCGTGGGCGGCACATAAACAGACAGTTATAACAAATAATAGGCTTATTAATAAATGCCGAGAGACGGACGGGCTTTTTCCGTTTATTCTAACCCGGTTTTTGATCGACGAAAATCGCCAATAACCTCGCCGTACTTGCCTCGAGGACTTACGTAACATTTTATAGACATGCCGAAGAACATCCTAAAAGTCCATCACCTTGTACCAAATTAGCAGAGGATTAAAATGGTGTATAATGATCTAAGACGATCTACGGTATAAAAACAACGCCATCTGTTGTATGTACGTAGCGTTTCTTTTCTTGAAATTTGTAAGAACGACGATGAATCCGTCGACGTAACTTTGTTGCACGTCTAGCTTCTGGATATATTATTGATACAATTCTAGGAAATAGGGGATGAATTTGGAACGATTTCCCGGAAAATCCAGCGCTTATTTCGAACGCGGATGTACAGCAGCTCGTTAATTCTACAAAAAAATAGAGTGCGAAAGATTGTTTGAAGAAATCAGCTATCCTTAATGGTAATTTATCAACTTTTATATAAGCAGAGAAGTGATTGCTTAAGAGGCAACTCGGATATTCAAAAGAAAGCATGGCAATAAACCAGAAGCCATAGTAAATGGAACATTTATGAAAGGCGAAATTAAAGTAAATAAATAAGAAACATGAAAGAAAACACGATTGGAAAGATAGAGAAGGCAATAAATTAATTCTAAAAGCCAAAACAGACTAATTTTTGCTCCAGTTGGTTAGGACGCTATTTGAGTTCTTTTAACAAAAGAAAGATAATAGCAAGACGTAATTTGGAATAATGGAATTTTAAATCCTTTTTATTGAGGATTCAAACCCTGAACAAAGGAAATACAAGAAAAGTATGAAAAGGAATTTTCATAATTTTTTTTCAGCTTGAAAATATTTATATTTAGAGAGTTTATGAACACCATGTATAAAATTTAGTAACGATAAAGATAACATAAAAGTAAATACCTTAATCTTCATGACATTCTGAAATATTTAATTTCAACAAGACGGCTCGTGCACTTAACTGTGCTTCACCCTTTACGGCGAGGGGGTGACAGTAACAAGGCCATGGAACATTTTACACACTAAAAGGCTTCTGAGGTTATGACAAGCTTGAAAAAAGCTTATACACCCCGTTGATCCGTCACCACAAAAGAAAAGAATCAAGAGCGGTGACTTTAGGGACAAAGTGCCCTAATACATGCGATATGTATCAAGCAAAGTGGTGACCATAGTTCCGATACAACCGGAAGTCTTAGATTACTGAAAATATAGCTTAATAGTACATGTAAGCTTTAATATATCAAGCCAAGTTTTTAGAATTTTCTAAGGTATACATCGATCGATGTAATTCCTCGTCAAGCAGCCTGTACATCGTATTTAATTTTTCCGGGCTTTACCATCAAAATGAGAAATAACGTTCTACTAGTGAAGCTAATGTAAATGGATATTTTGGATATTTGAATCTAACCAACAAACAGATGAATGCACTGAATTAAAAGAATTTGAGACGTCCGTTGACACTTTACTAAAGCCACTGTTTGCCACGAAATACAATTTCCAAGCAGAGAAGAAAAAGGTAGAAATATAAGTCTCCTCCTAATACATTTCCGAAATGACTTTTACAACATTTTTGATAGAGTGCTAATAACTATAAACAATAAACACCGTAACAAACGTAATGGTATATAATTAGTACTCCCAATTACAACAGTACTTCCTCTATTGTTACAAGTACGCACCATATTTTACTAATAATATACCGGTTTCAGGCACCATATCCTTCCATTAAGTAGCACGCTGTTATGATTTAATGCTATACATTTTAAACCATAAAGATTATCAAATAAACACACGTGCACCTTCATCCTACATGCACACTTGAGAGACTATGCTTTAGACTCCGTAGGACATAGTAGCTTCTTCTGGTAGGGTAGAAGGCAAAAAAAAAAACTATGAAACAGTTACCCAAAACAGGCGCCAAAACAAACAAATTTCTGGCATCTCCGTAATTGAACGCACGATCGTCGAGATAAGATAGTCGCCGTTGTATTTTAGTTCTAAAGGCTCCTTTGCGTAGAAAGAGGCGCTTGAAGAGTGGTTGGGTAAACAATATTGCGGCGAATTTCTATAAACAAACGGTGTTGTTGTATACATGTTTAGGTTATGTTACTGTGTCGGTTGTTTTGAAGGTTTTTTTTTTTCAAGTTTGGAAATAGGTAAACATTGTAAACGTTAGAGGAGAATACAGGGCGGTACAATGACGTGCAAAAACGTAGGAAGTTTGTGTGGGACGATCAAAAGTATAGACGTAAAGTATTTTCATCTCGAACATCTCATGCTGAATTTACGCAGCTTTTCGTCGCTGAAAGTAATTACAGCACCGTTTTGAAAGTTGTTGAATGATACTATCGATGAAGATTTTTTTTGTTATTGATTATCGAAAACTGATATTAACTTCCTTATTTCAAATAGAATATCTTATACTATACTATTCTGCCGATGTTATCTCGTCACTCTTATGGGACATCTTCAGGGCTGTTACTGCATACTAAGTACCAAGAGTTATTGACGACTGTTGAAGTCTATGTAACAGAGAATTGTGGATTTTTTGAATAGCACTCTTAAATGCAAGTTGAACGATGTAAAACTGAAGGTTGCAATTTTGGAAGGTGATAAACGAGCGAAATTTGCAAAGTTTCCACCCTAACACAGAAACGAGTATCTTTTTTTTTAATTTAGTTTCCTTAAAAAAAGAGATGTTCGAGACATTGAGAATTACAGGCTTACGGCATTAATTTCTAGATATAACAAAGGAAAAAGCAATTATTAGGCTAAATTAGGCTAACAAAGTTTGCAGAGTCATCTAATATTTTGATAGTCACAAAATGGTTACATACAGGGCCATTGAACAATAAGAGTTATTTATGTGGCATTCAGTGAAAAACTATCACATAAGGTAAAGGCGAATGGAATATTTTGGATTTGTTTAAAGCTTTCGCAAATGTAGATCCTGCTAAACTGTGGATTGTGGACTTTAAGGGTGTTGTATGTAGTGTCTGCCGAAAACTCCATCATATGAAATCCACCATATAACCTCTTCCCGTCTCAAAAGTATTGTTTATCGGGATTATAGCAATCCCTGTTTGAAGA
The DNA here is from genome assembly GCA_902655005.2 of Marronus borbonicus. NCBI lineage: Eukaryota > Metazoa > Arthropoda > Insecta > Coleoptera > Scarabaeidae > Marronus > Marronus borbonicus. The sequence continues at coordinate 28,550,934 of LR737380.1, read as the reverse complement.
AAGGCACTATTTTAAATAACTTTTGCTCAATTGACAAGTAACTTTCAGAAATACATCTGTTCAAGGGTTTTGCTGATGCATAACTCAAGCAAAGCATTAGGACGCCCATTAACAACTACATAACTCGCATTTCCGTGTGTTTCATATTGTTACCATTTTATTATAACTACAAACATGGATATTCTCAACTATCCGTTCTATATTTTCTCATCGGGTATGCGCGTAAGATGCATCGTTGGAAGTACCGAAAATATATGCACATAATATTAAATTAATAATACCCCCTCTAATCCAACGCTCATCGTTGCGCGGCAACGTAATAAAATAATGTATACGAGTGCACGTATGTTGGATGCATACGCTCTATATTAATTATATGCAATAAATACCGCCATTAATGTACTAACAGCGAGCCGGGTAATGTATATCAATTATCTTCGAATTATTATGCGTATTTATTAACGTAGATAGGGGCGTCTGTTGGCGATTCAATATTAGCATTCGGCGATATAAATGCGTTTTATTATAACGGAATTAATGCACGTAGCGCGATGGTTTTATATCGCGAAATACAGGCTTGACATTTTAATTGATGTAAATTGCAAAAATGTCTTAGTCAGATGTGTTCGTTGATTCTTCGTTTACGTGCAATCGCAGTCGTTTGTCAATGGATAAGTGAACAAGGCGACATTTGTAATTGCGTCAGGTGGCACTTACATCGGATACTGAGAAATTACCGGAAGAATTATGGCTAAGTGCGAAACTGTGCAAAACGTTGGACATTGGGGTGGCCCTCATATAAAATTGAATAAAATTGTCGAGTAATGAACACTTTATATTTTTTCACTTTATAAATGGGTTTAAACGAGTTGCGAAAGTAGACAATTGAGCTTTGCACTCGGTGATTCTCCCCAGATCAGAATACCGTATTGTAATCTTGTAAAACAAGGGAACAAGTAGGTTTTAGAGGATCTTCTTCACACATTCCATGACAATTGTAATTCCTAAAAACTTGAATTGATCGCACCCACTCAGCTGGTGTCCTGCACGTGAAAGCGAAACATCTTCTGTTCATTTTTGTCTGGTGTGAAACTTTGTTTTTCTGTATTAAGAGATAGCTTGTTGTCGTTGAACCAATCCAGGAGGCTAGCTAAGTGGTTGTTACTGTCTAGACTAGTGTCGTCGACGAGAGAATAGAGACCTCTATTCTCTCGTGTATGCAACATATAGGCTGAATAGGACTGGCTCCAAAACCAAGCCTCGTAACTACTCGAAGATATTCAGAATTTAATGCTTTGACTACACCATTAGAATTGGTATGCATGATGGCAATTTATTGATCCACCCTCGTATTTTCATGCACCGGCTTCCTTATAATTGTAACAAGAAATCACTAGTACCACATTACATTGTAAGCATCAACATATTCGTGCGTCTTCTCGATAAAACGAGAAGCCAAACAAAAAGCTCGCGACTAACGTCGCTTTACATCGTATCGATACGGAGTAGGCATGCCTGTTGGTGTTCCTCTCCTTCCTTCGTGTCGGGCTGTTTCATTTCCGATTATCTTGAGCGCTTTAATGATCACGTAAACGTAATCATCTCAATGAAACCTTATTATCGTTAATTAAAGCACTTTTATTTCTTAGAATTTACATGCGAAAACATCTAGACCGCATACCGATAAGACGGAAAGGACGTAAATTTAATATTTTACCGAGGATTTTTTTCCTTTCGCCGGGTAACTGTACACATTCTGCCGGGTAGCGCATGCAAGTTATCTTTAATTATGTATTTAAATTAAAGTAAAATGATTTTCATGTTTTGCAATTAAACGGCGCGAATTGGAAGGGTTTAGAAATGGGGAAGTTGGCCACTTCACCTGCACCGATAGAAATATTTCTTCGTGTCTGCATAAATTCAAAGAACTTCCCCTTTTAGTAGTGCAAATTCAATATTTTTTTATATGATAAATTATATTTCGAAATATTTTATTGATCGAGAAGGATATTGTTTAAATGGAGCAGGAAGTTTATTTGTTTGTCGTTCTGAAAAAAAAAATCCTTTATTAATAAGTGACCTACGGCTTTATTTGATCTAAAGAATAATTTATTAACGTTTATTTGATATAATATTACCGCACCTTTCTAAATGTTATTAAAACTTATTCAATCTAAAGAATGTTTCTATATCACAATAAAAATTTAACAAACCAAATTTAGTTAACTGGAGTGTATGTAACTTCTCAAGCAAATAGCGGGACAATTCTACCTTTTTTACTAGTAAAAGGAACAATTCGATGGTATGTGGCAGTTCTAATACCAATTTGTCACAGACGATGTTGAAAAACATTCCGTTGTAATTCATTTATCAATTAAGAACGTACAAAAACAACATTTTTCTATTGTCCGTCAGTTCTTGCAGCATTACAAAACTTGAACGCGATCGCGTGCAACCGTTTTACAATTCGCATCCGTCGAACCGATATTCGCCCATTGTTGGCACTCACTGAATCGGATAAATCATTGGCCATTCTACCAAATTAAAACGCACTTACAGACGAGGAAATATGTAATCCGCGAACAATTGAGAACCATTATCTGGTTACACGATTTTGCACGCGAATCGAATCACGGGACCAAAACGGAACGGGGACTTCCTTCTTTTTTTTTATGTGTTTCGAAAGGAGCTAAGTTGTCAATTCCTGTAGGCAGGTTAGTTGAATTTTGGCGTGATTGCGAAGATTTTTTTGTTATCTACGTAGCCACGACGAAAAAATATTCTTTAGCATCATACTTAGTCCAACGATTTCCTAATAAACCTATACCTTTCAAAGAAAAATCCTTTGATAGATCTTCTATCGCCGTTGTCAAGCATTCATACGAAGAAAAACGCCGTCCACCTACGGTTTGAAGACATGAGAAGAGTCTCTCGGTGGCAAGTCCGATCTGTAAGGTAGATGTTTCGTCAGTATAAAACCGCTGTCGTTAATTACTGTTTGGATTTGTCGAGCTCTATGGACTTGTCACGAAGCAGCATAATCCGGCGCTCACAATTTTGGGGTCTGTTTTGTTGAATCCATATATTCAATTAACAACATCCCTTCTGCATCCCAAAACCACAAATGCCACCGTAGCCATCAGTTTTCCTGATGAAACCTGCCTTCATGTTATCTTTTTGGTGGCAAAACTCCCATTGCACGGATTCCTATTTTGTCGGTAGGTCGCCTCATCACCCGTTACAATTTTTGAAAAAAGATCTTTGTTATCAGCCAATGCTGCCAAGTTTGCCCCACCACTTTGTTCACGTGAATTCAACCTTATTCGTTCTTAAATTTTCAAGTAAAATTTAAAACTGCAGCTTCTGACATCTTTATTTCAGCAGCAATTATTGAAAGCCTTCTTTTTCGATCTTCAAGACAAGTTCCCCAACTTTTCGATCTTTTCGTTGGTTTTTACTTCTTTCTTCTTTCTTCTTGCTTCTTGCTTCTTTCGTTTAAACAAATACTATGTCGGCTCTAGATTTTCTTGACATAGACGTATTACGTATTGTACTTTACCAGATTATTATTATTTTTTTGGTATCGGAGCTCTAGCTTCCATAAAATATATTCCCATCTGCCTTCTTGAGCACTCACTTATTGTAGGCGTATGTTGCTGTGGGTCTTATCCGGTAAACTCTTAATTTTGTGGCTTTAGATACATATATATATATAATTTGGTTCGCTTTGGCTATTCTGGATTTCAACTTTAAATCCTGCCGGGTACACAAAAATACTAACTTTCTGAAATTCATATCTTTTTCCATTAGGGGCTATGAAATGAAGGTGATTATCTTTTTGTAACTGGGTCCCTCCCACTACCACGTACTTACTTTTTTTCTGGTTTATTTCTAATCCCACTATCCTTACCTCAAACTCAAAGTTTCTCACTTTTTTTGCAGCTCCCTTTTGGATCTGGCTATTAGTGCCAGATCGTCTGCAAAGGCTAGGCATTGGGGGTCATTGTTAAATATTGAACCATCCTTCCTTACATCTCTACTTCCTTGTCTAAGCTCTCTAGTGCCTTGGACTTCCCTCTTGATTATCTTCTTGATAATTTGTCGAGCAGTGTAATAAGCGTAAAAGCTTGCCGGAACGGAGTTGATTTTTATCAAGTTTTAAAGGAAGTATATCGCGTGTGAGAAGTAATTCCATCTTACATCAAAATTTCCTAGAATCGAGAAAAAAGACAACTCTATTCTACGGAGTACAGCGACAGCAATTACGACACCATCGGCAAAATCATAGACAATAATGATCACATGAGGATTTTTTCGACGGATGCAACTTCCAGAGACCCACCGCAGTAAACGCTACATATGCTTTTACAACGCGTACGCAGCATTTATAAAAAAAGACGATCACACAAAAGCGTATTCTTTTTCCGAGAGAATAGTCGTCAGTTGCGTACCGTTGGGTTTTTGTCACGCGATTTCGTCATCAGCATCGACGAAGTCGTATACGACATTTGTAAGTCAATAGACTACTGCCTTTCCGGTAATTGCATGATACTTAGGCTCGCACATACTGTACCTGCCTCCGCTTGAAATGGATGAGGCATAGTGCTGATGCGAGGTGGTATCGTACACTAACGGTACTCTGTGCAATTTTCTCGTTAAATTATATGGTCGATATAGGAAAAAGCATTTATTTTGGTACGTTAACAGCTTGGAAACTGAGGAAATGATTTTAAAATAAGTCTTTTTAAGATCGTAATACATCCTAATTGTATCACATAAATATGGCGTGCAAGAAATTGAATATTAAAGTATAACGTTTAAAAAAGGAAGCAAAGTAACAGGTGTGAACAATGATAGGATTTAAGTTGTGCATTTTAGTACTTAATGAACCTAGAACATCCACCTTATTGTTTGCGTTTATCCCTGTAAGAACCAGGTGTTTGGACTATTAAGAAAAATCTTCTTGACTGTTATGAGGCTTTTGATACTAATATTGGAAATGTTTTGTATCAGGTCACCCTGTTTATCTGGTACAGTTGGACAAATTATATGCAATGGCAACATTTTGCAACGGTTGCTGGTCCTACGTTAGTTTCTGAATTACATCGGGGCTAGCTGCAAACTAAACGAAAGCTAATGAAAATTACTATTTATTGAGACTCTTTTAAATAATTTATAATAATAATAGTTGCTCAGCTTCTCAGGTTCTGTGGTTCTCGAGTAAACGAGTAGTCATGCACCAAAAAAATAAAACAATTGATTTTAAAACAATAAATCTTATTACAAAAAAAAAGTGAGTATGAAAAATATTACAGATCGGCCAATTGAAATGCTTTAGAGAGAAGATGTTGCCCTGCTGGAGCATGAGATGCTGAAAGATAGACCTTTAAAAGTCTGACAGTCCTGTGACGCATTTTACATGAACACCTTCACATAAATAAGAGTAGTGCAAAATGGGTACCCCGACTTTTGTCAGGAGTGCAAAAAGAACAATGTGTGGCAGCCAAGAGGAAGTTCTTCGATCCATTGTTACAGGGGATCTTGCGCTATGATGCTCTAGCAAAAAAGAAAGTCAATGATATAGCGTGGACCGTACGAAAAACGGCAAAGGGAAGCAAAGGTGGCCAAAATAGTCATAGCAACGATCTTCGGGAATTTTAAAGAAATTTTGCTAATTGATTTTAAGCAAAAGAATAATTGCCCAACATGCTGTGACGGACTATGGCTTCCAGCACATCTTATAGCCCAGACCCAGCTTCCAGTGACTATTATCTGTTTTCAAAGCTGAAGAAAATCCTTCGAAGTAGAAAATTTAAGAGTTGCAGGAGGCTATTGTGGAACGTTTTTGAGATAAAAAAATTATTTTTTCAAAGGTATTGAAATGGTAATTTCAAGATATAAAAAATGTATTGAAATCCATAAAGACTATATTGAAAAATAACCGTATCATTTTATCTCTATCACGCCAGGAATATGGTCAGGCCGGAAACATATAGGTAATGGAACTTGCTCGACTATATCTTTAATGATGAATGAATTATTTAATTTGAATTTTTCATTCATTAAAATCAATTTCCTCCGAAAAAACTGAACTGTTATCTAAAACATTCATTAAGTACACGTTGTTAAATTCCATAACGACGTCTCAACCAATTCTTTCCATAACGCTCATTTCGCCTGTCAAGGAATCAGGATTAATTACCGGACGGTAAAATTCGGCGTATAAATTACAGCCTAGACTTAATTCAAGCGAAAGCATAACGCGAGGCCAACATTAACATCTCGCGGGTCACAACTTGCGACGACGACGACGTGAATATACGTACCAACACACATGTGTGGTACCTACTTGATAACTACCTCCAGCACTCTCTTAAAATCAAATTAAAACTGATTGCTGTAATTAAAAAGCGGCTAATCTTGTCGACTGGTCGTGTACTTACATATATAGTTAGATAATGTTAGATGGGAGATGGGAAGTAGTTTTTGGAAACTAATGTTCGACGAGGCGTTTCATCCAACAAACTAGGTAATTATTTTACAATTTAAGTGTATTCGTAGCTTTGTTTAACAAAAGTAGGTAATAACGGTGGAAACTAGGTACTTCTACGTAGAATAAGTTACTTTTAAGAAGAAGAATTAATAAATTGTAGGGAAAGCGAGTGACACATGGTTGTTATTAAACTGTCTCCAATAAAGACCTTTTTAACAGCATGTTAGCAATCAAGTTCTGACTTCCACTGTACATAGAAAAATATTTTTTACAAGCGAAACTCACTAAACTTAAATGGATCCCATTCGCATCTTTAAGTAAAGAATATTGTATAAATTTTTTGAAAATTCTACATTGCTTATTGTAAGCACACAAACTCTTGGTTTCCGAGTTATTGTCGTAGCTTCTGCTAACGTTCCGTCCTCGCTCTTATTGGACATCTTCAGGGTAATTATCACACACTGACTGGGAACTATTCGTTCCGGAAGGGTTTATTTAGCGGAAAAGTTATGGATCAATGAACCGCGACGGTTGCCAGGAGCTTTAATCAGTTGAGATCTTCCAAAGGATAGATCGTCGCGGTTTAAACTGTGGAAATGTTTGAAGACTTCTATAGATCCACAGATTTTTCTCCTATAATAGTGAGGGTTACTAGACAAGATGCGAGTAGAGTTAAATTTGATTTGGTGGCCAGTTTTCACTCTATGCTCAGCCAACGAGAATCCACTGCTCAGTAACACGTGCTGAGCGTTCGAGCAATTAGCTATTATCTTATAAACTCAAGCCAAAGGACGTAGATTTCATCTGGCCTTATGAACTCGAATCTTTAAAGAATTTCTTATCATTTCTGAACGCCCAACACGATTCCATAGACTTCAGTATGCAGGCAGAATCAGGCGGTTGCTTTCCTTTACTAGATGTACACCGTGCCGGCGTCCTAGTGGTACGCTGGGACATTTCGTTTACTGTAAACCTAGGCACACAGATATCTTAATGGCCTCTCACACCATCGTCCAGCCCAAAAACGTAGTGTTATCAATTCTCCTATCCCAAACGCCATTTCCATTTTTGAACCCAATTCGCTTCTTCAAGAACTGAACCACATCACGAAACCTCTGATCCGCAATAATTATTCCAGGAATAGCTTCGATTAGTTTAACTTTACAATTCATGCTGCTCAAAACATGACATTGGATTAACATAATTACCAATTTTGCTGAAGATTGCCGGGGTGATAGCAGCAGAACTCATTGGGTCTTCTTGCTTTCCAGAAACAATTTGCGAGAAAATTATTTATATGCTTGTCGAATTTTAGCATTCAATCGAACAAAATTTGACAATTCCTCTACGAGAAACAGCAACAGCACAATACATCTTATGATCACAAAAATGGTTAATTACATTCCATTCCAAGGTCCAATATTTATTGATCGTAAACCATCCGAAAGAATAAGGCCTGCGTCGTTATTCTACGAAGTCATTTACCGTGTCTATTCCATTCCATGTTTCGTTTTGTTTTCATGCAACTTTTTTCTTAATCGGCACAAAACATCAACAACCTCTGACCATAAAGCACGAGCAAGATTTCGACGACAATGGCAACGAGGTGCGCGTTCAATAGCAGAGAAGGAGACTATGACGTGTCAAAAGACCAAAAACGGAAAACAAACAAAAAGTTCACGATTGTAAAGCGGAGCAGCGGGTGGTTTAAACGATAATAAATCCCCAAACCGTCAGCGCCGGGTGAGTTTCACCGAGGTGGGTGGTATTTATTTACTCGCACACACAGGAACTATCTTTCTTCATACGTTTCTGAACCTTTAATTTACAATTGGAATGGATCAGAAGATGATTATTGAATCTGAATTAATGGAAAATGTCTGGAGATCTGTGTAACTTCCAAATCCATCCACATAACTTTTCTACCGCACTTTTTATGTCTAGGTAACCCTAAAGACTACATAAGTGCAGCTATTATAGATCTACGAAGGAACAGGTAATATTAAAAAACGATTTGTTACCCGTTATCAGTCGCTGTAATCAAGGAGGAGTATATAATTTACGATAAAGTTATAAAAGGCACGGATACGAGCGGATAAATCGATGTTTTACGCGCGTTTCTATGCGCATTTGATGGTTGCAGGTGCCAAGATGGGAACAGATAACATCCCGTTTCAGGTCTTAATCGGCTAGGATAACTCTATCAACTCGAACGTTGGATCTTTACGTAATAAAACATGGAAGGTTATTGTCACATCTATTGTACACAGAAAGTAATGGGATATCTTAGTTTCTTTAGAGACGACTAAACGTGGAAAATGTAAATAAAATTGAGTCTAGATTTTTTACTTTAGAGGGGATATTATTTCGTTGTTCTTTGCTTGGGAAAGTATCAATTAAGTCATCGGTGGCATGGTATCAATGGAAGAAGTTGAAAGTGGTTTCAAACGTATTTAATTGATGGTTGGTAGAGAATCGTATGTGGTAGTGTTGGTTTGGATAGGGGCGGTGTTGCCACAGAAAGGAGGCTGAATATTAACAACGAGGACTGAACACAACTCAGGCATTAGTACGCTTAAATGCTAGTTACAAATCTTGCAACAATGCAACAATTACAATTAAATAACTGCAGATCCAGCTTATTTGTTCCGATAAAGCTGATAGATGTTCGATACTCTCGAATAAAAAAAAATTACTGCAGCATTCGCCTTTGTGCGTTAATCTTACGCGTTCTCAAAAGCTAGAAACTTAACAGCAAAATTATACAGAAACTTGAGAAGTTGTTTTACATAAAATCGGAAAATTAAAGCTCACAATATATCCGGAAATATTCTTATCTCTATGAAATGCTATCAACACTGCGATGAGTTTGCTAATAATTTAATGCATTTATACAACACAAGAAACAGAACTATTATCTAAGAACAAAGCAACCAGTTCCCAAAGAAATTTAAGCTTTACGACATAATAAATTGCCTACTAGTCTAAGATAAATTGGTAATTTTAAATTTTTTCACAATCACACTATGCGTTGTCACTTGCTACTGCTAAACATTGCACAATATAAATAACCACGCACATTTGCTGCGGAATTGACTGGCTGTATTGCTGTGTCAGCCGGGAGACGACCGACTGTCACTGTAATCACGAAATAGACCACCATCGTCCCCACCGCGCCATTACCTTGCTGGTAATAATTTATTATTACCAGCACTCCAGAGAAAGGTTTTTTGTTGACGCTTTAGTGTAATCATCCGCTTCCTAAAATGGAGGAAATTGCGGGGAGGACAGCGCAACAAAAAGAGGAACGCTTTATAACATCTAGCGGTTACCGGAGGGCAGACGACAACAGCACACCTCGACGGTGGCTTCTTCCTATACAATGAGAAGGCGCTGGCTACCAGGAAACCCCTACATGCACCACCATCAGCGTCGAATACAATATAATAATGATGATGACGTGAGGTAATAATGCGGCGTAACGATCAAGTAGACTAGCACCGAACGGTATACGACACAAAAACGAAAGCAACTGCCCGTTTATTATACTTACTATGCGTGTGTGTATATGTAAGTGTAGAGGAGAAAACATAGAAGCGAAGTGAAGAAGGTGGTTTTTCTGAATTGTTTGAGATATTGTCAGCCAGCTCGTTACCGCTATTGTCCCCGCGTATAAAAAAAAACATCTGTCCTCCCAAACAGTAACAGCTCGCTGCGACATATTTGTGCGCTACTCTTAGTGTGGTTGTTATATGAGTTTGTTCTGTTTATTCTTTTTTTGTTCGTTTTAAACTCTTGGAAATACGTATAATCAGCGACGCCACAGCCTACTACCGTGTTAATAATCATCATATTTAGATATACAACTAGCTTTTCAGTACCAAAACAGGCAGGGATATATATTTTAATGTTTCGTGCAAGGGGAGAATTTTGAAATAGTCGATTATACCAAATTTATTGGTTAAATTTAGGGTTTGGGGGAACCGGGAGAAAGATACTTTTAAAACCGAGCTAACCGGACGCAGCGACCTGTTATAACAGGTATCCGTTTTGAAAGAAACTCAAACAACAGACAATTTCATTCCAATTAAACTGCAACAAAGATTAAAATCAAATCGAAATCTTTGATTCACTGCATGAGGATTTTTCAGTAGACAAATGGAGATAATTAGTTATGCCTGTTGTACACTCCACAATCGGTAAATCGCGTTTGAACCGTCCACAGCATTATCTTCACATATGAAGCTGCAACGTGCTAAGTTATAATCTTTAGTGATACTCTTTATCGTTTCAACATTGTACAATTGTTGGTTTGTAAGGGTGGTATTTGTTTTCCTTCGAGGTTTTGCAAACAGTGGATTTTGGAATTCCAGTTTTTCGAGCCACTGAGCGAACTGCCGTGCTTCTATTTGTTGGTAACATTTTTCAAAGTAAAATTTCAACGAATATCAGCATGGATAACTCCGTAGTTAGTCCATTTTTGTTTGAAGCTTCAGTAAATTGAGAATGATTTTGCTAAAAATTATCTCGAAAAATGCTTGGCGCAACTGCTAGCGTTTTCGGAGCTTTTGTTTGCTTTGAAATAAATTTTCAGTATATCTATTTATTGACACAAGTGGTCACATTAAGTGTTATCGAGGAAATACCTTAAAATATAAAAAAAGGTGAATTTAAAATAAGATTTGTTGCAAGTATTGAATACTACAAAACATTTCCCACTTAACCATCGCTTTATATCTTCTAACAATGGAGACACCAATGGTCAGCATTGAAATATATATATCAACTCAATCTACAACTTCTTAATTAGTCAGCGCTCCATCTGGAGTGCAAACCCAATCATTTTCCGCATCTATCGGAGACTGCAGTACATCTAATTTGGATTGCCATCCCCGACGGCGGCTAAGTCGATGTCGTCTTCATTGATTTCCCAAGCTAATCCCACCAAATTGCTTTTCCCCCTGCTGCAGCCACTCCCATCCAGAATACCGACATTACCGCTAGCTCTTCCTTTAGCGTTTCATCCGAATTCTCCACAGACATCTCCTCTATAACGTCAAATCCAAGGACTGCCAGTTTATTTCAATTATTCCGCCATATTTTACTGCGTACAAGGGAGAAGATTCAGCTATACAGTTGATGTTGTCAACGGAAATAGACAACCCGGAGAGCGGTTAAAATTAATCGAAACGGTACCGACGATTTTTTACGGATAATAACACCTGAAATTCGTGTCCTGCTGGTCGAATTTTATAGGTTATGTCGATATCTTTAACAGTCTTATACGCTGGTATGAGGTTTGACTATTTCAGATGTATTCTTGTTAGCTTTTCCTGTCTCGCGTGGAAATTTATGGCGCTTGTTTCGAGGCGGTCATCAAACGTTTAGTTGGCTGGGCATTTATTAAGGTGGCTAGATCGTAAATGAGTGTTCCCTGTTGATAGGGAAAGAAGTGTGTGAATGTATATGTAAATTAATACAAATGTATGATATAATTTAATTTTTTTGTATTTTTTTTTGTAATTCACGCATAATATAATCAAAATATATTTTAGACGACCAGCAACTTTCAACAAATAGGAATTTCAATTAGCAAGAACTTTGAGATGTTATGTTTGAACTCCGTACAGAGTTGAAAGACACTAAATTTTATTATTTTTTTTATTTATATTTATTATATTTTTATTTTTATTTATATGATTTTTTTTTATTATTATTAGCACACTTATCTCCACATCAGGATCTTCTCCATGTTCTATTTATAGAAAAATAGCACTTAATACTTTATTGCCAGAGCAACCTGTAACTTGTAAACCCTCTTAAGATGCTTCATAGAGACTCCTAAAATATAGTAATAGGTTAGCCTTAAGGAAGAATACCAATCAAACGTTTTTTTTTTTTTTAAAGAAGGTTATTTATGACACTTTAATTGGCCATCTTGTAGCGGTTACTAACGAATTAATTAACGCATTACAATATCCCGGCTGTTGTTCTTCTTCTTCCTACCACCGCAAGAAGACGAGAATGGTAACCAAGGTGTGAAACCAATCTTCTCTCTATTGGTACCGTATGCTATGTGTCTGCGTATGTCTGCGTAAATTTGTATCTGTGTGTGAATGAATTCGCCACCTGTCTTAGGCATTAAAATTCTAACCATTAAGGATACCATAAACGTGTAATTTAGTGTACCACGACGTAATAACCATGATTCTCCGCTTGTGTTAATTATATGGTCTGTCCGGTCTATGGTGTTGTGTCGAATACGTGAAAAGTTCCGATATGTTATTATGCTATTATGCTATTTCTATATGCGGTTGAATTGTTTATGATTGCTGTTTACATGTGTGTGTATAAATAAAAATTATATTTGATTGCATTGTTATGCTGAAGGATCATATTTTGTTGCCCAAGTAAATTATTAAAATCTGTATTGTGTTGCTATATAGAGGGGATTTTCTTATCTAACAACCATGTCACTTTAGTGCACGCTATTTGTTCCTTGATTCAAGATTGGCATTTGATCATTTTGTTTGGCTTTCCACTTGTTGATCGCTTTAGTTCTAAAGTTGCTGATTATTCTCTAAAGCATTCAGGCCTAATACAGCATTTATTCTCACTCCATCGATTTCCAACTTCAAAATCACCGCAAGCATTCGATAGAAGAAGTTATTGGTTTCAAGTGTACATTTAACGACTTCCTCGCGATTTGCAAACGCAGTTTTGCATAAAGAACTATACACGAACGATATCCTTGTATAAAGAGTCCGTGACCCGAAACCGTTTTCAGCCAGTGACCTTTTATTATACCAGGTTGACAACCCGATTTTACACCTATTTCGAAAATCGCTCCCGAATATCTCTCGTACGACCATCCTCCTTCCTTTTCCCGCTCCTTGGCGAGTTACTAGATCCTATCTCTCTCTTTCTAACAGACGTATGTGTGTAGTACATACAATACATACATGGCAGAGGATGAATACGTTCGCTTTTGCATCCGAGCCGGTAATGTCACGATAATGCGTTGTGATTTAGCGGCAGCGTCGGCGCTAGGCGGCGCAGGTGTGCTGTCGACGGTCGATAGCGTACCGACGCCGGTGGCGTCGCGGCGACAGGTGCGCGAAATGAAGTGAATGGTCGATGAAGCAAGTTATTAGTGCTTATTGCATTTTATACGTATACAGATTGGTATGGTTCAAGGGTAAGCGATCTATTTTTTTTATAAAGATCCATTTTTCCTTAAATTTCTTTTTTTTTAAGATTTTATAGAGCCGCAAGGGTGATGGTAGAATAAACATTGACACGGAGAAAGTCAAACGACGTTGATACGATGGAGAAGAATAACACGTTGTCTAGCTAATTTCTAGATAATCTATTGTCACAGGAATATGCTGCATTTCTTTCTAGTTAAGAGTGCTCCAGTGGTTCCATAAAGATGGGAAAGGCTATGATCTGTCGGGTTTTATACCTATTTCCGCCCTGTCTACATTACCCGTAATACTCGTAAATGCTAGAATAAACACATTTTTAGTGATTTTCAGATCATCAATTTGGTTCCAGGGATGGATCAAAAATTTATTGTGCGTACGCAATGTTCTGTCATTAAAATATCTAGAAAGTACCTAGTGCGTAACTCGAATTGAATCAAATAAAAAAATAAATTAGAATAAAATAAATTTCATTCTTAATTGCATACGTTTTACCAAAATGCTCGCAACCGGTGTTGCGACACGTTACGTCCTCTCGCCGATAATCGAAATCGAAATGTAGTAATCCATACTTACTGACCGATAAATTGTTTCCAATATATACATCTGGAACTGGATACGGGTAATTTAAAAGTAAGATCTTCTCCTTTGAAGCGTATATAAACGTCTTGTTTGTATAAGCCCGCGAGCTAACACGCTGGTGTTAGATTATTTTAAAATCGCCCGAATATAATATACCCATTAACGAGCTAAAACACCAAAAAAAAAAAAAACCTACCTTGATATATACGTACATCGTATTCTCGTTGTATTTTTATCGAAGTTTGCGTCGCGTTCGAACGGAAAAGTTCAATAGCGTAGCGCTTAGAGATTGTTTCTACAAAGCCGTGTATAGAGTGTATCGGATCCGTCTCGTAAATTCGCCGAAAATATCGCCTCCGAAGAAACTTTCAACACGTTCGCTCCGTAGTTTTTAATGGACGGGATAAATTTTCTCCTTTATAGTTCATTTTTATTTTGATCGGGCGTTAGTATCCGGCCGTACCGTAAATTATGACATAATACGTTCGCACGCCGTAAAATTTCGCGTACCGCCGCTTCGCGTAATATACATTCCGTTCTTATTGTCTGTTTATATCGGCCTTACACCGGCCTGGATGGACCGGTTTAAAATTAGCGAATGCGATAGGAGATGTCGACTTTAAACGCTTGAGCGTCTTTGATGCGATTTTGTCGCGGCCGCTAGTGGATGATATTGACGTTTACAATGCTTTTAACACGTTACATATGACATATTCATCCTCTCTTCAAATTGAGTTAACCGGTAAATAAAAGGCCTGGCTGTATCCTTTTGTTGTTTGTTGGCTTAAAACGTTTGATAGCAAGAACTGATGTTTTTGGCGAATAGAATAATGGCACCAAATGAAACAATTGCCATGATTTAAGTTACTTAGGAAATCGTCTATTATGTTGTGATAAAATAGCCGATTTCGATGATTTCCAACGTTCATAAATTGCCAGAAATGTAAACGGAAGAAGGTTTTCCGTAGCAGTACGTGTAGAATGAGTAATACATTTTCTTATTTCGCGTGACACAATATTACATATACTTTCTTGAAATGCCATATCCGCAAGTGTCCTGCTTTAAATGTTTCGTGTCTATATTCTAGTTTAGCTTTTATAGTCCGCCGTTGAAGGTCAATGTCATGAAATGTTCCTATGCTTTTGTAATGTGTTCTTCAGTCTCTGTCTCTTTTCTGTCTCTTTCTCTTTCTGTCTCTGTAGATTTCAATAAAACTCTTGTCTGAGTTTTATTGAAATCTTCGGAAATTTTCGGGTTGCTGGTGCTCCTTCGTAATTAAAAGAGCGAGAAATATACGATGGGAATCGCGAAATGAAAATATTAAGGTATTAAGCTTGCAATGGGTTATAATCACGTGGGTGGAATTACCATTTCACATTTCTTATTCGTGTATATAACGGGTTTAACAACGCTAGTCCCATCTTCTCGTCCTGTGCAAACGACCTATGTACTTATCTTCATTATCATCTTCTGAATACATTTACATCTAAAAGAATTTACCAATATATCTATTGAATCATTCTATTCGCTCCTACTAGTTTGTCTACGTTGATATTTTTTAATTCTCCATCTTACGCGCGCATTCTGAAGGGTAATAGACGAGACGGGAAGGTATGGGACGGTATCTGACGGCCGCTGAGAGCGCGATTCCTGACTAATAACATTATATAGCTTAATAGCACCGCGCCTCCGAGGAAAACAACGCGTTTTACGCTTTTAAACTTGGCAATTTTCAACACATAACACGCTTGATTACCATACAAAATTATGGAAGCCTCTCCGGACGGAGCGGTTATTATCTTCGCGAAAGGCCCCTGGATGACCACTTCACACGCTTACAACACATACAGACATCGCGTCTACTCCGCACGAGGTATTCGTAATCAAGCCCACGGAACTCGAGATACCTGGCCAGATAGGTATTTGATGCGCGGAGATGTAGTAGTAGATATACGTTCTCTAACCGTTGTTTTGGTGAGGTGAGTGTGTGAGGAATTTATGATTGCGAGTTTACAGCTGGCGCCAATACTGGTTTGTTGTTTTGGTTTCGAAGAAATTAATGAATAATATATCCCAATAGTATTTAATTACATTTATGCTATAGAAGAAAAGCTTATTTGGTTTTGCTTATTTTCTTTAACGCCTTCTTGTCCCTTTGAAGGTGTTAAGCACTCCTTTTCCGTTCATCCATCCTTTTACACCTTTAAATAATTTAAATGATACTTTTTCACCAGAGAAACTTTGTCACCCCATGCGCCGGAGCAATATTTAATTTTTTTCTTGTAGTCTACGTTATCAAAATGTCGGGAATTCGCGAAAGAATTCCAGGAAATCAGAATTGCCGCAATTATACTTGGGAGAATTTAAACCAAGCGGTGGATGCTATTTAGACTGAGATGAGCAAGAAATAAACCATCGGAACGTACGCAATACTACGTTCCACAAAAGTTAAAAGATACCTTTGGAGCGTGTTGGCCGCTTCCGTCCCAAGGAGACCACCATTGCGAGGACTGGTAGCTGAATGGGGGTTTCACTAACACGCCTGGAAATTAAAACGGCATTGAAGAAATGCCTCGATAAATTTACTTGAATTTTTACAGTTTTTATTATTTTTAGTCAAATTAGGAAAGAAAAACATGATTATAGTGTTGAAGAAAATGTATTTTTCGTTTAAAAAAATTAACCTGAAGATGATACCTTTTACTTTGGGCTATCTTACCTTGCGGTTACTTTGCTATAATTTGCAATATAACTATCAAGACGTTACTTTTCTATATCGGTAACAAAGTAACCCCAAATACTGGGTAACTTTGTCACCATCTGATTTTTTTTTTTGCTTAACATAAAATTAGCTCAAATAAATACATTAATATCTCCAAAATTATAATTTAATTCACATTCAATAAAATTTCAATCTCAAATGTTATTAACTGAAAGGTCATCGTAAATACGTATTGTATGTTGTACGCATGTATTACGAACGTATGCTGATGGTAACGATTCGAAAATGTAGTCGAGAAACAGTTGACGCGCGAGGTCGGGACTGTTCCATTATCGTGGAATTATCGTTTCAGTGCAGACCGCGAATTCATTAATTATGGCTTTGGATTGGTGACAGGATAGGTGAACAGCTTCCCAGGGGCGTGGTGTAAGCATCTGCCTGGGTATCTATCGATCGGGCGTACGGACGGACGCGCCGCTAGCTATGGCGCGCGACGACGCACCACCCGGTGGTAGTAGCACCTCTGTTTTTCGCCGTCCGTAAGGGTAGAATAGGATAGCGTGTAAAACGTATAGTACTAGGTGCAAGAAAAAATGGAACAACACGTAATTCAAGTACGATGAATAGAAGCGATCAATTAAATGAGAAAGTGTCTTCACGATAGAGCGCCGGAAGCAATAAAAATAAAGAAAAACAAACAAAGAGCGCTGAACGCACCTAACATTCGATAATTTGAATAAACTCAAAAATTGAGATTTGCGGCAATTATATAACAATTAGAAGGTGCAGGAGAATAGTAGGCCGTAGACGCTCTTTTGTGTGGTTTTAATTCAATACCATCGCCACCCGATGACTCCGGTAGAACTGGCGGCACACGAACGCGAAGATAACCTTGAAAATATTCCTTCACTTCGCACCGCAATACATAATTTCTCACCGTCTTATGGTGTACTTACGTATTTAAAATTATTATATGTACACAACAGCGTTCGGCGGAACCGCACACGGCGCTTATTAAATCAAACTTAATAAACGTCTGTGCACTCTCGTGTAATGGAAGGAAGGCCATGGATGTACCGCGCGTATGCGAAAACCACCACCGGCGAACGACTGCGTTTATTATGGTGAAGCGGGGATTCATAACTTGTTTTTGGTTTTATGAAAATGCGTATATTTATGTTTCGTGTTTGGCAATTATTATTATTTCAGTTATTTCAAAATTTCAGGTTCGTTTCATAAAATATAATCAATTTGGAGACTTTTAATAAACCTTAGTACTACTCTAGGATCTGGTTCCTTCAGTTCGGCAGATGCAGTAAATGTTGGTGTCGTGTGCGACTGATGGCAACACATTTGCACAGAATGTATTCTGCTGACTCCGGATCTTCTTGGCGTAAATAATAGAATTGATGTTCAACTTTTCGTAGTTTAAATAAGTGATTATTTAGGACTAACTGACCTGTCACAAATTTAAGGTCCCCTTTGCTGAACGACAGCTCTATTTCTTTTCTTTTAGGCGAGCTTGATTGCTCTCGCCTTTTTTTCGTCGTGGAACATTTTCCCAGTGCGAGGCTTTTTGATTGCCGTCCCATGTCTCGATTGCTTTTTTATGTGGCTCTTTTGGAGATCACAAAAGGAATTAAGACCAATGAACGGCATGTTTGCTGCTCCTTTGCCCAGTTTACAAACCAACCGAAAAGGGACGTGGTTATTACGTTGCGTATGCCTTAGATTGTGATAGATCCTTTCACGAGATACTTTATTGCGTACAGGTTTAAGACAGAAACCTTTATTAGTGTGGAGTTTTATAGGCATTTTTAGCTGGTAGTTAGGCTCACTAATTCCAACACCATCTATTTCGAACCGTCCATATACCTTACCAGGGTACATCTTTTGCTTTGAGGCTTGACAATTGCCCACTCAGTCCAGCCTTCATTCATCACCTTATAAGGTGGATCAAAATTGTATTACATAAGGATCGCGTCCTTTGCAATGTGCACCAGATAATTTTGTTGGAGGCTTCCAGAGTTTCGAGATGCCCTCTAAGCTCCTCAGGTTGTTCTACAAAGAGCGAGGACGCTCGATGTAGCCTGCTTCTGAATGTGGATTTGAAGCAGCGTTAATCGCAACAGGACTTAAATGCTTAAAGTATGGCCTCTTTCGGTTGCAGTGCAAATTATTAGTCGTCGTTTCATGTTGTTATATCTATTAGTGAGGTGTTGAAACATTTTGGCGTCACAAACATTTTAAATTACTTTGACGAGCTCTTGATGTATTTTTAAAAATAGTATTTTTTAAGTTTGAAACAATAGAATAATCTAAAATTGTTAAATCTGGAGAATGTGAAGGAAAATCTACTAAAGGGTTATCAAAATATTCATGTAAAAGGTTTTGGGCGTTGGTGACAAAGGATTAAAAAAAATTTAGATAAACCTTCCACAATATGAAGAAGCAGCTATGTAACTGATTTTTATATGTCTATATAAAACGTGTATATACCATATATACATATACGTATTATATATAAATATAGGCAGTCCATAGTTTTCTTACCGACACAAGAAAAAAATGACTAGGTAACTTTTTTCTTTCAATTAAGCTGCCAGATACGATCAACAGATCTTAATCGCCAAAAAGTTTTTCTAACAATTTCGGCCATTAGAAGGAATAAAAGGCTACCGGAAAAGGGGAATAATTCATTTCTTGCCAGGTCGACTGGCAATTAATAATCTTGTTAATTTGCATACATCAGGTAGCAATTATTTTCGTTAATTACGGTTTAGTATCGATAAAACACAAATAGTTATTATTTATTTAGCGTAATTAACGCTAACGAAAGTATCGGGCGGGTATTAAAAGCTATATGTTATGTTGTTACTTATATATGTACATATATTAATGGATGTTGTTATGTTGCGTTTCATTACCGCTTTAAACGGATAACGTATAGCTTGCTATAATTACATTAATAGGACTGACAACGGTACTTTATATTTTACGCACATTCTTTGGTGCCTTTATAGCTAGAACCAATTCGAAATTGCACCCAGGAATCTCATCGGTTCGGTTTATTAGAATTTATTGAGAATTGACGAAGCTTATTTTATTCAATCAGGTTGAAAAATGAAAAATTCACTTTCCTGTGGGTGTCTATTTAACGCTTCTAGCTATATTAAATAGCTACTTCCGGTATAATCGGAACGGGGAAAAATATGTCTGCTAAAGTATTTTAGTAACGAAAACTAGCAGTAACCCCCACAATACTGTCAATTTTGCAGAATCAAAGGAGAAGAATAAGGAATTATTTCGTATCTGGTCATTGTAACATGTTTATTACAACAATGCATATTCGTCCTGGAATCTACTCTAGAATCTTCCTCCTTTAGCTCGATATATGTTGAAAATGTTTTTGCTGAGAAATTAGTACCAAAATGTAGATAGCCACCAGAGTTTGCATAAATGATATTTTGGAGTTGCATCTTTTCTAATGATTTAGGTGATTCTCCTGTAGATTGCAACATGGCTTACAACGTAACAAAAGAACAAAACAAGAAGGTTTAGAATGTCATCGACAATATGGGGAAGGCAGAAAACTTTGAACCAGCCATAAATTAACCATCTAAGTAAGTTAAAGTTTACCAACGTGGCAACGTTGATACGAAAATTATCCATAAAATCCAAAAAGAAAAAAGCAGAATACCAAGTACACTGTCTTCATACTTTCTAGTCTAACAATGCTTGTAATTCCAATATCAACGTGCATACTTAGGAATAATTCTTTTGACTACCACTTAGTTTTAGGTGATAACTTGAACAATGCGTCAGGCACGCGAAAACCGTCAACAACGTTCTTAATTTTTCCTTCTTGGAAATTACCTCATTCGACGAAAACATGTTTTTTTCTGGAAATTCTTCGGATAATAGACGCGTTGAGAGATAAAATTTCTTCGTTGAGCGCAACGTAACTGTGAACATAATAATATTTATCGAAATTTGTTTCTCCGATAACAGAAAATATGTTCAGCAGAAAATTCTGCGTATTTTTGGAATTGAATTCGATACACGTGTGTTAAAAAAATCGTATTTTTGAGGTATTCAGGGCATGCTTATTATCAGAAAATGGTTGCTATGTTGGTTAAGTATATTGCGTACTTACAATGAAACGATAAAAATTATGATCGTTTTTTAACAAAAAAATTTTGCAAAGTATGTGCAAAGTGTTTATGAATAGCAAAAATGCTTAAACATGTTAATGAAATTCAAAAAAAGAGAAGTAAAAAAATGTTGCTGACTGAAACAGGTGTTGTACAACCAAAGGCTTCAAAAGAAAAATCTTCTCGGAGGGTGGTCCTTCTGGGTGCGCCCGAACCTGCTCTACGCCGTAATACAATCGCATGCACCTCTCATTTTAGTTTACAGCAATTTACAAATGGAAACTGGCATCACCTTCATGGTGTCAATATGATGGCATAATGACTCCCCTGTATTAAACAAGGTGGACAACATTTAAAATAAATTTATTGTCGTTCAAGCACATTTCCACAATTCACAAGAAATTCCTATCTATCATTGCCAATAGCAACCATTTGCCATACATCATCGCCATATAATGTCAAAAAACCTGCTAATAACAAAATGCAGGCCTGTGGTACACCGAATGCAACGTTATATTTCCAATACCAAAATTCTTCGTATTCTTGCGATAATTTTGCTCATTACCTATACATTAAATGATGCTAATAATCTGAATTGAAGCCATAGCATTTCTTTTAACAGAAACCATAGAGCTTGAAACAATCCTTTATGACTAGTTAAATATTTTTTTTTTGTAATAACGATGTAATCAAAAACCCTAAGTTCTTGATTAAATTCCTTTAGTTATCCTAACATTCGACCAGAAACAAAAACTCCTCAAAAGAAAAAAAAGAAGACATGACATTATCGACTACTACTCAATTTCAGAATTAAATATAACACCATCACTACCAACATAAAAGTTGATATCCCCTAATCATACTAATTCATTCACCATTTCGTTGATAAGATATTTTCATTTAACGTCTTGTTCTTCGGCGAACCGTCAAGGATATAGACTGGATTGGTATACGAAGAAGAAGAACACGAAACAAAAACAGAGACAGAAAAGGAATAAAAAAGCTGGTCTTCGGAGTTCGTGACGGTTCTTATCTCCTGACACGCTAATACCGCGTCATGCGTCTTTTTTTCTTCCACATTTGAGCCGTTTCAGTCGTCACATCCGACGTAAATTTGATTATAATTTCTCTTGCGCCATGATTCCGTTTTGAAAATCGCGACGATGACTCATGAGAGACAAGAAAATGTCTACCAACGTCTGCGCGTTTTTTATGTATATATTGTATGTATATATTTGTGCACTATCGCTCATGGAAGTTCGGCCAAATGGACCACGTTTAGAAATGTAAAAAGTGTAAATTGATTTAAATTAGGAATATAAGTTTACTAGATACCTTCTATTGTACAATAGTGACGTAAATTATCTTCATTAAAGACCCTTTGTGTTAATAGGTGCTCCGGTGACTGGATCATTGTTTCACTTAATTTCTGCAAAGTAGGGCCTGGAAAGGTGTTCCATTCCCCTTGAAGAATGGAACGTAGGTATTCCTTAGAACTGGCATCAATTATTTGTACTTTCCTACGAAGCTTGCTTTTTTAGTTTTCCATATAATCGCGTAATAGGAGTAAATCATCAATGAAATGTCGGAATTTATGGCAGTATTTATTGAATTTAAATTTAAAGTTTTATCAAGATATCAGCGATGTGTTTTTGAGTTGCTGCGGCTTAATTCCTTGCCGTAATTAAGCCGTAGCAGCTCAAAAGAACATCGCTGCTCTGCGCCAACTGATCGAGAAAGGTCGACTTGTGGTATATCACGAGGTTAAGGCATCTTTAGGCATTTGAAAGACCTCAATCCAAATTTTTTTTAAATTAAGTTCATTATAACTTGCTTAATTGCTATGTTCAATAGTAGGACCAACTTCCATAATATGCTCTGAGAAGGTTTCAACCATTCTAATAATTTTTGATACCTGTTCAGTTGCTAATTCTAGTACTGGTGTTTCGATACAGGTTTAGTTGTCCATTTTGTTCCTCGTTCTTTACAAGCCTGTTGTTCATTTATGTTAATAAGAGTTTCATTATCCAATGAATTGATGTCTACGCAATGCAGCCGATTACATTAATGAAGTTTAATTTGTTGAAACCAAGTTGCCGTCCGATTTCTGCAATTTAATGGGCAAGTTCGAGAAAATGATGGTCAAAACCAACAAAATCGCATTTTGCGCAATGTGATATTACATGTTTCCAGACTTCCCGCATATTGCTTGGTGTTACTTCACGCTACGCTTCTCTCTACAATAAGATTCTGTTGCTGGGCAAAAATATGTGGTGAACCAATCTTAATACCAGCGTTAAATAAATGCAAAATATATATGTATTTGCTGCAAACTGACGAAGTTCTTTAAAGGAAAAATTACATTGTTGAATCAAACATATTCTGTATATTAAATCAAACAACTTGGCCAAACCTACGTGAACTATAGTGTAAGCCTTTCCCGGGTAAAATAAATAAGTATGAGGCTTCCCTCGGGCTTTCTCCAGCGTCTAGAATTTACACGTTTTCAAACGTTTTATACACAGTCGGTGCTAACGTTTTTAGCGTTTTCCCTTTTTGTACCGAACGTTCGCTACGCGATCAGTAAACAGTTGATAATTTATTTTAATAGGATGGCAGTCGAACGATCACATTTAAGCGAGTATCTTCCTCCTTTCAAACAATTATTATTAGGAAATGGTTATATTTTATTAACAATTGGCGGTATTTTTCACTCGGTATATATACAACGCGACCGATGTGCGGAGAACAGCCCAGATGGAGTTATATAAGACGTACCCTTAGGAGATGACCATAATGTACACTGTATACATGAAATTTGAAAAGCGCTGTTTTAACTCTCTGGAAAGATCTTTAAAAATAATCTATATACTAAAGAGCGATTATTTCGTTTTAATTTTACACTCTTTCTTTTTCCCCCCTTTTTTAGAGAATTAATTGGTCATTAAGAAAGAACAGTTAAATTAAACTGGATTCTCACGTATCGCGATCTAGATTATGCTGCGAGATTTCAATTGCGATAGCGGTAATTGCGAGAACGAAATGATTTTGCACCAATGTAAAGCGATAATAATCGGTAATCGCTAATTTGTAATATCTTCAATACCCGAACAGATTATTACATTTTAAACTTTTATACACTGTCTCCTAAGTTGTTTGTTCGGTTCACTTACGACACCTGGAACTCGAAGATTGAGATTTCTATGAAACTGTAGAGACTGAAAGATTCCCTCAATATAAGAACAACGTATTTTCTTCTATGAATCCATCCGACTTCGGCCTACAACCTCTTCCAAGAAGTTGCATGATTTTTAATTTTTGTAAATATCTCGTAAACTATGTCAAATATACAAAGTGCGTTTTATGTTCAAGACCGATTTTGTTAGAGTTCATATTTCGTAGTTTTAGAAAGCGGTCGATAATAATCTGTTATGGGCCGCAACACCGTGTTGAAATTATCAAGTCATTTCGCTTAATAAGTGTTCAATTGTGAATACGTAAAAAAAAATGCGAAAACACGGTCAGTGAGACAGAGTGTGCGTATATGCCCGAACATCTCTCATCGACTTCGTCCACGGAAACTCAAGATGTTTCCATCATGTTTGTTGAAAATTCTCAAAACAAGCTTATATATATTCTCGTATAAAATTCAATTGGCATAAGGGCTACAAGAAAATGACCAGGAATCAGGTTTTCGGCAAAAGATTATTATAAGCAGTCGATTTAGCTGGTTTTGTTAATAAACAAAGTAGCCGCTATTGAGGCACTTCAAATGCTCATTTGTTACATTGCAAAATCAGGCAATTCAATTGTTAAAAAAAATTGAATTGTTCTTATACTAACCCTTTCAATCTTTAGAGATTCCTCGAAATCTAAATTCTAGGGTTGCCGTTGTTCCTTTGTTAGTGATTTCGGCGATTTACCACCATATATCGATCACGTAACTTATCTCGTATAGATCGCTTGCTTCCTCCAGATCTTCGTCGATCGAGCTTCATCGATGAAAATGGATAAATTCTATGTTTATCAAAATCAAGTTTCTTTGGTTAGAATTGAACGTATTCATTCAGAACGACTTATTCTTTCCTAAGTACTCACAGTAGTATCAAATCAAGCTTTTTAAATCTAGTAGGACTATCTGATCCAATAAAGTGATTAAATTATTTTAAAAACTGTAATAAAAATACAACCAGCAGCAACACATGTTCTTTGATAACAGGACATTGGGAAACGGACAGATGATCATATAAATTGCGGCATTAATAAACGTCGGAACGTATCTTTACCTTCGTGTAATTGAAGATGTTATCGAATTAAGACGCTTTCGTAGTACCGTTCGTAACGCATACGTACGTAGCTGCAGTTCTCCTTCTGATATACCCCCGGACAGTATCGATGCCGAATCCGAATATCCCACGAAATACAAGTCGTTGTAATGCAACAACTGGGAATTATAAAACGCCTTGTAATGCGCTCGCAGACACCGTCATTAACCATACTAACTTATACATTCACGTTCACACTCACACTCATGTACAAGTCATCTATACACTGCGAGAACGTTAGTTGTCGTAAGCAGACTGCCCATTATTACACACGTATTATATCTGTCTAAATTACAGATTACCCGGCTGATAGCTTATCGGGAAAACGATGTTACGCCGCCGTGCGAAGACCGGAAGTTGCCCCGAACCGGAGCTTTTTATATATACAGAGTAAACGGCGTGTTGTCTTTAGTAATACGGGCTAATGATAGTCGATGGGCTGCGCAGTAATGATTCATAATAATGTATGAATGTCATTTTGTTCTACCTTTAAATTCTTGTGTTTGTACGTTGGCTGCGCGGTTGATTGTCGTCGCACGGCTTTAGATATGCGAGCGAGTTGGATTGGACGTAATATTGCTGGTACCTACATGTGTTTCTTGAAATTGTAGTTGGTTATTTAAATTGTTACCTAACTACCTTGAATATTTCTGTGTTGTTTGGTTTTAAATATGACGAGAATGGCGGTAAGTGAAAATACCTTTGTTAAAGAATCTGATACCAAATGAGTAAATTCGGCTTTGTATAATATATTTTGATAGATTAAGGAATAAACTTAAGCAGCCGATAGAACCTGAAAAATTATAAAAGCTATATTATGGGCCGAAAATATCAAAAATTAAATCCAATCTACTCATGTACTAAGTATTGGAATTCTTGGTACTGTTAAATAAAATAGAACAATTATTTATGATTGTTTTTCAAAATACTGAACTTATATATGCACCTGGTGACTCTAGCATCCTAATAAACATACTCTAATGTCGCTGATAGTATCTTATAATACATTTACAGTTGCCACCCTTGAGAAAGCCTTATGCTTATTACAAAATAGATGCTTTATAGGGCATTTTCTGTCCAGAAATAAAAAATTAATTCATCTTGTTCACAATGTATTTGTTCATCTAATGCACCTAGACGCAGGTTATAAATAATCTACAGAGATAAATAGAAGCACAACGTTTCTGATTAAGTACCTTTCTAAATAGTACGTGGGCGGAAGATAACTGTTTTCCTGCACATTTTGTACCTCACGCAAAAGAAGTGTTACGTCACCCGCCGCAAGAGCTTATGAGGAATTCTGACACTTGCAGCGCTGACGACGTATAGCGCTGTCCTAGTCAAGTTTCACCCTTATGACACTGACGGCGTATATCGCTGTCCTAGGTGAGAAATCCCGATACTTGTAACGCTGACGGTATGGCGCTGTCCTAGGTAACATCCGCTAATGGCAAATATCGCTGTCGTATGTGGGGAATTCCGCTTCCCAAAAACTTTGCTCACAGGGGTGTAATTTATTTGAATGTACCTGTACTTATCTGGCCGTTCCAATACGAGCTCTGGATATAAATGATTACCCACTGGTACTTTGCTAATGAATGTTAAGCTCACAAACATGGCAATTCACCAAGTTCGCAAGTAATAAAAGGTAATAAAGTTGACTTTCACTTTGCAAATGTTTACTTCAAACATCTTAAGATGGACGTTTCACCCTCAGTAATTTGACATTTTACGCAGCACTAAGAAATTTATTTAAAAAAATCAAATGTTGGTTCTGAGTTTTAGAATAAGTGAAAACTTATTCTAAAACTCATATTCAGGAAGAGTAATTCTTTTTCATAAATCCATCACACCTCATAAGATTTACAGCAATATCTATTTACCTCTTGTTGTGAAGTGAAGTGGAAGAAATTACAATTTTACGAATGAAACTTATTTGCTCCATCACAATCAGCGTGGAAAAACAGAAAATCTGAAGCACCAGATCTATTAGTCTACAGTATTTATACTTAGCACCTACCATTATGCCTAAGGCAATAAATCGAATTTTAATTACGTGTTTAAAATTTTACGCTAGAAAATAGCTGCAGGAGGTTTCCTAAATCGCAAGGTTTACTTTTCTCCTACATAATCATTAAGAATTCAATAAAAACGAAGCAGAACCATGCATTAGTTCGTGTTTATAGCATATACACGTACAGTAGCCGGTTTATGTTTTGTCTCTCCCTTGACTAAATATCGATACTATCTTCCGCGTGGCAAATCCAAGTACTTAGGGTTAGCAAATAAAAGCACAGAACCGCGGAAATACTAAAATGGGAATCCTACAATAATCCAAGCGCACGGCTACGAGTGGTGGAAAGTATAGATACATGGTCTCAGGGGGAGACAAAACATTAAAATGTCACTGTACATATATACGTAATGCTAATAAATTGAATCAAACATTCACATTACCCACTTAAACCACTAACGCCATTAGTCTAAATTATAGTGATCGTGAAGTGGTTAATTACGAAACGATCATTAGCGGGCTGTACGAATACCACACCACGTTTGTATGCATGTTGTACATATATACAAACGTTATTAATATAGAAAATATTGGCTGAGGCAACGCTTACATATTATTCCTATATTATATCCGTATGTACATACATACATTATAAACCATTTATTTACTACAAGGTATCTACACGACGACGTGAACCCAGCTGACACGCAGCTGCCCGCTTGTCAACTTCTGGGCGCCCTTCATAAAAACAAAAAGAGGAAATTATGATAAATATCTAAGGGAAGCGTTCTGGCCTTATATTTTCGTATTTTATACTTAATTTAATATTTACATTTTAGTCTATTAGAGTGTGGATGTTTTTGAATGCATGGACTTCGTGAAAGTTAATTGAATTTTGCTTTTTATGAGATGTAATGAGTTTTCGGTATGAAAATTAATGACTGGAATTAACTTTAAAGAAAAAGGCACTTACAATTAGGCGCATCATTATGTAAATAAATACAAGTAATTTTATGTGGCTTTCGCTAGTACTGTTTGCCGATTTATGATTTTCTTACCCTCTTGCTTAATAAAATTAGTTTTCAAGGTCTGTTAACCTCAAACTCTTAAAGTACTTCAGTTACAAGCTGTGACAATTTCGGACAGGAATATAAAAATTATTTTAAAATATTCGACAAAGGAATATGAATATAAAACCATGCTCCAATTATTCACTGAACGGTTTTACATTTCTTCCTAGTATTATACTACCATCCACGAAAAACATAATATACAGAAATATAGATGGCATAACGCTAAGCCAGGTTGAAACTCTTATATTATTTAGAAATAACTAAAAAAAAAAAAATGGGACGCCAGCCCCACAGCTGACCATCAAACGTAAATCATATCGGTTGTCAGCTCACCCGGTGGTTTGTTCCAGACAAGTAACAGAACACCCGAAGTAAACGACGAAGACGAAGAGGAAACGAGTTACCTTCCCGTAGAAGGAAAAAAGAACTCGCACTATCGTAGAACTAACTCCTTCTTTTCAGTCGAAGTCATTCATTCGCCTGCCCGGCTACTAATCCCCCATCATGCACTTCATGTCGTCTATCGTCTCCGTTGTGAAGGATCCGTCGTTTTCTCGGTGGAAGAAGGGTCTCGGGCGACCTGCGGTGCGATAACGCAGTCGATCTGTCCGAAACGTCGGCCCGGATTAAAAATAAATATCTAATCGGTGGATATGCGGTCGGTAATTTATCATCTGCTTCGCGTGAAGTGGGAAGGCAAGAAGTGAGAAGCGGGAAACAGTAACATATCACAACAAAATATGTATTAGAAAAAATTGGGTGTGAGATATGAGAAGAATAAATATAGCAATCGGGATACTGAAGAAATATAAGGCTGGTTGTCATTGGAGATAAAACGTACTGGTGAGAGTTTTCGGCAAATGTAAGTGATTTGGGTCTCTATACGAATAGCCTTTGTAAGAACAAAGAAATTGAAAGACTTGATCATTTTTTCTCTTTTGCTTCCAAGAAAAGGTACTTCTTCACGCAAACAGGTAATGAAACGAATTTCGTTACAACAGGCACCATTTTATTAATTAATGTTAGTATTCCTGACAATGGTAGGACAACCATGTTAGGCATCTTTTTTCATAAATCTTATGAATGGATAAAAATTTGGCACTATATTCCACTTCATGTTGTAACAGAAGAGCCATGTACTCTGAACCACTCCCGCACCGTAGGTATCAGGTGCCCATGTGGAAAATGTCACTCGCGCCCCTTTGCCGAAAACATTTTTTCATTAAAAAACTATTTTATATTGCCGTTGAAGTTGTCCTTTCAAAAAAATCACACTTGAATCCATTAAGCGCTTATCAACATTTAAGGAGACTTCGTCAAGTGTATACCGCCCCTTATGCAAAGTTAACCTACGATCTGATGCCATTCGTAAATGTAAAACCCCTTCCAAAATGTTTAAATCATCACCTAATTTACCGAGGAGATCGTTAATGAATACATTAAATAGTAGTGGACCAAGAGCCCCGTGGCACACCAGAAGGCATTAAATGTATTACCATTGTATAACATGATCCATTCTACCAGTGATGTATGCCAACGTCAGTCTGACGAAAATTGAAAAAAATTCAATACCATTTAATTTATTCAAGAAAAGGTTGTCATCGATCGTGTCGAAGGCTTTAACGAAACCAATTTGTTTAGGCTGGTCTAATGCAGTATTCATCAGACATAATATTCACTAATTTATTTAAGGATATACGAAGGACCTTTTCAAGTAATCTATTTTTTCTGGATGTAGAAGTGTGTGTCATGTTGATTGAAGACAACCACTTGGATCTCGCATATTAATATCATCTGTATTAATAAAAATCAGTAATAGCGATGAATGAAGGTTTTTAAAACGCTTCCTTTTCTTGTTAGGAGATCTCATTATGAGCATGCTTTAAAATGGTGGACTCATAAGTTCGTAGAGATTCTTTTGAAAAAGTCTCCATTCACAAGGGAGCCGTATGGGTGACTCTAAAAATTTATAGTCAAAGAGTTTGGGAAACCTTTAATATTTTTGTGCTTATTCCAAACATTCCAAAGATTATTTACAACCTTGTGTTCTATATCCACGATAGCTTCTTGGAAATCGGTATAGATTACATTGACTTCTTCCTGTTTGTCCAAAGATTCTTAAACGTATTGCGGCGTAAAGCGGCTCAGATCACTCGTAGTGGATCTATTGCGAACAAACCCGTGTTTTGCTGGAGACAATGTACCATGGTATAAAAACAAAACACTTCGGAGTACAGCGCCCCCATGAATTTTTACGATTTGTAGATTTTTATAAATATGTTGGAAATTATCATAAATATTTTTTCTTGGTTAAAAATCGTGAAATTTTTTTTGTTTTTACACCATGATACTTTGTCAGTCTCTATAGTTTCATCGAAATCTGAATTTCCGGGTTGCCGGCCTTCCCTTGCCAGTGTCAAAATCTTTCATATTACTTCTTATTAAACCAAAAATTATAATAAATTCATACAAATCCAATATCCACAAAAAAAGCTACCTTCCTTTCAACCGCAAAACGCATGCCAATTCCATCTTATAATTATGCCATCATTTAAGATAATTTATGCAACCACAAGGCAAGACCATTCATTCAATACTCACCTTGCTTTATATACTTGTACACATGTACATACATAAATACGTATACATATACGCTCCTCGGCAGCCGAAAGGGTTGATCTCGCAACATTAATTACTCGCAGCCAATTAACTAATACACACGTATCGTAGTAGTTGCTACAACCGCAAAAATTTCACGTCCCTGGGATGAACAAGAAAAGCCAGCATAACCTTAAACGTCTTCGAGAGTACCGACGGCGGTATTCGCCTCTTTTTACCTACGACGTTATTGCAGCGAGAGCTAATAATAAGTAGAGCGTTTTAATTTTGCGAAGTTGACAACGACATGAATGAAGTATTTGGGGCCGGAACGAGACGAAAAGACTTTCGTTGGCGTTACCGCATCAGCGTTGGCTGGCTAACAGGTGCACCAACGGGTCTGTATAATTAATCATTGGAGAGGATACCTATAATGCTGCCGTGTATAGACTTTTATTGACGTGTCGTTTATAAAAGAATCTTCTTGTTGGTTTTAGTAACTAAATGGAATTATGTAGATTGAATGGTTTTTTGTGTAAAAGTAATCGCATCTATTAGTGAAATGTTATTTTTATTTGCGTTAATGAAGGAATTTTGATAATAGTAACAAGTAGTCCAAGTAATATACATTTAAGTGCGTATGTCTTAAAGACACGGTGTCCAATTAGAGAAAAATATACAATTACACAAGAAAAAGAAGAGGACTATAGAAACTTTAAAATGTTGATAACAAATCAACGCAACGTCGTCAAATACGGACAATAAAGCATACAAACCCAGACTAGAGAGTTTCTCTTTAAATAGACCTATAAACGCAAATAGAAAATTTAATTTCTATTTGGTGTAATGGAAAATTTCCAAACGCTGAGCGTTGTGCTTATCAGATGAACGCTCATAACAGAAATATCGTTCAACTGCAGAAATTACCTCTCTTGGCCATATGAATTATGCGATTTGCTACCCTTTGACAGCCAGCTATTACCCAAATTAATAACTTACAATTTAAAATCAGCGTTTACCCATCCATAAAGGTTATTTCGATTTATTCACAAAGTACATACTTCTTCTATTTTTATTTGCATTCTATTGTAGTTATATCCACTCATCGTACTCATTACGCCAAGTAAAGACTCGCGTGTGACATGACAAAACACACACAGACGTACTAACGTACAACGGAAAAGAAATTGTTCGTTGACATTGTGATAAATGCATCATGATTTCTTTCCTCGACTTTCACCAGAGATAAATCGGGTATCAACAAGCGGCTAGAGGGTACATGTATCGTTTGACCTCATCGTAATTATGTATGTATTACTATTGGGTCGGTATAGAGCAGTGTGTGGTGGTAGAATGTGTATAATTGGCTTCTCATACTGTGTTTACCAACAAATGGTTGTTAAAACAATGATAAATTATATGGCAAACAAACGTAATAAGCGATCCAAGCTTGCGCATTGCCTGCGTTGCTGTACAGGGAAAGTCAATTGTGCGACAAAGTTTATTTATTTTCCGACAAAAATTAAATTGTATATTTTTGTAGCTTTAGATTCATCGCGATAAGTTGATTAAATCGAACTATCACACTTACTATGTACTAGAATTACTTTTTCTGTTACTGCTATTAACTTTAAACTTTCGCTCGACGTTTCGCCGTTCATGCTGACGGCTTCTTCAGGATAACTGAACTGATTCTCCGTGTGTCCTTGGTTTTCTGGATCCTTGTCCTTCTTCCTCCAGTTCCATCAGGTCGATGATCTTCCTGGGGTCTTCGGTCCTCGGTGTTTGGTTCTCGGAGTCTTCTTCCTGGACTCCCTCCTCGGTTACTGCAGTCCCGAAATGTACTTGTATATCGTGTTTCCCCAGGACCAGACCTATTTTTTCGCTGACTTTACGTAGTAGATTAAAATTAAATTTTACTAATTCGACAATTTTTATCTGCTTTATCATTCTGGCCTAAGGATGAGCTCGAAACTGGTAGCTTTTATTAAAGAGTTTCGTGAAGTTTGAATCCTCTTTCTTCCATTTACCTCAAATTTCATACCTGTTTATTAGCGGATTTCGTCAAACTATTAATCCACCCTGTACATGAGAGTCTGTGTATCGATTAACGATAAAAACGTGGCGTAAGCATGTGTATAACAACACACTCGTCGACTACTATATTTCCGTTATATCCTCACCTGCTGTACAGGTTTTTGTGTCAAGATTATCGTTGCCAATTTGTCCGTGAAATAATAATAATAATACCAACGACAGGCCAGAGGACGTAGAACACTAAAAGCGCGAGGACCAACCCGATATAACGTAACGAAAGGATCGAATCCGGCATGCGAATTAATTTTATTGCGAAATAAAGATTGGAATTAAGAACGTAATGAATAAAATAAGAGGCAGTAAAATAAAACTGTCTTACGCTAAACTCGCTAACAGGATACGCCGTTCGTCGAATGTTGAAGCTCTCCTTGGCGCATTAACAATGCTAAAAACTTGACATTTAAAACTGATCACCACTGCACATTTTATCGACGATCATGTATTGAAGAAAGCGTTGACCTCATCTGGATATAACATTAAATTTAATTAAAGTTATTGGTGAATGGAAAATAATGGCTTGGGAAAAAGATTTCCTAGAATCAGGTTAAAAGCTCCAATTAAATTATTTATTTTAATTCATAAATCTTTAAATTTGATTGTCGGATATAAGGGTGTTACAGCTAAGTATTCTTATTCTATACTTTTTATTAATTTAAACTACGTAAAATTGAAAAGTTTGGGTTAAAAACATATAATTGATATCGTTTTGGCAACCATTCAGAAGTCGTATACTGAAGTGCCGCCTATCAATAAATTAGACTGTCTTTTTACATATTTCAGTGACTGTAGGTATAACTCAGTTTCACTAAAAATTAGTGGAACAGGGAAAGGAGGACTCGATAAGAATCGGGACGGGTTCGTCTGGAATCCGGATACTCGAAGGAGATCTTTGTAGAGTAAACATTAGAAAAATTTGTGTTTCCGAATTACTCGGAATAAACCGGAAATCGGTTAGAAATAGGTACCAATTGGATTAAATAACTACACTTGACTTGGTATAGGACTTTCTATTAACTTTCAAATTTTTAGCGCATAATTGATAAAATGCGCACAAATCAGCGTCATCTCTTCTGACTGGTTAAATGAGGACAATTATAACGGGAAATCGGGAAAAATGAATTTAAATTTGCTATATTGCTCCCCATGGCAACTTGAATTATTCTGATGAATTCAAATTGTAATGATTGTCTACGCGAATGGTTACAATTTTCCGTTTGGATTAACTTCAACATACCAAAAAAATCAATCACTTTAGGGTGCTTTATCCATTTTTATGGTGAAAACCATTTTATCTATCAGTGTTTACAGAACTTTTTTTCTTTCTGTCTTCCACTTTCTAGCTTCAAAAGTAGATGCAATTTTTTCTCTTGTCTCTGATAATTGAATAGCATTAGAATGAGCGTCTTTTTATTAACTGCATGATATTCACTGATGAATAAAAGTGCTGACATATTTGGAGGAAAACAGTTAATCTGTTGGAGGAGTTTCGTGTCTTCTACTTTGCCCAGAGGGTACTTGAGGACCCAATAGATTCTCTCCGAAATGCTTTTGCCAGAGTACCTTTGGTTCCTCACAAGTGCAGATCACATATATTATCCCTCTCCTATATATTCTTCTTGTAATCCACATCTTCCTCATCAAGGTTCGCTTGCTCGACCTATGTTCTATAGATGCTCTCTCAGAGGGCAGTGTCCCGTCATCAATCCGGTAATAGTCTTAATTTCTCTTTTTTTGGACCAGAATTTGTTAGAATATGGTGATCAATATAGTTAATATTGATAATTCACAAAATTTCGTTTTGCAATGCTATTATTATATTACAAAAAATTACTAGAAGCTATTCATTAAACAAATTGCTTCAAAATTCAGTAAAAAAAAAGTATATTTTACACACAATAAAAGTGTTTTCTTCTACTATTGCATAAAATATGAATAATTTCGTTCATTTTTGCAAGTTTTATAAAACAGCTTTACCCACAGAACAATATACCAACGACCTGGAAACACCTGCAGCTTGAATAAACTGTCAAGAAATGCTACATTAACGAAAAAAAATGTTCGCTTACGACTTTAGAATATGTAATAATAGCATTTTACAATATCCGCACGTGAAATTGTGGATATGATAATGCACCCATACGTACATACCACATATAGGTTACTTTGTGGAAGAGCAACGCACATATGCATACGTAAAACCTTCGTACGAGGAGGTAGGTTTTTGAATTTTTAATGACCCATATCATTAAAATATAAATACAGGTAATTACAAGATGGTCAAACAGTATTAGATACAATGTACAAAGCCGCGTGGTGTACACCGATTAAAATGTAATTTATTATGTCTTTGACCCTTTGGCGACCATTCTTACTCGCTTGCTCTTGTAGTAACCTATGTAATGTGTATACGTCTATGTGAGTGTAAGGAAGTTGAATGTTTGCGTACCTATGTTGTTTCCTTCGTTTTTATAGTCTTGTTAGAATGTTTAACTTAGGGCCCTTGGCTAGCGATAAATTGTCGAACATATGTTGCGTAGATGTAGAAATTAATGGTTAAATGTGGGTAATGTACGTATCTTTAATTGTTCAATTTGCTAGAAAGTATATTATATCATAAAAAACAAATAGGTACGTCATTAAACGAACATATGTAAGTGCATACATATGTCTACGAACAAGAGTAGGTGGATACGAATAGGTTATAAGTATTAAAAAAACCCACATATACAATAACGAATATTACCACATAGAGACTATATGCGATGTTTTTATAAACCTCCCCACCTATAATTTGCCACTATTTGTTAGATGGCCTTAGGATCGTGTCATCGAATTGTCGCATTCGTCATGTTAAATAATTTATTTCTCACTTCCGTTGTTGACATTTGGGAACATTAAATACGCATTAGCGCCGCGGAAACGAAGAAAAAAAAGAATGACAAGAACGACATACACCAAGTTTATCCTTGATGCATGACACAGTTACCCGTGATGTGCGCTTGCTTTGGAAAATGTCTTGAATAACAAACGAAATGTGTGTAAATATTGTTTATACAGGGTGACAATAAACTATGGAATAAAAAAAAATGCCTTTTTAAATACAAATATTGTTGTAATTTATTAATTTCTTCAACTGGTAACCTCATTTTCTTCTTTGATTTTCTTGACGCATACCTTGGCGGTGATTGTGAGGTTCTTGAGTGTAATGCGAAATTTCACATTATCAAAACCTCAAGTTGTAGAGATGCACCGATACAATTAGATTTTATTTATTTTATTTAATAAACGAAAGAGCAAGAATTACGATGATGTCTGACCGAAAACGATAAGTTTCTTCTGTAACTAGCACTTATCCATTTAGAACGGCTTTCATTATTCATTCATCTTGTGTGTGAAGATCTTTCGAAGAATTACCTTCACCAACATTAACGTTATTCGATATGCTTTCTTATGATAACATTCGT
Organism: Marronus borbonicus; assembly: GCA_902655005.2. Classification (NCBI taxonomy): domain Eukaryota; kingdom Metazoa; phylum Arthropoda; class Insecta; order Coleoptera; family Scarabaeidae; genus Marronus; species Marronus borbonicus. Next base: position 28,514,206 of record LR737380.1, on the reverse strand, counting down.
GGAAGTTTCTCTTCCTTCACTAGATCTACGCTCTGTGGTTGCCATTTTTAATACCAATCTACTCACTAATAAAACCTTCGTATACACCATCATTAATCTTGAAATATGGTCTTGGCCTGGAGGAGCGATCTAGCTCCTTTTGACCTTGACACCTCTCAACAATTGTTCAACCTCCTCAATGACCTTGCCCTACCTTATTCTTTCAAGGCAGCGACTTTAATGGAGACGCTGATCTCGGTATCGGCATGGACCTTAATATTACTCTTGAGCTTGACCATAGTATTAACCCTGACGTCGACCGGTCTCAGCCAATTCTGGGACCTCCTTGTTAATCTTCGCCTACCTTATTCTCTCAAGGCCTGGACCTTACTCGGTGATGTCGATTTCGATGCCGGTATCGGCCTAAACCTTAACCTGGGCATTAATCTTGGTCTTGACCTATGCAGGGTCAAGGTCAATGTCAAAGGAATCGACTGGACATTTCTTCCAGGATTTATTGAGATTCAGATTCATATCATCTAATGCGTGTTTACGTGTTCTTTTACCTGTTAATCTTAACTCTTCTGTGCTATTGCAACAGCTCTTCTCTTTCCAGAGCCTTCTGACAATATATACAATATTTAGTTCACAATCTCCTCTTCGTTCTTAGCACAAAAGGGTTGGTTTCTTGCTTATATGTTCTTGCATTGTAACAAAAGAACGAAAAGATATTCTTTGCTGATCTTAGTTTACTTTTAGAAATAGAGCATTTCAAATTTAACTAAAAAAAGAATATCTCAATAACCAATGTTTTTAGTTTTATTGGTTCTCTGGGTGGTAAAATGTATTACTTAAAAGTTCACAGCTCAATTTTCTTTCCTAATAAATATCATTTACAAATGATATATGTCTAAAAGATACATAAATCTATGGAATATCTCGTTAGCTAAGAGTATGTTTATTAAATTAACAAACTGGTACAAATTAATTTCCCGGAATCAAAATTAATACAAAATCACATAATTCAACTCGACTAACAATCACATTTAATTAGTTAATTTTGCCATAAATAAACAATTTAGAAATTGTTGTGTTTGTAGGGATTATTTGATTAATATATTTAATGTTACCAAGAAGCAAAAATCATAAAATTTGAAATATATCTGACATAATGAGTAATTATTTTATTACGTTTATACAAAGCGATATCAATTTCGTAATCACGAAGTTTGTTGTGGACGCGAAAGCCGTCAATATTCCGAATGCACACAACATTAATTACGAACTAATTTTGTAACACTCCTCTGACACACGACGACTTTCAATAATCGCGATAAAGAGGATGCCGCAGCCTAAGTTCATCATTAAATTAAGTCGTTCTAAACTAATTACAGCGCCTGTTTGATGCTTTCTCTGTTTCTCAGTGCAGCGCGGCGATTCCCCGACTCTCCCCATCGGTTGATTTACGGCTTGTAGACTTTAACGGCTACCATGTCGTTCGTTTTTTGTTTATTGTCCTCCTCTCGGTTTGACATGTCACCAATTAAATATTATGTTACGGGGTCCGTTCGAAGAGATAAGCTTCGCTGGCTGGCGGAACAAGCGGCAATAAAATTATTATACGGAGAAATCCTCAATGGTCGCATTTGTTTACTTGTGGGTAGAGATTAAATTAATTTATCGGATTATAGATTTTTTTGGTGTATCCAGCGTCAACAACTTCGTTTCTATATGGGGTGTTTCAGGATGATTTTACTGCTTTTTCAATTTCGGAAAATGAAAGTTTTAGTATTGACAAATCCGTGTTCCGGGTAAAAATTGCATCGATTTTTCTACATATAGAAGCACCAAAATTACCAGAAATATTCTTTAATTTGTTTATTATAACATCTAATGTTTCAATTCCATTTTTTAGTTGTATTGTCTGTGATTCAAAGTATTTTATTTTTTGAGGTATGTATATCACGAAAATGTTCGCTAATAAAATGCAAATTAGCTTATAAACATGGAACAAAAAAACAAAGAACGGCAACGAGACGAAAATTCGTTGCAATTCCGCAAGATTTATGGCGAAGCGCGCGAACCATCGCAATGAGTCTTCCTTATCAACGAACGCGTGCGTGAAGATAGAGAAATTAAAATATAATCTATGTAATAGAGCAATAAATTTATTTAATCGCCTGTAGAAACGGACGAAAACCTACCAGCGCCAGCGTCCAAAGTGTATTAAATATTAAAGAAGTCAAACACCTGTTCCGTGTCTTGTTTTATTGCTGGCTCGTCTCCGGCTTTACGTTCACGATACTGCTACGCGTATATCTATATTAATGGCAATAACTTCTCGAGTCGAGTCGCGGAGAGTCAAGTCCAGTCGAAAGCTCTCCGGCTTTTAGTTCACAATAAATAAGCGGCTTCTCCTGCACGCGTACGACGGGGTAATTAACGTATTTTACATATAAGCCGCCAACAGAAAGTTCGTTAAGTCTGTACGTAATTTGCATTTCGAGAAACTCAAATTCTATGAAAATTTACTACAGGACGTTAGACGATACCCCCTGGTTACTTAACAGAGTACAACAGCTTTTGAATATAGAAATATGGGAAACGTGTAATTTTAAATTTTAATAGGGTTAGATATAACAGATCATATGTAGGTTGTGGAGCTAATACACTTGGAATTTTTCATTGCAAATATTGGTTTTTTGAGAAGCCTAGCCCGGATCAGTAAATAAATAGCTATGTTGATTTTGCATTGGAATTTTTTCTTCGTAGCTTCAATGTTTTTGGAGAAAGTAATTCTTTCCAACCAGAAGATGTTGAAATCCGTTTACAATGGAAGCGTCCCATTATGCAGTCCGCCCTATTATAACGACTATATTGAAACATGATCATCATCGCGAACTTTCATAGTCTTATGGTATTGAATTCTGGGGATCATCCACAGACAAGGAACGAGTCTCAGAGGTTATCTGCCCACATATCTCGTCTAGTGACTTCGGGTTGCCCACTTATCCGAAGTAAAGCTCCCTTTAATAGTAGGGAGCTCCATCTCTATAAGAAGTAGATATCCAGAAGTATACATTTTTCCACTTTTTTAAAGTAAAGATGCCTCATATGCTTCAGTAATAATCTCGTCATCTCTATGAATACTACGAAATCACTAATCTTGGATTTTAAACGCTTTCTGACAAATATTTCCATAATTTTTATTTAAACTGCATCTTCGGAAATTCTACCAGCTTACACGCCAGACGACACCTCAAGAATCAACTCCGGACATATGTACATACGAACCTGCGTGATTATGTAAATGAAGATTTGAAGTACGCGATGGCATCGTGCAGAAATCTAAGAATTTATTTCGATCACCTGTTTAGTACCAACGTATATGGTCAGTGGCGTAAAGTGGATGCTCGCGAGTCATTGGTCGTATTTTCCGTTTAACTACCGCGTATACCCGATAAAATAAAAATTCTTAACACCTTCGAAAAACTATTTTCGGTATGATATAAGCGAGACGATTCTTCGGATGTATTTACGAGCAGTCAGTTGAGAGGCCGTACGGCTTACCACTGCGCCACACCGTCATAAGAAAAAGATTATTGCCTCATTCGGAATTCTTCGGGTTTATTTGTCGTTTATTTTTCAAAATTTAATCAGCTATCACTTCTGAACGTGGCGTAGGTATACTCTGTGCGTATATGTGGAGTGATGTTCAAGTCTGATGTCGGAAGTTTAGTACTGCTTTGTACCGGTTACACTTATTGTTGGAGGATAACTCCAATGATGCCTCATCATGAAGTGGTTCATAAGGCGAGTTCTTTTATTATCGATGCTCATTGTTCGTGCGCTTTAAGTGGAAGTTTATCTACTTGTTTGTAAAGTAAGCGCTTAACTTACGATGAAAATCACTATCGCCATCTCTGGACCGATGAATCCGCTGGATTTTAAAATTGGGAATGGGGAATACAATCATGCATGCAAAGCATTATAGGTTATGATTATAGGTATATCTGCTTGTCTACATCAATAATTGCCAACTTTACAACAATTTTGTGTTGTAACCAACATAAAAAAAAGATTCAAAAAAATCATCATGTGATCAAAGTACAACACGATTACAACCACCACAACGCTGTTTCTTAAATGAATATCATATTCCCTAAGGTGCCAACCTGAGATTTTGGTTATCTTCACTTCGTTTAAATTCGCAGACTGACTTTTTCAGAAACTGCAATCCATTACGATTGGTTGGTTTCAACTGCAAATAAACGCCTTTTGGATCATTTAGTGATTTACAAGCTTCCTGACATCAGACTTGGACATCGCTACAACGTACATATCATGATAGTACATAGTAGAGGTGAAATTATTATTTGTCTTACCACTGAGAAAAAAAAAAAAGAAGGAAGCATATATTTTTTCAGGCGCATTAATTGCGTGTCATAAACTGGCTTACTTCATTATAATTAGATAGCGTCAATTAGTTCTTACGCATTTTAATAGCGATCGTTAGCCGAACGATATGCAGCTTACGTGAGGCGTTTCGTTAATTCGACGTAATGCAAGTGATTTATAGGTACCAATAAAAATTTGAATGCCTGATCCGAAGAAAGGTCTAAATGTATGTAAGTAAGCTATTGGTGGGAGAGAAAGGTGATTTTTTTTTCCGTTACTAGCGGTAGTATTTTTAGGAAATGGGTACAAATACTTAGAATTTCAAATTTATTGCTTTTCATGTAGTTAAAATTACAAGACGGAACCAAATCTAAACTCTTTTCGAAGCAACAGTAACTAGCAAAAGTTTCTGCAAGCGTTTACTTGTACATTGGTGGATTGTTATGAACTAACACGTTTTGCAATAATAGAAATAGAACCTCCGAAACATCGGCCTGGACTTATAACATTTTCTTGTTACTGTATCCTTCTCCATATATTCAAATAGCGTGCAAATAGCAATGCAACGGTTGCCCAAAATTTTTCATGCAGAAAGGAGCTGGAGCTGTTCACATGCCTCTTTGCTGTTTGTTTCATAGCCAGTATTACAATCACCATAATTGCTAAGAAAATGTGATCCGTCTCTATAAACTGCTAAAAGTTGTCTTTATTTGGGTCCGCATTTCGATCAGCCAAAGTATTTTCGTGGGACCTACATTGCGTAACTTTTGTCATTTCAAAATACCTCCTAGTAAAGTTGCTTATTGTCACTTATTGAATACAGGGATGCTATATTCAAGGGACACTAGGGATTTTTTCACTTAAAACTTAATTCAAACTAATCTAATTGAATACATAAAATCCACTCGTACCCATTACACCATATAATACCAAATCCATATCTTATCGATATAAAAAGGAGAGTAAATCTTTAAAAACGTCAGCCATTGACGTATACTAATTATACCGGACCCTGTTCGCCGGTTCTCTGCATTCTGGAGCTGCCGACGTCTGTATACACACAACTTCCGAACGATAAAATGCCATTTAATTATCCTTTTATAATGCGTAATCGCGTTGTTTAATTAATAGTTGCTCCCAACTCGCTTGGAGATTGTTAAGTTGGCACGAAAGTCATTAATCAGAGCGGTAGTCAACAATAGCCTCGGGGCCCAGCTCGAAATGCACGTATTACACTTGTATATAGTACGCTTCTATGCGATTATGCATGTAAATATGCAATTCGAGAGGAATATGAAGTGTTTCATTAACAAGTGCATCGAAGAACACAACGGATCGAAAAAAATTACAATAATTAGACAAATTTTTACAATAGTTATAAAGAGCTAATGGTTCTTCGAACATTAAACGCAAACTGTGACGCTTGCCTATCGACACGTGTTCGATAAACTCGTTAAATCTAACAGATGTAATAGCGACTTCGGAGAACAATAAAAAAAAAACAGTTGATGAACGTGTATAAGCTCCAAATTAATCGTTTCTCTTAACAAGATGCCTTCCGGTTCTCGTTTTCTCTTTTTTCTTTATTTTGATTTTGTCTGCGGTTTGACGTTGACTAGAAGTTTTGGCGTGAAGTATGCAGTGAGGAATATACCTTAATTAGAAACTTAGCTCGTTCATTTCTTTAAGGTCATCACTAACAAGACTAGTTAACAAGAACGCGGGACTTCATAGGAAAATGTGTGCTTTATTAATATTTCTAACATGAAAAAAACTTATGCTACTTGGTAATAACGTCTTGGGTATTGGCAAATCAATGAAGCTACGTCAGCAGAATATGATGCAAAATTTATGTAATTTATATAACCATGAACTAATTGCTTGGAAGAGTTAAAATCATGAAAAATGCGCTTAGCTCAAATAAAATATAATTAACTTTAGCCTATCCATGGCAAACCGATACCAATAGAAAAGAAAGTCGTCTTCTTGTAAAAAAAAAATTAAAATATAAAATAAAAAGGTGAAAAAGTTGTGAACACTGAAAAAGTATTTACACCTTTTTATTTTATATTTTTAATTTTCTTTTTAATTATTTTTTTTACAAGAGAAAAAGTGTTTTTTTCTTGTAAAAAAAATAAGTAAAAAGAGTGAGTAGCGAAAATTTAAAAAATAAAATAAAATAAGAGAAATAAAGAAAGAAAATTAAAAAAAAAATTAAAAGATGTAAAAGTTTCTCTATTATTTCTGTAAAATCACTTTAAACGGATTTATGTATTAGTTATGTGCACATACTCAGCAAAATTGATATTACGAAGAACTAATGGCGCATTTCCAAGCATCGAACGAATTTATAAAACTTTTCTTTGTAGCATTCACATACAACAGCTTTGCGTTACGGCGAGTAAATGCATACATATCAAATTCTAAGTTTGAAATGCATTAGCGTGGAAACTACGTGAGTAAGTGCGCGGCGTTTACACATTCTCAGAAGTTCATTACTCATCGTGTACACGACGACGTAAGGCCCGTTCCGGCCCAGTATAATACACATTACGGAAGACATTAGAACTAACAGAAGTGCAAATATTACCTTGTTATATATTTTATGGTAATCCGTGGAGGAACGGTGTTTATTGCATGCCGGTGTTGGTGTATAGAACGTTTAGAATATTGTAATAAACGATTTACTAATGATTGGTATGATGGTAGTTTTGATTAATTCTTCTTGCGGGTAATTGTCTGGTTGAATGTCTATATAACAACTGCTTCCTCTAGAAAGCAATTGTTGTAGAAAAAATTGTTGGATCGCATTCAGTAATTTAAAGTTAAGCCCACTTGTAGCTATGAAAACGGTGATTTGGGGTTGGTTCTCGCCGAAAACGATTATTGTCTAGTAGTTCCTGATTAGGAGGATGAATAGGATAGTTTCAAGAGAAAAATGGAAGAAGAACAGTGAGGGAAAACGACAACAATAGATTGTTGGATTTAGGCCATTTATACCTTTTTGCCTTTCTAATTTGTAGAATTGGTTGGCGATACTTTTTAATAGATACGTAGTATTCAGTTACTTCAAAAAAAAAAAAAACGTTTGTTTCCCTTTAAAAACGCCGATTCATCTTTCGAAAGCCCATTTGGTTAACAAATCCTTTATGACCTCCATTACATTATTTGAGAAATTGCCCGTTTATTATATAAAAGTTTATCGACATGGGATCAGTTTAAACAAAATCTCTAGCTTGCGTGGCTTATACTTCTTACCTTTGCGTGCCGTTTTGCGATGTTATTGGTGGGAAATAATTATGATTTATAAAAATTTTATTTTTAACCCGATTAAGTATTTTATTCGTAGAATACGATTCAGCCAAATATATGATTGCATCAACAGTTTTAAGTTTCTTAAATTAAGTGATTATGAGATAAGTACCTAGCTCAATTCTACTCGCTTGATTATCACATCAAGTCGATAAATTAAAAATGAATAAGGCAAGCGTTATCAAAGGAAAAGCCGTTTTTCCCGACTAGAAATTAACGCAAGTTAATACCCACATTAACAACTTTGAAGATTGCGAACTAAAAGCAAATAAGAACTTATGCCTATCAGTACGTGCACTTCCTAAAAGAGATCAAAGAAGCAACCTCTCCATAGAGAAGATCAAACGATGCAAGTTCTAAAAAACTTCCACCCACTTTAATTTTATCACCCATTTACGCCGACTAAAATCATATTCATTTATTTTTCTTGTAAAGCAATGCGATAATCAAACACCGGGTGTACTTTGCATAAAAATAACCATATAGTCACTATGTGCGGAGTTTATTATTTATTCAAGAGATAACGGCCTATTTTTCATCGAATATTTACATAAATAAGATTAAATCAACAGCTTTTCTACATATTGTAATTAAATTTTTATCTTCTCCATAGAACGGTTTCACGATCACCGAACAAATCAGAGCATGTCATGCTTATGATTGCGGATCTACTCGTCAAAATCATTTCGTTCCTTGTTAGAACGCTTTATAGAAAATAACTTACCGATAAAAATCGCGATGCATATTTTAGCGTGGTAATTAGTGTTTACAGCACATTATATTACTCCTGTATTATTATGTAGAATCGGTACTAATTGGTAGTTGCCCATTCTAAGCTCCCAAGTCTAACGCAAAGTAATAATGAACATTACATTAGAACAGTGTAGTTGCTACACACATGAGATTGTCTTTCAGATGGGAATTACGAATTTGGAGAGTGGAAGTCTTAAATACCATATTAATTGCCTACGGGTTTGTTTATTAAGTCATTTTCCATAATTTTCGCCTCTAAAATTAACGTAAAAAGGATATAAATTATTGCAATTAAATTCTTAACGCGTTCAGGATTTTGGCATAATTAAATATTTTCTTACAGAAATGTAGAGAATACATTCAATTGTATCTCAGTTATAATTTCACAAATTAAATAACATTCACTAAAGAATCGTTTAGTTCGATAGTAATTGTCAGTATTGAAAAGCATAGGATCATAGAGACAGTCATTAAGTTGAATCTTCGCATGGCAGATTGTTTACATCCAATAGTTTATTCGACATTGATAGAATTTTTAAAATTCAAAAACGAACAATTCTTAGTTGCTGTGCTGTGGAGACTCGTGTAAGAAAGTAAAGTAGTTCTGAAAAAAGCGCTCCTTTATAAAAACCGGTTTAAAAAGAAACGATTAACGGTTTGTCTAAGCAGCCGATTTAAAAAATTGTTTTAGAAGCCGATTTTAAGAATCAATTTAGAAACCTATTTTATCACAATTTCGCAAATTAAACATTTTTGCCTATTTCAAGTCGGCCAGGAAGTGTCCATATTGTAGCAGATACTCGCTAATGTCAGTTTGTTAAATGATAGATCGTGAACTCTGGTAGTATTTTACAGGCCATAATATAATAAGGGCGTGGAAATTCGATGCATTCAATGCATCTTTCGAAAAATATTATTTTTTATTTAGCTGCTATACCCGGATTTACATCTGAAAATTATCTTTCAATAAGAGAACTTACAATTTTATAACATTACAGAATATTTTATGTCTAAAGCTGTTACTTTCTTGATTAGTGGAAGATATACTTCCAGTATGTTTTGGATGTCGAGACTTTTTTATTTAAATAACAATCAATGAACTGCTCTGAAAAATTGAACCTTTTCAGAGTTTATGGTGTAATTCAATTTGAAACGCCACAAATTAAATTGGAATTACTAGCAATCTGAACCATATTTTATCTCTTTTATTCCCCGTTTAGCATTTGTCGATTGAATAAAAGCTATTTTAGTTCACCAGTACGAAGCTTAAAAATGGCTACATGACATATACGAACGTTCTCCAAGAACTATAGTCGTTTGTGTGAAAATATTTCGAAATTCGACAAATTTTGTCTTTAGTTTTCCGCTAGGTTCTTTTTATTTCATTTTAACTTCGATTTAATTTTAGCGTGCGAAGAGAAACGTGGCTTTCTTTATTATCACCTAAATATCAATCAATTTGAATGTTTTATTTGAAGGATACGAAGTAAAATCCAAATATTTTCGAAGGTGTTCTAAAAAAGAACGATTGTTTTGAACTCTCACTATAAATATATTATTCCCAATCAGACAGCGTTATTCAAAATATTAATTTAATAAATTTAAATTAGTCATCCTATTCGCCACATCAATCTTAAATAAGAAAGCGTGTTTTGATTTTATGTATAAGCAATGAAGTAATCTTAATTAAACGACTGAAATCTGCTACAACCTACTCTTTTTTTTTATATATTTTTTTAACAGACGTTTCAGTAACCTGACGAACGTGTAATTGAGCGACCGGTGTAATTACAATAAATTGTGATATTATATAATTAGGTACGTGTAGCTTGTGAGAAGATAGGAACTTGCCAACAAGTTAATGCTGTAATTTGAAATTATTAACGTCGTTAGTGCAGGTAACCGTTGTATCGATGTGATTCCGCGATAAAGAAGGAATTCCATGTGACGTTATAAAATGCTCGTAAAGGTGATAGGACGATAAGAATGAGGGAAAAACGTAGTAACAAGAGAGTTTTGGTATTACGGAAGAAAATGTATTTGAAGTTAAATTCACGAGTATAAGAAAAAAATTGTTATAACTTCGAATGTTTGTCTAGTCCGATATACATATGTACATTTTATTTTTACAATTTTGGGTATCTTTCATTATAAAAATGTTGACTTAATGGGTGGTGAGGTTGAAGCAATTGCAGAGACTTTGAATAGAAAATCAACTGAATATTCTATTTAGTTCTTTTTGACGACTTTAATACCTTTATTTAAATTCTGGCCCAAAGATGTGTTACTTCTCCTATTTAAACTATGATAATTTTGCTTATGCAAATCAAGTTCTCCTTTTGAGGCATAAAAGAGAATTATTGACGTCCAATGAACATACTTCTGATTTCCCGGCGTCACCGTTACTCCGAGTTCTTCCCTTTCTCACACCCCTATTTTTGGCGCCATCTGAGCGGCAAATAGCGGTATGAGATAGGGAGACTCTTGGAAAAACGGTGATGACGCCCGGTAAGCAGAAACATATCCGTGCATCCGTCGTGAGTGGTTCCATCAATAACATAAGTTATATTACGAGGGAAGCTAGAAAATTACCTGGCCTCAGAAATAGGTGGGGTTACTAAAAGTAAAAGTAACATTTGACAAGATCCTTTGGAGTTTTCAAGATGATAGGAATGGAATGTTAAAGCGCAATCCGAATGATTTTTGGTGTAGATTCATAACTGTTGGCGAAACATGGATTCATCATAGCGCATCAGAGCCCTAAGAATAATCCAAACAGTGGATTTTTAGCGGCCAACCTGTGCCAAAGAAGGCCAGAGCCACTTTATCGGCGAACAAGGTCATGGCTTTAGTGTTTTAGGATGTATTGAGTGTAGGCTTTCACGACCGTAATCCATAGTAGAAATGTCTTTCGGGTGATGTCGTGTAGTTAATATTTTAGTTGACGTTTCGCTGACCATCCTGTCAGCTTCTTCAGACAATTTTCTGAAGACTGCTGTTGTTGTCTTTTGCTCGTCGTTATATAACCTATTTCTGTTCCGCTTTGCTGTTATGGATCAGCACGACATCACCCGAAAGACATTTCTACTTTTAGGATGTATGTTGATCATGCCAACTTATTGGATCGTTTTAACAATCCTGTAAAAGAAAAACGCCCATATTTGGCGAAGAAAAGAATTCTGTTTCATCAAGGCAATGCACGCGTGCACACTTGGTCGTCACCGTGGCAAAATTCCAAGAGTTAGATTCAGCCTACAGTTCCTACTTTGCAAGGTTGGAGAAATCATATGATTTAGAGACGATACAAAAGTTAGACTAAGTGCATCGATCTCAAAGGAGAATATGCTGAAAAATAAACTAAATTTTACACATAAAAGTGTTTTTTATGGAACCTCCCTCGTAGCATCGTCTTTCGTTGCACTTTTTGAACGTATATATTTTTTTTGAAGTTTCGCGGATGCATCTTCAACAACTACCACCACCTTACCATCGTATTGCAACAAGATATTTCAAACAAACGCTGTACAATACCATACGGTATCCATGGACCTCCGAGGTGCGTTTCTTCTTTTTAATTACCGTTAATGACAGTATCTCAAATTAATCCAGAAGCTTCCGACAAGATTCAAAGCGCCATGAGATTTATGTAGAAAAAAAAACTGATTTTCTGAGTTCCCACACAAGTAGTTTAATATTATTCTTATAGTTCAGCGGGTCCTTTCTAAACGGATAATCTTTCATTTAATTTCGTTACACGGACGTAACTCCTAACATCAGCGGTACTGTTTACAAAAGCCCGGTGAATGCTTTTAACACATGTTCTTCTTTCCATAATTTTAAAAACGTAGTGCATCGTAAAACGTGACGAGATAAACTTATAAGAGCGGCAATAAACTCACTTGTACCGACAAATTATTACACGTATACAGTAACGTATAGGTCTTCTGCTGTGTATGTTTCTAACACGGAAAGAGACGATGATTGTGGAATTAAACGCGGCTGTCTAATTAATTGATAAAAATAATGTAATAAATAATCATACGTAGCACTTCGGAAGTGGAAATTTATTAGAGTAGACAACATTTTAATTAATAAGTTAATTGATTCAAATATAGTAACGAATAAGTCAATTAAATCAGTCGACTATAGTCAGATGCGAAACATGAAAGAAATGTTAAGAAAATTTTGCATCTATTTAGAGTCCGAGCTTTATTTGAATATGAAATTAAATAAATAAGTTGTGTGGGAATTCTATTAACAAGCTAGGTTAACATGAGAATTGCGTATAAAATAGATTTTCTTGAAAATCATGGAATTAAAACCATAAATATTATTATAAGTGTAACTGGCTTAAAGCTTAAGGCTTAAAGTATGAATAATTGTGTAATGTTGTTTGCATAAACACGTCTAACGGCGGGTATCCTTTTTTTTATCAAAGTTTCACATATCTCAGTGTACAAATATAAGCAAATGCCTCAAACTGACGTATTCTTATTTTCTGGTTGTGATGTTGAATAAGGTCCTATGACGGCTGAAAGCCATTTTAAAGAAGAACGTGGTTTTTTTGTGCTCCATTTATAGGGCCTAGATTGTCAACGAAAACTTGGATGAGGTCGGGATTGTTCGTATGAACTTGCAGTGCCGGCCTCAATCCAATATAACATCTCTGGGATAGACAAGGAGACAGATTCAGGCACAATAGGAGCAATTAACTCCATGGCAAGCTGAAGCAAAGGGATCTGAGGTGGAAATATTCTAAAATTCTGTTATTATCGCTTTTGTTTATTAATAAAATTGTTTTAATTTTCTAAATTCTCAAATAATCTAACAGATTATACAAATTATTTTTTTGTTGGAAATGTGTTTTTTTTTTTTTTAAATGCTATCGATTCTGCTTAAATTTCTCGTCAACCTTAAGAACATTTCTCAAAACATATTTTCTTTACGAAGAGAAATCCAATTGGATCGAGTTTTAAGTGTAGAAACGAAGAGAAGAACGAAACGTTCCATCATTCAGACTCATCTTTATTCATGAAAAACGGTAAACGTATTGCTTGCTAATTATTAATACTATAGCGATACGTACAGTATAAACGGCAGAAAAAATTCCATAACAATTATCCTGTTACAATACTAATTATACCTGTCTAGCTCATTGCTGGAAATAGAGGAAAGGCGCGTGGTATTGCTACTACCCGCATGTCAAGCACCACATCCTACACACATCCTCCGTACGTGTAATGACATTGTAATACATCTTCTAAGGACAGTTTTAGTGCACATAATTGAGTTGAATGGTATATAATTCCGATCGGAATACCGGAGAGCCGATATAGACTCTACATGCGCAACCTTTCACGATGAGCATGTGCGCTGTTTGCCATTGTAATACAGGCTATTTTTTTTTTAATTAGAGGAATTATACCGGCCAAGAAGCGGCAACCACCTGTGCGCAATATAGAGGACGTTATATATTTTATTGGTTGTAGTGAAATATTTGGCGTTATGTACCTACATATAATTACATTGATGTCCATAATTTAGATTACATCGTTGCTATGCGATGCAGGGAATGGTCTGAGGAAAGATAACAAAGGAGGAATAATTAAAGTGTACGTAGATAAAGTGGTGCTTCCAATATAGTGGTTGTTTAAGTTTACGTTCGTGTTCAATTAGTTTACCTGCATAATATTTAAAATTATGATTTAGTATGTTGCGTAATTTGCCACTATTTGCTCTTGAAGTAAATAGAATGTCAGTATTATTTATTGTTGCATTTTATTACATTTTCGAATGTAACCATTTTTCCCAAACTAAATAGGTCAAAATATGTAAGTTGTTAAAATACGAAGGACCTACATGCACATCCTATTTCATTTGTGTTTCTGCATCAATAGCAAATAGTTATATTGTTATACTCGTTAATAGCAGTAGAAGAAAGGAAAGAACCTGATAATATTATTTTGGAAAAGAATATTTAATTTCACCATCTTGGTGAATTAATGCCAACCATCAAATTTAAAGAGAAAATATGGAAGAAGCTCTGATTGTTAATCCTTCCTTGTGGCGTGAACATCATTTATCAAGATGAAACTGTTGAACAAAATATTTGAAAAAGAATCCATAAAGTGTTTTTCTGAACTAGACGTTAAGTCTGATGATTTCTGGCTTGGTTAGTTCTTAGGTGGAAATACCTATTCAGAATGAATTCAATGTGCTCAACATGTCGCGAAGATATTTATATCATCGTTCCTCCTTTGCATATCAAGCTCGGCCTCATCAAAAACTTGATAAAAGCCATGGATAAGAATAGGCCGGAGTTCCAGTACTTGTATGAAAAGTTCTCTGAACTCAGTGAAGCCAACTTTGAGAAACTTCTTCAAAGTAAAGAAATACAGCGTTTGAATGCATTCTGTCAAGCGCCAGAAAAGTTCTTCGGGAATAAGACGCCCGAAGATTACAAGAAACTGATCGAGGACATGTTAGTTTTGTTTCATGAATTCGGGTGAAGTACGTCACTTACTTCACTTCCACTTGAATTTCTTCTCTGATAATTGTGGATGAGTAAGCCTGTAGAAACGAGTAGCACTTCACGAAATTAGCAGCGACTAGACAGACTCGTGCTTATTCGTCTCATAAAAATGGGTTCGTGTTGCCTACTGGTTTCCCCGAAAGTCGACAAAACACGAGCCAGTCTAGTCTCTGCTAATTTGGTGAAGCGCACGGAAAGTGTGCTCGTTTCTGCAGGCTTAGTGATGAGTACAGCGAAGAAGAAATACGAAGAAACGATACCAGCATAGTTGGTCCACGTTAATGGTGGCCGATTATTGTTGAATGCACTTCAGAGATATTTCCCTCGTCAATTATAGACGACAGCTCAAAACAATGCAAAGACCTTAAGTACTTAACATGTATTAGAATACTTTTGCTTCCACTGTAGCATCATCGTGCTGCATTGCACAATTTGCTTGCCTCAAGTTCTCCATAAACCCTAATTATAACTCCTTATAAAACGTAAACGTTAATTTATTAGACGCACCTGTTCTCTACTTCGCTAATTACTATCACAGTCGACCGTTGTTTAAGTTCACCGCGCCTCAATCCGTAATTAATTTAAAGAGATCTGTTCGCGCCCAATTCAACAGATCCGCAATTAAACGATTAAAGGTCCGACGGAGACGGACCGCCGATAATTCAACGACGAAAAGAACAAAAAAAAAGCGGAACAAGGCGCAGTCAAACATGTCATAACACGGCGCGCATCCTCTCGACCGACTGACTTGCCATTCGCATCAACGGATCGCAGCCATGGAATATTAATACGTTTTTTTTGCCTTCAACTCCGACTTCGGAATCGAAATTACTGATGAGAACTGTAATTTTTACACCTCGGAGCACGCAAGCGGCGATCTATAAACACATATACGTAGTCGCTCCTATACGGACAGGCCATCATCCCTCTATAGCAAGCACGGAAACCCTAATTACACGTTGTCGACTTTGAGCGCAGGTAATTTGGACATTTTAACACCGCGCGCGGATGAGAAAGGGAGTTCGTCGCTTTTCCTTTCCTTCTTTTGTTTATAAACGTTTGGCGTATTAGAGAATTCGCTGTAAATACGAAATACTACGTTTATATGCGATGTTAATGCTCGTTTGGGACAGTGTAGTGCGTTTACACGTGTGGTAATGCGAAAATTAGGTGCTACGTACGTTTCAGTTTTGATAGTTTCTTTTATGTCGTTTTATATATCGACGGGTTTAGACTGCGCCTCATCACGGTTGTGGGACCAAACCAGCATCAAATCTTGATGCATAAAATTTCAGGAAATATAATTGCGTCAGACAACAGGAAAACGTTTCGTAATGTTGCAATATTGCGATATAAGTGTTTGCATTGTTATTAAATGTGCTCTCAATACAGCAGAATCTTGGCTTTTGCACAAAAATCCACGTCCGAATATTTACCGAAAATGTTCCTTTGTTAGAAGTTTTTTGGGTCCAAGCTTTTTGGAACCTTAAATTTGGTGACTATACTCGAATATTTCCGCTGTAAATAGAGTTTTCTTGTCAGGCAAAGATTTCTGGTTCAGGTTCTTACATAGGTTCCCTTTTGTAGTTGGGAATACACCTTGAATATTCGCCTACTTGATCACTTGTTAATCCTAAAGCCTAACCAACACAACAACTAACCAAGACGCATTTTTTCACTACAATTCACAACAATTTCAAAAGCTATTAAGTTATCATCCGTAGCCACTCGCACTAACCTCCATTTACATGCATCTTTCCATCACGATATAACTTCCTCGATGACTAGGCAAGAACTTTAATAGGAAAACATCATCATGAACGCCGTACATCGTGTTGATCGTCTGTTTTCGACGTTGAGCTACCACGATTTTAATTTCTTTTGTTTTCTTTTCTCCACTGAGACTCTCAGATATCATTTCCGGACTTCGTAATTAAAAATGCATATACGTACGCCACGTACATCGGCGGCTACTCGTTAATACACGAATTAATATATTCTGGTTTCGTCCCAGCGTCGTGTTCTTCATCTGCTGCTACAATTTCGTGCGTGCAGCTTTGTTTTTCCTTCGGCGCGCATTCGGTTTCGACGGACTAACCTCGGTAATGTAATTAAAATGATGAGCTGTTACATTCGTAATCAGATAAAGGTTTTCGTTTTCGTTGCTTTGCTTCGAAGGAAAGTGCATATTTATGTGTGTGTATAAGATACCCTCGAAGAACCTATTAAAGTCTGTTGACTTAAAAAAAAAAATGTAAATTTTCTAGATGATAGAGCATGCTTCTATGGGGAGGGAAAACACGTCTTAATTTGTATTATTTGGATTTAATAACGGATTCTCAACGAGAGTGTTTGGAAGAAAACAGAAGTTAAATTGGAAAATCGATGGCGTTACTAGTCAAAGAATGTTTGCAGGTACAAAGAGATGATGTTATTATTGCTTGCAAAAATCTAGACTACCATATTTTAATTGAAGTAATTCTACGTTATCTCGCAAATTTTTGAGCATTTTATTCTATACCAGCCAAAAACAGAGCAGTTGGTTTGCGTTTTCTTTAATAATGTGTATGGCTCTTCATCTGCATCATCATTAAAGTCTTTTGATTCCTCTTTGATTAATATTCTACATACTTTGAAAAACATTAAAGATTCGTGTACGATGGGTGTTATAATATACGTGGTTTCATCCCGAGGAACTGCTCTTCTGCTTTAGTTCAGCCATTAAGTATTCTTGTTAATCTGTCTTCGTCTGCTGCTATCTAAATTGCGCGAATTATTCCTGTTCTTGAAGATGATGACACTCCCTCGCAGCTATTAACAGCTAGTTAACAACTTTTCAAAAGTTTTCAAAAGATCTCTCTTATCGGAACATCAACATAGATTTGTGAGCGAACGTTCTACAGGATCGCAATATGGTGTTCTGATGGAGTTCTTCTCAGAGTGCCTAGATAGTGACGAGCAGACTGATGTTATGCAGAAACTTTCCTAAGGCGTTTGTTTAAAGCAATCTTTTGTACAACTTTCTACTTTTTTTCGATTCCAAAACATTACATTACGCTGGTGAGGTGTAACACCTTGTTGCAAAATATTCAATTATCAATAATATTTTCCATATCGTGTTTGGTATTGCAAAACTTACTTTAATATGTTTAGAAAACCATATTACATATAATGTATGCAGATTAACCTTTATACAAAGTGTATAACAGTTGCTATTTTCACCTCGATACAAATCAAAGACGCTGTAATGTTTGAGAAAGCGTTTATTAACGAACATTATTGAAAATTGAATTCCAAAGGAGCGAAATTGACACACCTTAGGTGGCGAAACCTGGTTTATTTTGTTAAACGATGATTATAATACCACAACCATGTATAAATATGAATTTAAACTACTTGAAGGTAGGATTTAACTTTCAATAATATAACTGGAGTATGTAATCTTGATATATTTATTCGAGGAAGGTGCTTATTAAATATGACATATGAAGGTAATATATATCGTTTTATTGACTTTCTGGAAAGGTCACGTTAGAAAGTGAGCTGAAGCCATAATTGTAATCATCGTTCTTCAAACGAAAATTTAAATTCCACACTTTCATCTCGTATTTGCCCGTTATAAAGGAAAATTATTCGCATGCACCCTTATTACGTCGAAGAACTTCCATATGAAACCAAAACAGCTTCGCATTTCGTTCGTAAATGAAGCCATTAAATATTCTACGGACGCAATGGGACCGACAACGGAATTTCATCACGAACGCTGATGATGAACAAGGACTTTTGAATGTTATCAAGCTATCACGTCGCGGCGTGTCGTGATAGCTTAAACCAACCCGCAAAGGTGTACGATGTGTGTATATGGCCTATCATGCAATTAAAATCTAATATATATGTTAATATACGAAGTGCTACCTATAATACACATGCACATATATTATTTTATTAAGCAGCTAAGCTGGTCTCACTAATGTAAGGATTATAAAATTTTATTGCATAAATTACGCTCTCTCTTCCACCTTAGGGTACGCATGCATCTGCACAGTACGATGCGGAATGGCAGACTTGAGGAATAAATTACACGCAAGGAGTATAATAAATAAATAAGATACGTCTTGTGGACAGATCTAGGGAAACAGATGTTTAGCAAGGCGGTGATTACCTTAATCTTGCCTAAAATAAAATCATTGTTGAACATGAAAATAGCTTTTTTCATTGAAGGAAGAGTTTACGAATATATTCATTAGAAGCATTAAAATGTTTGATGTGACTATTTACGCTAATCAAATCCTTCACGGTACTTACAATTATGGCGACGAAAACTTAAGATATTGACCCGCATAATGAGAAAGTACTTTTAGAATTTTCAAATAAATCAGTTTACTCCGTTTGCAATAAATCACGTTTATTAGGAGCTGATTAATTTTTCGTAAATGGTCGAAAAGAGCTCATTTGGTTAATAGTATGTGATCGTAGACGTAGCCAGGTTTTTGAATAGGGATTGGCAAGGTCTTGACCTATTAACGGGCGAAGTCGATACAATAACTTTTCTGGAAGTAGGCAAGATTTTCAGCATAGAGCATAAAATCCATGTAAAGTTCCAAAATATTAATGGCAGCCACGTTGATCCTTTTTTGTTTTTTTTTTAAATTTAATTTGGATTTTTTGAGAAGGTATTCGAACGAAGGGGAGGGGCAAATGTCTACCCATACCCCTACCTGATTACGCTCTTAGATAAAAAACTAGCGTCCAAAATTGCTACAATTATCTATTGAAGATTAAATATTTTACTTTTCATGAAGTAATATCCAAAAGTTCCCGAAATGTCGGAACCAAAACAAAGAATGTTTGCGTTGCTTGGCATACTGATCCACGAGAACTGTACAAAACTCCACATCATTGCAAAAAGCGCCAGATTCCGAAGTATGTAAAGTTTTTGATCATTTAGAAAAATATGAAACAAAATGATTATTTCATCACATTTCTTCCATGAAATTAATAATAAAAAAAAAAGGCAAAAACAATAAGGATTTCAATACAACATGGTGATTTTAACGCGTTGCTTTTTCTTCTATACATCAAAATCCAATTGGAAAAACGATATTAAGCACTTTAAATGCAAGATTAAGCAATTTAAATCGTCCGCAATTACATAATTAGCGTGCAATTACGGCGAACACGTCCCAGGAAAAAGAAGTAGAAAGCTTTTATTGGACATAATTGCAATAACCGTTCAGGTACGAGTTACAACTGTGCAAAATAGAGACTTGTACAATGCAATAATTATACATTACAAGCCGAACTACTGAGTACAATTCCCGGCGCAACATCTTAATGGAATTGTTTCGCAAAATTCTCACATGTATAGGTTACAAGGTATACATGGTTATTTAAAAGAATGATACATTTTAAAAGCAATTATTTCAGTGATTGATGAATAAAATTGAACTAAACTAAAAGTTTTCATTCATCCATGTACTGCACGGAACAGGGTACAAAATGTTGATTGAAGTTGTAATGAAGCTTTAACTATCAATTCATTGAAAACATGCAGTCATGTTTTAAAGTAGACTATACTTCTTCCAATCTTGGACGTTGGCTTACACCCAAGAAAATAAAACCCAGATGTAGCATGGTGTGGGACCTAAAGAAGCCAAATGCGATTTCTGTCCATTGTGTTTTTAATGGAAGATTCCAGCTAACGTGCTATTCCAGATATTAAACAACAACTTGAAAAACGAGAAAGTTCTTCAAAATAGGGTTGATGATGTTCATAATGGAACATCAGAAAAATCCGCTTCAATAGAAGATGATCAAGTTCCACTATTTATAGTGCAGAAGGTGGCTGAAGCAGTAATACGTATGAATTTATGAATTATTTTGTTAAATCTGCAGGACCAACACTAATAAGAAAAGAAAATAACTTTCTGTTGGTTCGTTTTTCCTATAAATTTATCATGAATTGTACAAATGAAATCCTAGAACTGGATATTAATAGTAGTACTCAATGAAAAATCTGCTTCATCTTTCTCCATAAAACGTTATCTAACAACTGGCGATTCATTTCCAATGCTACTGTTACCCGAAGACAGCAAAACCGTCTACCCGTGTAAGATTTTACCAGAATTGGTGTGGTGTCTGCTGGAGATATTGGCACTGCGTATTTTTGAGCAAAATCTGCAACGCTCTAGTGAGTGAAACAGAATTGTTGTGAAAAAAAAAGTAACAATATGTGATGTCCCTAATAATGAAAATAGATGATAAATAACAATATGAAATTAATTAGAAAATTATGTTGATAAAATTTAAGCCATCTGAATACATATGGCGCAACCAATATTAAAATCTGAATTAAAATATTTATAAATTTACATTAAATAAAATTTCAACTGTTGCATTTAAATTCAATAATTTTTCTACTTCTATACCAACGTCTTATTGAATTCTATAAGAGCGAGTTGAATACCTCTCTTGAAATTCAATTCTACGCACTATGGTCTTCGATGATTGCGGAGCTGTGTTGATGAGGGTTTACTTATAATAATAATAAAAATTATTTTATTTTGCGTATGTGAAATCACAATTCAGATATTATTTTCTGGGATGTTACAACTGCTGCAAAAGGTGTTTTCTAGTTACAAAAAATGCGCATATTTTACATGTAAAAGGTAGCTTTCTTATGAACAATCTCACGTACATATGTGCTAAGATATGTACGATTACTCATGCCTAATGTAGTAATCATTGATGCGTACATGTGTCTTTCTCGCTCCTATTGAGTGGCGTCTATACCGTTTCTTTTTCTTTCGTTTTCCAGGCGTATGTTTCCGACGTTGAGGGTATCGTTCACCGGCATTAGACCGGAACAACGATACGCCGTCCTATTAGACATCGTCCCAGTAGACAATAAGAGATACCGATACGCTTATCATCGGTCTTCATGGTTGGTCGCCGGCAAAGCGGATCCGCCTGCCCCCTGTCGGATGTACGCTCACCCGGACTCGCCATTTTCCGGAGAACAGCTGAGGAAGCAAGTGGTGTCCTTCGAGAAGGTCAAGCTAACCAACAACGAGATGGACAAGAACGGACAGGTAAAGTGATTTCTTGTTCTTATTTCGATTAGATAAAATTAAATAAAAATAACAAAGAAAGGAACAAGCGCCAAAGAATAATTGTAAATAGTTGTATAGACAGAGTATCGAATTCATACAGAAGGCTAGTTCTGCTGTCCCAGAAGAATCTTTTAAATTTTCTCTTAAAATTAGCAAATGACGATTGTACTAAACGGATCACGTTATAGACATTACGAAAAGCTTTTTTTATACAAAGAGGCGAAGTTCATAGCTGTTGAGCTAGTTGAAAATTTGAGGTCTCTACAGGATACAAGAAGTTGATATTTATTTGTTATATAATCCTCATGTATCTAGAGGAGGAGAGATCTATAATACTGCATCAAACGTCTTCTGGTGGTTTTCGTATTGTGTCTCTATGTGGCAAATAAAAAAAAGTGATCTATTTTAGCAATAATGCTTTATTTTAACATAATCAAAATCTTTAAGACTTCTCCTTATTGTTAATCCGTCTTGCAACAACTTTTATAAATTGACATATATAAGACTTTTTCTCCTTTTGAGCGTTCCATCTGCAATGTGTAAAAAAGAAAATACATGTTTTTAAGTCTACAGCAAAGAAATTCATTTCTGATCAAAACAAATGTACAAGAAATTCAATTTAACAAACCCGTCAAATTATTTTTGATAATTCGCTTTAACTTTGACATTCATGAAATATATTTCTGCTCTTCCTACTTTATTAGGAGCAGGGCATTTTTCTATTATTCTATACTCTTGGTTTCCAGCTTGGAACAAGAAGCCCTCACAACCTTAAACCAAAGTGTTGGTACAGGTACGTTGATGACACCTTTGCCATCTGCCTTCATGGACATGAATCTTTAAACAATTTCCTATCATTTCTTAATTCTCAATATGATTCCATACGCTTCGCCATGGTGGCTGAATCTTTCTCTTCTAGATGTTCTCGTACATCGGGATCCTCATGGTGCGCTGGGATATTTCGTTTACCGAAAACCCACGCACACAGATAGAAATCTCAGCAGCCTTTTACATCACCATCCAGCCCAAAACACAGTGTTATTAATTCTCTTAACCAAAAGAGCCGATTCATAACAATTATTCAAATTCAATTTCAAACTCTCGGTTTACATTCCTGTCGAAGACCACAATCATGTGGAATCCCCTCCAGAACGAATGGTCCCCAGTCAGTGTGTGGTAACAGCTCTGAAGATGTCCTATAAGAGTGAGGAGGAAACGTTGGTAGAAGCTACGATAACGACGCGGAAACCAAGAGTTTAGGGTTATTAACGACCGCAGAATGCTACGTAGCATTATCCTATTATTGCTTAGCGACATACCTTTGCTCTTCTCTCCTTATGGAAAAATTCTGTTTGAATCTGTGCTTTGGTCGAAATCTAGAAATATGGACCCACCTTCACTACCAAGTCAACAATTTCTATACAAGGGAATGAGCTAGAAGAATCTTTTGGGATACTTTCAGTTAACCGAACTTCTTTTTCATTGTTGCCGCCTAACAAAATTACCTTGGACTAATGAAGTTTTCAGAATTTTCAATTATTTTCAAAAACATTGGGGAAAACAGGCCTTTATAAATTATTATACCTGCCCGGTAAAGTACATCAACTAATTACATTCTAGTATTCAAACTAACAAGATAATCAAGCAATTGCATTTTAAACTAAGTAACCTCAGCTGCTTATAACATCCTTCGTAGCAGAGGAAATGAGCAACTTTTTGAGTGTTCACCATTAAAACGTATGCGTATACGGGTATTTAGCATTACACGACTAAAATTACAATCAAGATGATGATAATTATGAGAGATAGAGAAAGCTTTACAGATGGCGCTACTGTATGCATGTACCTAGTTAAGCGCTCTATTGTTTAAGAGTACATAAATTTTTTTAGCCATTGTTACCGGTGTTATTATCTACTTTGTCTGTATGTGTGTTTTTGGTAATTTGTGTACGATGTACACGAAAGATAGTTCTTTGTTATTGTCAAAGGAAATTACTAGAATTATACTTCTAATTACCTCGATGACTCGTCAAAAAATAGAAGATTTCCGTGCTATTGCAACGATTACAAACAGAAACTAGGTCTTCTTTACCTCTTTCAAGTGAAAAAAGACACCCAAGGGATAATCAAGTAGAAAGTGCACAAACTAAATCATTCGGATACATCAGCAGGAGCCGGAGCAACGGTCACACGTTGTGCTGAAACCTTAACTAGCGATGTTTTCATTTCGAATAAATCGTTTGTTTTCTCGCTTCCTGATTGGTCAATTACCGGATGGTGGTAACTTATTCGCATCGTCAGATAAAGAAAGGGAATTATTCTCGACGCTGCTGGTGTAGTAAAGGCTTTTGGCCTGACAAATATGTGTTGCCATTTGTCAAAGTTGTACGCGTAAGCCATTGTCGTACTTGGGTGGTCTCAGTTTCCGGAATCCTGGCACTTAGGTGCCTCCTCATGGTGCGTTTTTTCTTTTCGAAAGAAACCGTTAAACCTCCTGCCGTTGTCTCTGCGCTTCGCTAAAGACCTTGCTAGTTTTATTGCTTGGGAAGGTGTATAGTTGCAAATTGCAGTTAAAGTAATTTTACGATCGAGAAAGATATGTTTAAATTCTTTGTTCCTAAATAATATTCGAGGGAATAGCGTTCAAATGCAACTACAATAATTGTAAGGTATATAAGAAAGGACAAGAACGTCTACCTTTGAGAAGACGAAAAAGATAACTTTTCGATTTTTCTGGCTAACCCCCATAAGGTACGAAATTAATTCCACGTCGGTCCATAAAATATATGAAAAGGCACTGACAACCCAAAAAGAAAACGAACCACCAAAACTATATAAACAAGAGTCGTAAAAAGTTAGCTTCCAGTATAATCTGGCTTATTTATTCGAGGGGTATTCAAATTCAATGAATAGAAGTGGCGTCGTTTGCGTTAAACGGGTATACGGAATGGCCACGAACACCGAGCGAGGAGGTGGTGGTCCTTTTATCGTCCGAGGCAGGTATATGCATGTGTAGGCATTGCTATGTGTCGTTGTGTACGCGACTCCCCGGCATTGTGTTGTCTTATAAACGGGCATATAGCGTTTAAAATACGAGCGGCCGTGATGGCAATAATGACGAGCATAAACGAGATCCGAGATCCACAATTATTGTCCTCGAGTTTGAATGAATGAATGGGATAAGGTCCCAAAACAAACACCATTATCTTATAGGTATAAGGCTTTTTTCATTGCGCACTGTTTCGAATTGGCTTTTGTTCGCCGTTTAGATGAGGTTAGGCTTTAAGATATTTTTGATAAACGATGGCTGTTTAATGTACGTAACCTTCTGATGCTTCTCTGCTAATCATAACGACCGTAGTAGGGTAAGGAGATGTACATAATTCGAAGAATAAAATTAATAAATAAATAGATATTATGGAGACCATCCGGGGCTGTTTAGATCGCGAGAAGGTCAAAACTTAGTGTTTTTATTTGATGTTTTACGCTTCTTTAGTAAGAATGGTCAGGTGTTTCTTTCTTTTGCACAGCAGTGTAGGTATTATTTTATTATAGAAAAATTGAAAGTTCACAATTAATTAAGAGAATATCATGAGTCATCAAAAGTATACATAAAAATTAACGCGAACTTGATAAACTGATACGAATTTATTGGTCGGTTGTATTGATGCAGCGCTCTGACAGCGCCTTAATTTACACCAATTCTTAATTCTGCGGTATACCGCCAATCGTATTTGCCAACTTTCTTAATTCCTCCCGTACTTTCGCGCTGTCCTATGTCCAATGCCCAAAAAATAAGTAGTCTTCGCGATATTTCGAAATCGATTACAGAAAAAAAAATACACACACACATAACAAGTAATTATTTATATTACATTTTCTCCATCCATATTTCACAATCCAGCCCGTTTACACAATCCATATACAAAAAGAATGAAAGAAACACACCTAAACACACATATATCGACACTGCAGTGCAACCTGGTGTATATTTCAGAAATTAAACAGTGGCGAAACATTTCTTCGCCTTTTCCGATCACACGTACGGATAGAAGAGGAAAAAGTAACGAGAGCAAGAGGTGACGGCGAAAAATGATTCACGACGGCGAAAATGATGACGTAAGCTAAATACAAATCGATCAAATCAAAATAAACCGCATGCGAAGGGTATGCCTGCCGGTACATCTTTCCTTTGAGGAAATATTCCGTTCCTTTTCTAACTTACGAATGAGCGTATGCAGGCGAGCAATGGGAACATTCGATCTCCTCCTCATCATCGGAAAGTGTACGTTGTGGACATGATAAAACAAACATTCTGTGAATATTCATTATTAAAACAGGAACGTATGCGTTAATCCCGGTGGCCGTGCGCGATTTCAAACACCTGCCACACGCTAGCCGCGCGTTTCGGTCGACGCGGCTTCTCCTGGATAATCTGCGCGAAAGCTATCCCGATGACAGCTCGGAAATAAATACGGTGCCAATTGTGTTTACGACAAGACGAATAGCGTGCAGACGATCGATTCGGATGAGTTAAAACTTTTCCCTGCTCAACGGAGTCGATCCTATTTTTTGCCGACTTTTATATAAATATATATGCGTATATTCGGGATGTATTTATCAACTGAATTTTGGATTTGGAGCTTGTTGATTAGTTATTTAATGTTTATGTAGATTCTCCAGGTGTAACAGTATAAAACCGTACAGAAACAATAAAATAATTTAATAACATTCAAACTCAAATTTTTCAAAGACCATTGAAGATTCCGCAAAATGGTCGCAATCCCTGTTATCAACGGGTCAAACTGCATAAGGAACCATCATCGAAATAAATGTTTTGAAACATTTTTGAAATCGTAAAATCGTCCCTTAGAAAATTTTTTTCATCATTTTCTTAATTTTCCTATATCTCTCCAACTTCGAAGGAATTCGTGTCGTCAACATAATTTCGTGATGGCCACAAATAATCAATGTGCGTCAGCGTAATTTTACAGAAATTTTGCTATCAGTATATGTTGATGATGTTATCACCAAACAAAGTAAATAGTTCTACAATACTGAATTACACCTTTTTTCAGGAATTAACACTGATGAGTATGATACATCTCAGCATGTACTTCGAAATACAACGCATATATTACCTATTACTTGCTAAAAATTAAATTTATTTTCGTCGTAATTTATCGCAAAACTTTCTCGTACCATTGTACAACCGCGGGAATATGGGGGATAAAATACGTCCTCATCGTAACGACTGTTCACAATGCTGAGCGCTTAAGACCTAATTTGTGAGTTTGTTTAATACCTTAGATCGGGCGTGCGATTATGGGCTCGTGGTGTGCCGGTCCACCGCTATCATAACTCAATGTTGACGTCGTGAATTAGTCAACGCTGCTGCCATATATCGGCCTTCATTCCCCGCTTAATGTACCTTCAAATATATTTCGTCGTCGGGTAAGTTTGTCATAGCGCCGCACCGGGGTAAGTATTAACATCTCGAACATTTTTATTCAATTAGATGGGGAGATAGGCGAAAGATTTTAATAAATTCAGCCCGCTGTTCTTGATAACGATTACGATAATAATGCTTTATTTCTATAAATTCTAACTAAGGCGAACAGTCCGTAGTATTAAAGAAAATATAACAGAAAATGAAATTGAGAAGACACATCGAAAAAATTGAAAAACAATGGGAAGGTACGATTAAACGGATTAAATTCACATATGCATTGGTGCCTGCAAAGATGGGGAAACATAACATTAGCTTCAAGTTCATCTCGGGTGAATCAAGTTGATCAAGAAGATGTGGAACCGTTTTTGAAAAAGTTGCCCCCAGTTGACTGTTAATTGGATAGACACCGGAAAATATTTATATGCAAAGTGGTCTCTACTTTCGAGATTCAGCTGAAAAAACTTAGAATTCAAAGGCAAAAAATGTGTTAGGGGCAAATTGTTAATAGAAAGGTTAACCATATTGTTTGTGCCAATATGCTGGACAAAGAGAAAAGCTTTTAGTGATCGGAGAAGCTGCTCGACCACGGGTGTTGAAAAATGTGGCACTTTCTAGTTTTCCGGCCACATGAACCTCAAATAAAAAAGCGTGGATAGCAACAGCTACAATGACCGACTGGCTTCTGGACAGAGACAGACTGATGAACTTTCAGAAGCGAAAAGCTTTGCTTTTTTTGGACAATGCTAGATCACATCCAGCGAAACTTCAAAAATATCAAAATCATTTTTCTGCCCCCAAACAAGATATCTGTTTGTCAGCTCATGGACCAAGAAACAATTCACAATGCTAAGTTTTTTTTACCGTCTTTTAAAAATAAAACTTGTATTTTATGTAAACATAGTTTTGAATTTTTTGATTGAACGTTTAAGAATTATTTCGTCTGTTTTGTTTTACATTCCTCATGAGCGGATAGTCCGCACTAGTGGACAAGAAAGCTGGAATCCGCTCCCGAGGACTTTCACTGTATATGGATAATTTGTAAATGTAAACAAATTGGTGAAAATCTGGCAAATTTTTTTGCTTCGTTTTGGTGACTCTTATTTGTTGGACCTGGCAACACTGGTAGCTACATCCGTTTTCTTCTAGTTTTGCTAATTACACACAGTTGGAAGATTCATTAATCACGTTTATAACGAGACGTACAGTTGTACACAATACACGATATAATTGTGGGCCTAGAATTTGAGTTATAAGTATCATAAATTTAGTATTAATCATATTTTTTTAAACGGCCGACGTTCAATTTATTATTCTACAATCTAGCTCGGCCATTTTAATTCCAATTAAATTGTCTCGATTAATTATAACAAAAATATTCATATCCACATGTATAGTGAACGAAAAAAAAAATCCGGAAACACAAATTTAAATATTAAAAAAAGGTACCTCGTACACATGTTCCAATTTGCATGCACGTATAAATATTGCATTGCAAAAATGCGATATTTTTAATTTTAATTTCCCCACACACATACGTATATACGCGAGATCGATATCTAGGTTGCCCTACGGCCCGAGAGTCGGCGAAATAACGAATACTGACGCATATACGGGATAATAGCGATACCCTAGAGCCGAGAAAAATAGGCGAAACATAATCCGAATTTATCTTTATTTACATATCTGCGAGAAATCGCTGATTTATTACCCGACATTGATACTCGACCCTCCCGTATATAATTTGCATCGAATTAATTTCGTTATTAGCGAGCATCAGATAGATGCCCCCTATGATATGGTGATTAAGGACGGCTGTAAAGTGACTGATGGTGCATTTCCTCGAGGAGATGTTGAT
Source organism: Marronus borbonicus (assembly GCA_902655005.2). Taxonomy (NCBI): domain Eukaryota; kingdom Metazoa; phylum Arthropoda; class Insecta; order Coleoptera; family Scarabaeidae; genus Marronus; species Marronus borbonicus. The sequence continues at coordinate 28,484,813 of LR737380.1, read as the reverse complement.
GGTTTTTGCATATTAAGCTGTTACGAGGAATTTATCGTGTAGAAACTATCTCTATCGGTATAGGGTAAGAAGGTATTCTTGTAATTATTCTTCTCGATAACGTTAAGCAATAACCTTTCTTAGAAACATTTCGCAACTAAACTAATTTCAATTTTAATTTAGTTCAAAATGATCTTGATAAAATTCCCTGGCTTGATATCATTTACATACAAGATACAAATTTTCTCGGGAAATCACGCGCCCAGTAGTCCGTGGCGATGACAAATACCTTGAAATCAACGATCAGATTGCGTAGTGAGGCTCTAAAAAGGTATCAAACTAAGGATAACTGCTAAGGATAAGATTTTCTGTCACCGCGAGTTCATTGAGTTTCTAAAAAAAAAACCCTTCAACAATATCGGCAGTGGTAGAAATGTCTTTCGGGTGATGTCGTGTAGTTAATATTTTACTTGACGTTTCGCTGACCATGCTGACAGCAAAATATTAACTACACGACATCACCCGAAAGACATTTCTACTATGGATTACGGTCGTGAAAGCCTACACTCAAATATCGGCAGTGATTCTAAAACAAAAAATTGAATTGACAAACCTACCGAATTGCGCACCTTTAGCTTTTCAACACCTTTTCAATACTCGACGACGTATATTGCTGTGCGTTACAAACATGTTCTCGATTTCAAACTCGAGGAAGCATCTAAAAGCTATAGCGAGCAGTGCAGAAACACATTTTATGTAATTAGTATTTATAGCATCTTAATTGCTTGCAATAAAGCGTGACTAATAGTTGCGGAAAATGCTTCTTCTTCCCATTCTCGCTTCACTAAAGAAGATTAATAACGACATGCTAGGGAAACGATGTTTACAAAACAAAGCGAGAAACGAGTGTTTTCGATTTAAATATACCAATCGTAAAAGACGATCCGACGCGATTTCGCCAGCTCTAAAGATTTGAGATGTTTCGATTAATATTAGGAAAATCTTGGTCCTCGCATAGGCAGCTAACCCAATCCAGCTTGACGTACATGTACAGCGATATTCTTATTATTTACCGATTAATTCCAAAAGGGCATGTTAGTCCAAATGGTATAGTCAATTTTTGTACGTACCCGGTTCATTAATACCAAGCCCATCGTACTCTTCAATACATACCTAGTTTTGTGTTCCATCGCTAATTAATATTTAATTCTAGAGCTTTAGACTTTTACGAGCAATACTGTGCAATTTTACACATATCCTCGTCCGCTTGGTTTAACATTTTAATTACCTCACAAATGCTTAAAAGTGTGATAGCGGATAAGTGTTTTCTCCATCCAGAAACATACAAATCAACACTCCCAGCATCCAACTCCGTACTCTGGCGTATTATAAAAGTCCATTGATTGACATACACTCGCGTTCTTTCCTCTTACACAAGCTATACGATACGTAATTGCCTGTATAATTCCTTCGAGTGTTAAAAATTATTTATGTACCATATACCAAGCGCTCGGTAATTGAAGTCATCTTGCGCGCATAATCTATAACGGTGGCAGAATAAAACCAAAGCGAAGTTACGGAGTAAAACAGTCCATTAGTTCGATGCATATACATGCTGGTATGTCAATTACGACATGCTGCATTTACGATCATTTCTACATATCGGCAGATGTTGAAACAAATTTTCCTCGCATTTATTGAAGCGCATTAATATACTTTTTATTGCCTTGCATTTACGCCACTAAAATATAACGTACGCCAATGAGACGAATCCTTGTAGTGTTAAAAAAAACTCAAGACTGCTCAGTTGCTTAGCGATACAAGCAACTGAATGAGTGTTTCTGAATATAAATTTCGCATAAAATTTACGCCATTGTATTGGTTGTCCAACGGGTTGAATTTGAAAGGAATTACACGCTAAGCAATTAAGTTTTTTCCAGAGATACTTAAAGTCCGAAAATTATAGTACACGCTGGTCATTTAAAGATGTCCAACGTTATCGACAAAAAGATCCCTAGATTAGTAAGTTTCTGGTTTTATTACTAACTATTACTCACTGTGACGATTTGCAAGCACTGCTTTACGCGGTAGTCTCTCTAATATATTTCGATTCTCTGGTTATATTGGTATGCTTTTCGATGATAAATGGCACACTTTGGCAATGATACCTGGATGTCATGTTTTTAGTAAATTGGCGGTGAATGTCTTGCGTATTTGAAGTACTTTTGAACCGAAGAGTTTGATTTGAATCAATCAGTACTTAATGTTTCCGTGGAATCATTTGAGACTTCTGGTTTAGGACCTGATTTAATGCCTATAGATTTTTATTTGGGAGGCCAAACAATTTTCTTTAAGGGAACCTCTGTGCTTAATTTTAAACCATCCCCATTATTAGACATCATAACAGAAGAAAAACCGTTCTAACGTCTCCATTCACAAAGGCACAATTTGGCGAACACTCGAAGATGACTCACCCAAAAAAGTAAGAACAACAGGTATAGGATAAAGATCCAAAAAGCCTTGAATTTGCCCAAAAGCCAAGCCGTCTGTCTATATTAGATTATATTTTAAGGGTAGCGTTTTTGACCATGTTTTGTTGGTACCATCTTCAGAGTGAAGAGATTGTTTCGAAAGTTTGATTAGCTGCGTGCAAAAGTATGTTTTCTCTCGTTGTTTTTTTTTTAAAGATATCCGTCGTACAATGTGAACCGTAATTTAACGTTGTTCGTCTTGAAAATATTAGAAAGATTAGCCTACAGCTCTTTGTATAATATGGAGAAAGGAGAGATATAGTTGTGACTTGGTCATACATAGATTAAACACGTGTAAACATGTGTTTCTTTCGTTGTTTTTGTAAAGGAAAAGATATCCCTCGTATACCGCATTGTGTGTAGAAAGGTAGGCAACAATGTAGTTGTGGGTTAGACATAAAATTCAATTAATTCTAAAAATTGTACGAAGACGGCCAATAAAATAAGAAGTGGTTGTTTATTAACTAAACGTTAAATTTGGTACCGCCAACCTTTCATACTTATAAGTGATTGGCTGCGCCTATTAAGACATCTTGAATGAATAATTGTCACATTCCTCTTCTTCTAAACATATTCTTTTACTTGATGATTAATCACAATTTGCCGTCTTTGTCCTTTAGATGTCTTCCCAAATAGAAGTTTCAACTTTAATTGGCAACCGAGAAATTTTGCAAGACATAAATTTTTTCCAAAGACAAAAACAATGCTAAAGTAATTAAGTAAAGTAACCAAAGGGTATCTGCAGAAATTACTAACACCAGCATAATGATTCTATTCTCATTTATAATTTACATTAAAAAATCTAGATAAATCAACAATGAAAATAACAGTGTCAAAATAATTGTTACATGCTTTATTTCATATATGTAAATACATTCAAAACATATGCTGCATAAAAAGAATCTAACAAAACATCGACAGGAATAAATTTACCGGTAAATATCGTGACCAATCCGAATCGGAAACTAATTGATTGTAATTTAATCCAATTACATGCGAATGCACCGGTTGAATAAGGTAGACGAATGAAGAATGGGGCAAATCGAAGAAATAAAAAACCCAGAGAGAAGAATAACGAGTTGACTAGACGAAAAAAATGTACAAGAAGGCGAAAAAAGAGAATGAATAAAATCCTCAATGCGGGGAGGACGAAGAAGTGGTCCCCCTGAAGAAGGCGAAGACTCGCATCACCAACGATGAAGAAGAAGAATCCGAAGAAGAGACGAAGAAGGACGAAAAGAAAAAAAAACGTATAAATGGTTAGGAAACAGCTACAGGCGTACATTTTATGGTACATATTTAAAACATTCCTGGAGTCGATCACGTCATTTATGAATGGACCCCCTCCGTCGTCCAGACTTGTATACAAACGGTCATATTTCAATCTCTCGGTGGAATGGATTTTAAACAAGTCGCCTTGTTAAGCTGTAGGTGAGAAATTTGTTGTCCAAAGGACACCCTGTAGTGAGCGCGCTCGCACCGGGTAGCGTGTTTAGAAAATACCCAAGGATCGCGTCTCAACGGTAATGAAGTTTATACCGACGCATGACCGTGGATAAAAATATTTAACCAGAAGCCGTTTGCCTCGACGAAAGCCCTATTTGAAACAATTAGAAGATTGGGCAAACTTATGAATGAATCTACATAATTAACATTTTCTGAATAATGTATTCTTTTTCAACGGTGAACAGGATCCATCGATTTGCCTGTCAAAATTAATTTCAGTATTTATTGAACATAAATCCAAAGTTTCTTCAGGATGTGGCAAGTAATATAGCCACAGAAAATTTTTCCACCTGACAAGTTAATCGAAAAATAGGATTGAACCGAGAAAATGTTGGCACAATATTTTTTTTTATATCTTTTGGAGAGGATTATCTCAATAACAATATCTCGTCGATTTGGTGTAATGAAGCGCTAAATCAGTCGCTGATACAATAAATTCCGACCTGAACGCACCAGTCTCAACGACGATACCAGAAACAAGTCACTCAACAAAAATATCGCTGCTGTATGTCAATCGATCAACACATCGCGAGATTGACGCATCCTTAGGCATTTCAAAGACCTCAACTTAAAAAATTCTGCCTAATAAATTGGCTTTGGGAAAGTTCTTTTCCAGTTGCATTTAACATCTTTTAACTGAAGGGTTAGTTCATGTCAATAAATTTCGAGTCGAGTCAACAACGGAAGCTCAATTCGAAATCCAAGAAGAATCCGCTGTGTGGGTTCGAGAATGGTCGCAACTTTTCTGTAAATTTCGGCTCATGTTGGAATTCCTTTAGAAGATCGAAAAATGATTGATGCTGCTTGGTACATGTATAGAGCTTAAAAGACGATTGAGTTTTTAGAGCAGCAAAACATCGACTTATTAGATCATCTTCCGTACAGTTCTGACCAACAGTTCCTAGAATCACGAATGAACTGGGCGGTCAACGGCCTCAATTACCTGAAGAAGCAGCCGATGTCTTTAAAATTAAACTTGTTATTATTCCAATTTATGGCATAACTGCTTTAGCAGTTGGTTTGAAAGAATGATAAATTGCCCTTCTGGAGAATATTTTGAGAGCAATAAAACACTAACCTAAACTTGAATGTTCTTTAGTATAACCGACTTTAAATGAAAATTTATTCACTGTGTGAAGAAGCCCTGTATTCCAGACGCCCATGACCAGAAGCAGGCCCTTTTAGCACGGAACCACCAAGCTCTTTTTTATAATGGTATCAATTCAAATGATGATAATCAATTGTATCTTTTAGTCCCAAGAAATTTATTGTAAGACAGGTTACACCATTTACATAGTCAGTTCAGGTTTACGAAACGTATCATTGTACCTGTTTTTCATACATAGATCCTTCCTTGACCATATTTCTTTAAAATCCAACATTCGTAAGCACGCGTAAACTATTTAAATTGCCTCCAAAAGAATAATACAGGTAGGTCAAATACGTTAAAAGCGAAAGCTAAAAGTCTTGGTGGCCCAATGGTAAAAGGACCTGGCCCTGATTGTGGCAGAATTAGGGGCTGTGTTGATGTCTCACTAAAGTCGGTGGCATATTTTTCTGGTTGGTCTCTGGTTTAACAAGATGCCAAAGACAAATGTCTATTGTTTTTTTGCTCCTCTCTTGTATACTTCAATTTCTTAGGAGAATCTCGCTTAGAGTTGTTCCAAATTGCAGAAATTACTTTTACATTAACACGTGCGTAAAGAGATTTGCCTTCGGCAAGTATTATTGAGACCCAGAAATTCATTTTGATTAATCCTTAGTTACTTTTGATTTTAATGCAGAATATTACGAATGGTCTAAACCTGCATCCATTCTACAAAATCTTAAATTCAGAATTGCATTTTTTTCTCAGTATACGAATAAATTTCTGAGTCGTTTGTTTCCATCCTTACCTGTACATCTATATGGAGGCCACTATGGTCGAACGTGCAGCGAGAAATATTCAAAATAAGCTGCCGGATCGCCCAGCAAGAGACTAATACAACCGCGACTCCACGTTTTACATTGTCACATAATCATAACTCGTGATTTTAATATGCATGACAATCTTTTTCTCCGTCCTTTTTCACGCGCGATCCTCCATCCTCGTCCGCTTCACATACGTAAATCTGATATTTACACTTTTCACGGGCGCTTTTGATTAATGCCAAAATGACAGGTTTTATTTTGTGTCTATCTTTCTACTTCTTTTTTCTCCGCGTCTGTATCTCCGATTTTCTTTTCTCCTATTTGAAGTTTCAGGTGGTGATTCTGTTGCCTTCTGGAATTCGGTACAGTGTGCGGAGGTTGTGTGTATTTTGACAGAGGCTACTATTCATTACTGCATCCTTTTCAAGAGGTTTCTGTATTATTAATAGGGTGACAAGAAAATTTATATATGTGTTTTAATTTTTTCCATGGCCTATAATGTTGTACGTATATAGAAGAGTTATTCAAACATGTAGTTCCCTTTTAAGAACGAATTTTAACACCTGTTCGATTTATGAAACGGGAAATTTATGGAAGTTGACCTGGGAACTCTGGCGAAGTGGGGATCCGGCTTTCTTCGGTGAGGACATCGTATTCACATACCATTGTACAAGTATAAGCTCCTATACTGACTAAGAGAAAGAAAATAATGAGAAAAGACCTTAACCTTTCTTGTACGGGTTAACGTTTAACTTAGCTTGGTTCCTGTATAAATTCTTTTAATCTCGTAGATAAAGAAAAGCCATCAAATGAAAACCTTCACTTTACATATTTTTATCTTTCGATGTATGTAAAATTTATTTTTTTTAAATCATAAGACAGTCTAGATTGTTATTTCTTGTGCACAAAAAGTGTCAAGTTTGATTGTGTTATTGGATTTGCAGCATGTTGTGGGCTTTCCATATCAAAAAAAAATAAGTTGAAACAATTTAATGCAAGTTTTCATCTAGTAAAACTAAACCGGAAGCTTTACCTTTGTCGCTGGCGGAAGTTGAGTCATCAGTAACATTTAACAGCCAGCTATATCACGAACGAAATACGGGTCAATTCTAACATGTAAAACCAATTGCGTGTTTTAAAAAAAAATTTCTAAAAAAATTTTTAGAAATGGATTTTTGCAAACCAACACACCTTATTAGAAACCATAGAACATATGCTGAACACCATACGTACAATTAAAAATATTCAATAGTTGTGATAAATACGCAAAACTCGCATCGTCTCGCTCTCAGAAGCAGTTAATTAGGAAAAATCGCTAACTTTAAATATAGGTAATAGATAAAGATAATGATAGCAAGGACTGTGACGTAGTATGGCAAGCAATACAAAAGTATCCGCACAGTCCGCACCACACAAGTTTAATTAATCAATCCGGCACAGCGGTTTCGAGGATGCGTCGATCCTCATTTTCAACCGTGGATGAACGATGTGACGTATTCAGTCTACGGTTGAAAACGAGGATTAATTAATTAAACTTGTATGGTTGTTTGCCATAAGTTAAACGAGCAGAAATCTTAAATAAAATTTGTTGATTCATTCAACACACAAAGGTACAGGAACTACAGTACTGCCACCAACATGGATTCGCCGCACGCTTTATTATAATTATTTCTGCTTAATCTTATAGACTACATTGTGTAACGGTCCATAATTTCGTCGTTATATCCGAACTTGGCATTAACACAAAAAAAAAATGGTATAAAAATAACAATACTAAATCTATCGTCGAAAAAAGCAAGTCCCAAGATGTTCACTCACAAATTGAAAATTACACAATATATGGGAGATATATGGCTTGTCCCGTACTGTTCGTGGAACACATTTAGTTCATCTGGGATATATCCGTTAGATGTCTTTAATTCCGAAATATGATTGTTCGCGGAAGAAGAAATTTCTGTTACGTTCAGAGCATGTTCGGAGGAAGATATTCCGAGCATACCCCGAATGTATCCTGGATTTGTACCGCGGACGAACCTATAGAATTGTTGAAGAAATTTGATTGCATGCATATATGTACACCAACACATATATAACACTAAAATATTTCTGTTTTGAGTCATCGGCTCCACACAGACCGCCCGCCAAGAGGTTATCGTTAAAGTGGCCTCACACAACTGCTGTTTTTCATAGACAAGACCATTTACATATGTTGACTTAATAACTCTTTAAAAATAATAAATTTCAACTTGCTCGCGCATTCACGTAAATATTATTGTAAATACGTGCATTTTCAAGTGGCTCCGCTCCTCTAATACCCTGCACCCAACGTATTGAAATGAATATAGCAGCTAACGTAATAGACTTCGGCTTTAATTGTCCAATTACAATGTATGAACATAAACGTCGTCGTATATAGGGAGTATGGAAAGTGTTAAATCAATTTTAAAAACGCTATTATTGCGGTTCGCTTCGTATTATAGTATCAATAATGTCCGCAGACGTAGAAATAATAGCTCTTAATTGTGTGCGTTGTACGTGTACGACGTTTGCCATATATCAAGCGGGCTCGTCGCTGGGAAGGCCCGTAAATCATTCGGGAGAAAAAAATGAGGATTAATCTTTGGTAAAATATTATTTTGCGCGTAATGTACCATAAATTACGATTCCGCTCCTCGTAGGACAATGAATAATAAGCGTATCGATGAAAGTTACTGTTCGACGGCTAAACGTCTGCGAAAAATTTGTTATATGGACGTGGTATGTCGTGGAAGCGTATGCAATAATACGAATTATTGCATGTTAACGTTACGGATACGGAAGAAATTTTTGAAAGGCAAAACTGTGGATTTCACTACAAATTGTAAATATTCTTTTAGAAATAACCCAGTTGATAATGCCAGCTTCTTCATTATCTATGCAAATTGCAATATATGGTTGCCCTAACAAAAATTTTTCTAGTAAAATGGGTGATAGTAACGCTATATCTTAAGTCCATAAATCCAACTATAATTTTTGCTAGGGCAACCACGTATGTTGTTACATTAAATAATTCTAACTATAAATTGCTGTCCCACATTCTTCTCTGCGTAGCTTTTTAATATCTAACAGGTCATCTGTAGCTTGCTTGAGGTCCCAAAACCCATGTTATGTCATGTCTATTAGGTTCAAACTTTTGCAAATGACATGATGCAAGTCTTTGGGAATCATAGCCTTCATTACCTGTCTTTTTTTACAGCTTTTGCAAAAGGTATAATATATCGCCAAAAACACCGGAAATGTGTTTTCTTGATCTTATGATGGAATTTGTCCAAAGTTTCTTCAGAACCTAAAGGAACTACACGAAGATACATTTGCATCATAGATATCTATTGTTGAACATTAGATTTTGTATATATGTTTATACATTTTTACGATAATGTTTATATCTACTTATGAGATACAAAGGCAATAAATTAGGTATTATTATTATCAAACAGACTATCCAAGGAGGGCAAGGTGTCAATTGAAGAACGAGAACAAGTACCACAACTATAGCCTGTTGATTTACCCCATTAGAATATTATGTTCCTCCGCGAATATTTCCGCTTAGAAAAGCGCCACCTCATTTTTCGAAATTAATTTCAAAAAGTGGCTGGATAAATCGAAATTTGTTTATAGACTAGTTGAAGCATTAAAAAACTCATAAAACGTGGATAATTATTAGAAATGACCAAGGCAGGTGAAATTATTACTTTTTTGCAGTGACTAGACAGACTCGTGTTTATTCGTCTCATAAGAAAGGGTTCGTGTTGCCTACTAGTTTCCTCAAGAGTCGACAAAACACGAGTCTGCCTAATCGCTGCAAAAAAGTAGTCATATCACCTGCCTTTGTCATGTCTAATAATTATGGTTTCTATTGCTCAGTGCCTGCAATAATTCGTTGCAGAAGTAATTTTATTCATTTATTGTCTTATCACTTCACACAAGTCATATCAGGAAAGAAAGGGAAAACAAAATGTGTCATTTGTTGTTTTAAGGGCGAATTGAACTACATTCCATTGTTTCGTTAAAGATAAAAACAAAAAACTAAGATTTGGTCTTCTGGCTTTCTAGATGTTTTAAGTCAAGAGCCAACTTCGTTTTATCTAGAGAATCGTCATGAAACCCTTGACAGCGTGTAAATCTTTTTATTTAGTAATAAAAAGATTTACACGCTTCACCCTTTACTGCGAGAGGGTGATTTGTTTCTATAAATATAGTATTTATAGAAACAAATCACCCTCTCGCAGTAAAGGGTGAAGCGCAGTTAATTGTGCCCCAACTGCGAATGGTGATTTTGAAATAAATATTATTATTATTGTTCTTTTCGTCCTTCGCTATGATTACCATGTCATCCGCGTAACACAGCTCTGATAGCAACATCTTTTCCATTTCCCAATAATCTATTTCAAACTTGTCTAATTTACATGTTTATCTTGTTTATCACCTCATCCAAAACCACCCCCGCTTAAAACCCAAAAAATTTCAATTGTCGTTTCTCTCTGTCTTAATATTTTCCATGTCTTCCCTTTTAATTTTGTCAAACGCTCTTCCCAGGTCGACGAAGTATAGATGCATGTATTTGGGGAGATATAAATTATGTTTCTTCTAGTGTTTGATCTAAGTTTATTCTTAATCTTCTTTCTAACGAGTATGTTTTCGCTACCGTACTGATTAGCGTTATACTTACTTGGCGTTATAGGGATTAAATTATTAGGTTTAGAAAAATGCTAAATAAAATTTACTGATTTCAACCTTCAACCGCAACTAGAACTGGACAAAATCACTCGGCTCTTGGTCTCCATAACTTCGTCAAACTCTAATCTACATCAACCTTTACCGTATAACTGTGACGATATGCGCTTGCGTTCACTTGCGACGATGCGTACCCACAACAAGCGTATTTAGACTGCGTTACAACCAAACGCCGTGGACGACCGGGAGTGAATCGTTCTCCCCCGCAATACAGCGAAACGAGTAGCGGCGCGCCGCGTTGCCAGGCAACCAGTTCCTAACTCCTGGTGGCGTTAATGATTGGCGGCGGCGCGACTTACAATGGCCGCCGCATCTACATAACGTCGACGTCGGTCGCTAGGTAGTACGTACCATGCCGTTCGGTCGTTGCTAATGCCCGGCATCGCCTTTCGACTCGGAATTTTCCCAATTTTTGTCGGTGGCACCGTTAAACTGGAAATTATTGCTCAAAAGACCTACCAGAGAAGTAGAAAGTACGTAAAGATATGTAATTGATGTATAAATAATAGGTATTCCGTGAAATAGCTGACGTTTTATCGAAATTGATTGAGTTGCAAGGCATTTTACGAAAATCGTCTGTTTAAATCGGAGACGCGCGTTTATTTATGTGTCGTTTGCACGAAATGCTCTATTCTAAATATTGACGATACATTTTTTACAAAATTTTTATATTTTCTTCCCCAATAAACTATATCGGTGAAATATTTTTAATGTTACTTTTGATATTAAAATTTACATTATAATGTCGCCGAAAATATATCGTAACAAGCAAACTGTTTTGTTGTTTTTCAAAATATCCTTTTCACACCTAAATCTTCATGCAAAATCGAATGTGCTGCAGTTTTCTATATGCCTAAGGATGCATCTATGGTATTTCACGGTAAGTCACGTGCTTATCCTCTCCAATCATATTGCGCACAACATTTTTTGGAACAATAACAGATTTGGCTCCATCCTTCAGAAAATTCATCATTGGCAGAAGGACGACCAGGATGAGGTTCTGCAAACCAGCTGTAAACAGTCTCTTCTGATAGTGCTTCATTATCAAAAGTTGAACAAAGCCATTTGAGGCAGTGTTGTTCTTTCATTCTTGCCCATCTCTAGTCAGTCATCTTTTTTCAGTCTCTCTTTTCAACTTCCGTTTTCTTGCGAAAATTATTAAACATTAAATTATCAATTTTTGTAGTACTTAAAATAGTACCAAATCTTTAAATAAATATTACTAGTTTTCATAACCATGCACCTACATAGGTGTGATAATTTCCCTTATGCGTGTTATACTTCATTTAATTTTCTTTGATTCTTATTTTCTATATGTTCATTTAAAGAAATTCGATAAAACTGTCTTCGAGATAACCATTAAATTTCAATTAGAAAAGATAAACGATAAACATGAAATTGAACTTGATCGTTCTTCAAGATACTAACATCCAGTTCTTTGTTGGTTGCGTTATATGCTTATGTCTACATCCGTATGTACTTACATTGCAAACGGGCAACACATCCACACACATTTGTATAATGTTTACTTTCGTCGGTTGGCACTTCAACAGTCGCGTCGTCAAGGTGGCGCTGATGTCATTCAGCGCTTGAGTGGAATAAAATGGTTCCATATTAGACTGAAGTATGTATATAATATATACAGTACATGCATAGGCTTAATTTTTCCAGATACTCACTATGTAGTTGTCTCTACTTCTTCTTATTGCTATGCTAGACGCCAATCCTTTCGTTACGGGCGTCAGATAATGGAATTCCGGTTTTGCTTTTATTACAAATGCACATCTTTTTAATATAGTGAAAGATTAATAGTTTCATCTTGGCGAAATAAAAAATAAATATTATGGAAATATTCGTTATAAGTTGAACAAAGAGAGTTTTCTGGAAGCGAACGCTTCACTGAGCTGCAAACTTTCAATGGTTGCCAGTTATACTTGCTGCACTTAAAGAGTAAGAACATGCCAAATTCTAAAATGAGAAAGAAATAATTAAAGGTTCATATCTATGAGAGTCGAACATTTTCAGACATTACGTTATTGAACATGTAAGACTTGCGTGGAATGGATAGTGAGGTGATTTGCTTAATGTGCTTATTGGAAAAATACCAAGCAGTATGGCGATCGTTAGCAACTAACACATAGTTAAAACTGTTGAGATGACAAAGCCTTAGGAAAAATATAAATTTCGCTTTTGAATTCATGGATTTAACTCATTTATGACCCTGATGAAGCATTAAAAATATATGCGAAATATTGGTGAAATTTAAAATGGTTTAAAAAGAGTTTAACCACGTCTTATTGAGAAAGACATGGATCTGAGTTCCCCAAGCGTATACCCAAAATTTTATTTAACATAAATGATCTTCATTGAAATGCCAACATAATCTTCATTGAAATGCCAACACTTTGGTTTGTTTGAAACGTATGCTATTGAACCCACTTCACTAATTAAGCAATAAAACCCATGGTACATGAATGCGCTTAGTACAAGGGCGAATGGATAGAAAACCAACCAGAACTGTATGATTGTCCCATTAATTTTGGTTTTTGAAACCAAAACTATCCATATCCGGATCCTTGTTACCAATGCGATACCATCCCATTCATTCATTATTCTTGCTTATGCTTTAGGCATTATTTTCGTGAATTTCATAACTATCAATAAACGCGTAAAATATACTGGAGGTACTAACATTGCTCCATTTTTTGGGACGCTCAAAATAATCACTGTTGCTGACACAGAGAATAAAATTTGTTTTATATCACTGAATGGTACTTAGGCTTATTATAAATGATAAGGGTTTCATCTCGTAGAATTTTTGGGTTGTGTTAACTCCAGTGTCACCAATTGCATAAAAAAATCAAAATGTTTCGTTTCATTAAGTTATAGCGGTTAATAGATTAATTATATTGCTAGATTCAACCAAGAATGTGAATTCTATACAGTTTTAAAGAGAATCCGTTTACGTTCGAAGCGGTATGGATCTTTTTTTCGGCAGATAAAAAATTTGTTATTGTAATCTGAATTTAACACTATAGAACCTCTTGGTATCATTACTAACAATTTCCTTTTGTTTTCAGATTGTTCTAAATTCCATGCACAGATACCAACCAAGGATACACATAATCAAATGGAAGGAACATTCTGGTCCAATCACCGATCTAGAGCAAGAACAATATCGGACGTTCATCTTCCCAGAGAGCGTCTTTACAGCGGTCACAGCTTATCAAAACCAGCTAATTACCAAGTTGAAAATAGACTCGAATCCGTTCGCTAAGGGGTTCAGGGATTCCTCAAGGCTGACAGACTTTGACAGGTGAGATATAAATGTATAATAATAACTTGGTAAATTAAGCGTCATCGTAATCGTCTTTAACTTTTAAAAAAATTGAATGGCAAAAAGAAATCCTTTAAGCGAAACTAAAATTATCCAGTCGTTTTTAATACCCTTTCGCATTCGGTACATTCTAATTACGGCGTGTAGTGTGAAATTACCGCGCTTAAAACGGCTCTAAATCGTCTTTAAAAACTTATTTCAATAATAGGCAATTCTGAAGGCGCAAGAAAAACCTGGGAGACCTGTAATTTTAATTTTTGAATAGCGTGGCTTCAGCACCGAGACACCCGATCATTCTCTCTCCGAATAGTCGCTACTACTACTTCTTCTTCTTCGTCTCCCGTCATCTCTTCGGTGTTCAATTTTTTTTTATCTCTCATCATCCCAGGCAATTATTTTATTGTTGCCAATGGCGGGCGTGCTGTTGTTTTATGGCTCGTAAACGTGGCACGGTAGCGGAGGATTTCGACGCCATCTGTCGCTCGACGCATGAAGAACACATGACACACAACTTCTTGCGGTCGTCTCGGGTATAGCGAAGGTATATAGCGTGATTAAATGCATGTGTAGGTACGGATGTAGGTGCGAGACGAAACGAAAGGGCCAATGGCGGCGGTTTTTCGACTTATCTCGTATGAAATACCACCAACCGCAAGCCGGGAAGCTCAGTACCCTTTTGTATATATTTGCATATTGAAGATGTGATCGTTGTAGCCTTTTTTGGATGCCATCAGATATTTGATATGGAGTAAATGTGCTGAGTCTTCTCAATTTTGGTTCTTCTTTTAGGGATTGTTGAATGAAAAAGGTACTAAATCCTTTAAAATATATTCTTTTTGTCCCAAAGTTATGACAGGATTCTTTGTGGATATATTACCCGAATTATTTTAACCTTAATAGAACTCACAATTAAAAATTACATATACGACTGGCTAATTTAGATCAAATGAATAAATAAGAAAAAAGAAGTAACGTATTCACAAAATACGAGCATTATAATTATGTAATACGGCGGTAGTCTGAAAAGTTTCAGATCTCAACATGTTGCTGGTCAGAAATATGTTGATGATAATTATGCATGCATTGAAAGGTTTAGCCGTATTCAATCGTTTGTGAAAGAGTTCCTCTAAAAATTAAAGAAAAACGAACGAATATCGACCCATCGTTAAACTCTTGCAAATTAAAACCGAAGCAGAAGCTGCTTACGTGGACTGCTCGTCAATTACCACAGCTTAGTTGGCGGTGAACGTTCGAGACGGTTAAAAATTGCTACCGCTACCGATAACAATGGATAAGTTCACCAAATGGTGCTAGACGACCGCCGAATTAAGCTTAGAGAGATAACATGAAGCTGTGAACGTGGGTTGCCACGCTTGCTCATTCAGGATCAAAAACGCACTCAAATGAGCAATTCCAAAGCAGTTTAAGTGAAATAAGTCGGAGTTATGACATCGACTAATAACCGTAGATGAAACCTGGATGCACCAGTATACTTCTGAAGCCAAGTAATAGCCGAAACAATCGACCGCGAAGAGAAAGAAAGCGCAAGAATAGTCACGAAGTTGTGTTAATCTTGAAAAGGAAAAAGCAATAATGGAGCATACTTGACAAGTTGAAGACAGAAATGACCGCATTCGGAGAAAAAGATCCACAAGATAAAATCCGGTGGTTGCCATAGTGGAAATTCACGAATTGGAGTTCGAGTTGATAGATTACCTATTCTATACATTAGGTCTGCCCTCCGAAATGACAAATGTGCTGAAATAACTTAGCAATTCATCTCCTTTATAACATTTTCCACTACTTCTACCTAATTTTTCTCCCAATTCCATTGAAACCCATAAAATATTACGTCGTATCACTTTCACCGTGTTCCTCGAACTTCGTTATAAGTACATGTTCCGTTCGAAGTTAAATGAGTTCAAAGTTAATTAATCGAGAGCGATAAGTTTCGGTCTTCTCGCTTCCACTCCATTTGCACTAACAGCTGAGGACCCGAGGAATCGGGTTTCGAACTTTCCGATCTTTTGCCCTTTTTTTCCTCTTGTTCTCCTTCTTCTCTTCTCCGCCTCTAAACGATTTCCTTTAGCGTTTTAAATCCCACCGACGGTGTAAATAACGCTTCGAGAACGTGTAAAGTTTTTGCCCTTTCGTCTTCGTCGTCAGGCGAACCGGTAATGGACCAGCAACGCAATAAGAACTGTTGCAAGGTGTAGTTGATGCGAGGAAATGTTGAATGGGTTTCGGGTTCGAATGTATGCGCTTGCGGACAGGAACGTATTATTGTTACGTGATGCGGAAAGCAAGCTATGTGGATCTGGTTCAAGGAAAACAGAAGAAACGGGTAGCTCTTGAATGCTGGTTCGTTAACGTAAAGTATTTCTTTTCGCGGAAATTTTAAAGATTACAGAATAGCAATCGTTACAGACTAATTAATGCGAAAGAGTGATTTAGTTCTGGCCTGATTATGCGCATTAGTCACAAAACCGGTCGCATTTTATTGTTGTTAATAAAAGAACTTGTGAGGAAAAAGATCCTCACATGCTCGATCCTTTAATAATTTTAAATTTCTTTTGAACTATGGAGAAGGCTTGCAGCATATTGGCGACCAGATACAAATGTTGTAATAATAAAAAAACGTTGTATGTTATTTAAAATGATAATGTTTTTTTTTTTCCGGTAATTTTATGAAAATTCCCGGGAATTTGAGGTAATAAGACACAATTCTGAAAAAAGAATGGTCTTGATTCAAGTTCAAGTAACTTTAGAAGGTCTTTGATGCATGGTTAGACCAAAGGCGAAGAAATTTGGAAATATAATACAATTATTCCAGATTAATTAGTAACAAAGACCAGAGCTCTGGTATATCTGCAAGATAGAAACTGTTAAAACAAAAGATACCAGGGCAAGAGTATCCAAGATTATCGTTGTTGGTAATAATAGTAATACGTTCATTTTAAAGAAAACGGGAAAAAATACGTCTTAAGAAAGCTATTTATTACCCGCTAGGAAAAAAAATAGAGATTCGTCGGGTGATTCAACAATTTAGTCGCCTCTGCAATTATAACATTGGACGCAAAGATAGATACGTACCGATTCCATATCTTTTCAATTTTGTAGTCAATTGGGTTGCACGATTGCCTTTCAATTTAAAAATCGTACAACTATTGCTTTAAATAGGCGATTGATTGATTAACCAGTTGCACAATTAAGTTGCTTTTCAGGTCTGTTTTAATGTTGGATTTGTTTTTAATGTTGAAATTTATTCGATGTGTGCTTACAAGAGAGTACCCAGAGTTATTTATAATTTTTACATGTACCAAGCATCTTATATTGCAGTTTCCCCTTTAAAGAAATGAAAAAAAAATAATTAGAAATATCCCGACTTCTTTGTTTCATAATCCGACCCTGTCCACCTAGATTACCTACAGCGTACGTGTTGTACGTCTCTTGTTTTTCCATCGTTTGGCTGATGCCCGTTCTTCAGCGGATCCGTCCCCGCCCACCTCCTGCTCCTCTCGTGTGATGTGATAGAATTTAATTTACGTGTTTCAATCTGTTGTGCGGCATCGTCGGGAAGGCGGAGAACTTGGAAGCCGCTCTGTAATTTTAGACAATCGTTGTCTTCATGACGATGGCTTGATGATATAATGAACCCGACGTATTTTCTCACACCTCGGTCAGGTAGACCGTTCACGGGCCTCTTGATCTTCTTCTTCGTTAATACGTATTACCCACATGCATACCTATCGCCCTTCGGTCGTCATTAGGCATTCGCGAAACTGTCAAGCACGACCCGCGACACCCACACGCAGCTTACGGAGCGATATTCGCAGCACCGCCTAGATTGGCTAGGAGCGCATATTAAGGAAGGAAGATATATGAACTACGATTCATTTTCCGTCTATGTTGTTATAATCTACATGGATGCTCGTTAAACTAAATCGCTGTGATTTGAGAACAGGTTATAATTTGAGAGGTTTACGGTAAATTATATGGATGGGGTAATTGGATTTCTAACGACTTTGAAAAGAAAGGCGTTTAATAAAATAAAAGTGTTTATGCATTATAACGGGTGTACATAAAACATAAATAATTTTCAGCGTTTAAAGAAGTAAAACAGAACATAACATTCTTGAGGAGTAAAATTGGGGTTTTCGTTAATTATTTCTATAGCTATCGAAATACAATAAATTTGACGCAATTGGGGCACCTGCCCAAATGGGATGTGCATCTGTTTTTGTGGTAATCATATTCACTTTCGCATACTGCATTTCTGTTCTATTGTTTCAACATTGGGGCACACAAATCCACTAATTATTACACGCGCTATAAATTTCTTCACCATAGTTACGGTTAAGGTTGCATAAAAGTCTTAAAAGCGTCCACCTTAACGAAGGAACCGTCATCGCTGCACCAAAACAAACTCAAGGGGATGGTTGAAATGGTCAGGTCTATTTCCTAAGTAGCCGCCTTCAAACCAAGCATATGACTCTTGCCATCTCTCAAGTGAATATGATCGTAACAGCCACCCTCAAAGATTTCTAGGTGATGAGTGTCTGGGGCCACAAAATCGTTAAGGGTAACTTTGAGGCTACGGTCGCAGGTTTCGCTACCTGGATAAATGGAACCACCTGATTTTAATCCTATGAAAATTAGGGCCCAGGCGCTAACAGTCTTTACAAATGAATTGATGGTTGATTGTAACAATATTCAGAAATATTCAGATCATCAGGGGAAGCATAGGGATCACTCCCATTGAGCTCCAATTGTATCAAGTTTTGCCCTTCAAAAAACATCTAATGGGAAATAATTAAAGAGAAAAGGAGAAACGCCTGATTTTCAAAAAACGGTGTTTTATATAATCCTGTGCGGTATATAAACCACCCAAGTTTAGTTAAATTCTGAATTTGCCTGTTGGCTGCCTTTCCTGATGAGGTCAAATTTTAAAATTGTGCTTCATTTTTACCTTTCAATATTTAGCACGTGCTTCTTAATGTATAGCGTTACATCTCTTGTTAGAAAAAATCCGGCTGAATTAAAATTTAAAAAAATTTAAATTTAGAATTAAAACGGTATTTGTAGCAAGCTGACTCAAACTACACGGAAGTTCCAAATATCGAGACTTAAACTATATCACCTGAAGAGAACTCAGAATGCCAAATTCGAAGTGAAATTTATCGCCTAAAAACTCGGAATAATCTTCGCTTTTTTAAAGCTACCCCAATAATCCGGGTTCAGCTGCCTCTGGACTAGGTGTCACTCGCACGATGTCGACGATATAGAAGAAAAAAAGAAGCACAAACCTTAAACGGGGAAGACGGCGTTCATTATTAGCATGATAAAGGCCCGCCTGGCCTCGGGCGACTCTACATAATTAGCGGTGGTAGCAGTTAAACCGAGCGGTAGACGCCTTTAAAAGATCGCAGCGTTTAACTCGTGAACTGTGCCAGAGGCGACTCTAATGTGAGCAAGTAACGTGCCGTTTTGAGGAGCTCCTAATAATAAAATAGGAGAATATTGTGATCTTGGCAATTTCTCTAACGAGTCGCCGAGGTTGTCTCGCATGCGTATGAATTCTAATTTACCTAACTCGTACATGCAGGATGGTCTTTGCATATCAGATGGTGTTTTTCTGTTTCTTTTAAAAATTTTAATGGTGGTTTACGGAGAGTATTGTTGATCAATTGGGTACAGAAATTATCAAATGTGAAGCACGCCATCTTCTCTGTACCATCTTGACTGATATACAGGGTTGGAATAAAGGTTTTGTAGCTTATCCCAAAGTGATGATTTTAACTGACGGCTGGAGTTATGGAGTTATGGACGATTATAGAACGATTATTTGAAAATGTTCAAATAATGTAGTTTCAAATGTGGTTCAAATAAGTTATTTGTTCGCTGAGTGTTTGCTTAAACAAATAAGTAGAAAGCCTCAAAACTGTTGCCTGAACATTGTTAGTCTATATCGGTGCTGCATTGCTTGGAAGAGGAAACTTTTTACATTCTTTCTATAACATGCACATGGTGGACGTGACTGTAATTGAGATCAAAATATAATCAAATTATGAAAGTTAAGAAAATTGACGAATAGATATTTTTCAAATTGATTGGTCCTCCTCTCTATCATCAGAACTTCGTTCTTATTATCACGTCCTTCAACGTTTCTTGTTGCTACGCCAATGTACCCTCCATTCTTTTTATTTCTGTTTGTAATTACAACACCACCATGCCGTCAAGACCAGATTTTGTCGCCTTCGTTGTTAAACAAACCACACATACTCACACATGGACACCTACATGGGTCGAAACATCGATTGTCCGAACACGATGATTGCAGAGCCTACTTATCGACAAGAGATAACTCGAAGCGGAGAAAGAGACGAAAGCAAAGCGAAAGGATTGCTAGGGGACGGGAGAGAAGGGGAGGCGAACGCATCGTCCGAGAAGCGAGAAAAGCGACCACGGTCGAAGATGAAGAAGAACGGGCGGAGCGCTGGCGCGAAAACAATCAATAATATTGAGATGGAAGTATCGCGCGGTGAGCCGATAATGAGAGACCTGGGAGCCCCGCCTATAGCCGCGGGCCGCCACCAGGGGTCGCTAGCTGCCCGCCGCCCTAATTACAGGAATACGTACGATTTGTGTGCGTGTATATGGATACCAGTGTAGAAGAGAAAGAGAGGAAAATAGGGGAAGAAAAAGAAGAAAACGTTGAGAGATTGACGCGGCGAATTGAAGGAAAAGATAAGTGGGAAAACAACGTCTCCACACGCTTGACATGGATTGAAATAATTTTTTTTTAGGGTTCTGGGAGATGTCACCTTCGCTTAAATTGCACTGGGCTAGAAATTTTCAATTTTGATTCTACCGTGAAATAATGTGGTTTCAATAACAACATCTGCAGTCTCCTTTATTAACGTCGAACGGCAATTTACTATATTTGTGCCAACACCCACGCTACTCTTATCCGCGGTGTTAGATTGGTTTCAGATTTTCTATCACTTACAACTTCATGTGTTTGAGATCCAAAAAGGCTTTCTGGAAGATGATAAATAAGTTGTATTTGTTGTATTCATATATTTTCAAAATTTATACAGTGGACATGATAATCTTTGTTTTCTACTTGTTACAGAGAGCCAATGGACAGCCTCTTCATGGATCAACATTTCCTACGCTCATCTCTTCGTCTATACTCCAACGATCCACTAGACGCAGAAAACAACAATGCCGGCTCACTTTTCTCGGCAGCCATGATGGAAAAAGCTCGCGCACATATCCAGATGTGGGGCAGAGCCGGCGGCAATCCTTATTCACCCAGCGACCTTCACGCTCTCCTCCTCAGCGGTTCCCACACCCAACAAGTATACCTCGGCCAAAGAACCAGCGTCCCTTTAAGCCTTCCCAGTCAACTTTGGAGCCAGGGCGGAAGCTCCTGGCAGAGTCCTATGCACGCGGGGTTACCGCCGGGTTTATTGGGACCACCTCCTCCTCACCGACCGCAGATGACCCCGCCACCCCCGCCATCTTCAACGCCCAGTTCTTCGGGATCACCCAGTCCCACTTCCGTTAGCACATCATCGTCAGATTTAAGACTTCCGAAGGCGATTTTCCCATCGGCGCTCCACCGTTTTAGCCCCTATGCGACGACAGTTGCTAGGCAACCGCCTACGTTAAGTCCAGTTTCGCGACATACGCAATGATGATCTTTCTGAGTTGCGTGGGAAACAATTACCAAAGAGTCTTCTAATATGTATGATAGTTAAGTTAAAAAAGATGCATAAACTATGTATGTAAGAAAACAAGACGGATAAAAATGTGTAATTTATATATAAATACAAATATTTTGTAAATAGATGAAGAAAAAATTATATATTATTAGGTAATTTATTGATTTCTTTATACAGGGTGTATTGAAAATTTTTACTCGCGTTACAAAAAAAATCTTATGTCTGAGTGAAATATCGTTACCATAATACAGTTTTCTCTCGTTTTATTTTGAAATTTTTAAAGTGCACCTTGTATAATAATGTAACTTGTATAAATAGGTAAAAAGAAAGAAAATGGTTACTACTATGCATATAATTCTATTAGCATTATTAATTATTATTATTCTATCTGTAATAAATATTATTGTAAAAGGTATATGTGGTTATATTTTGTACACAATTAGTATTTTACTGCAGTATTACTCAAGAGAAATAAACAAGAAATTGAATTGTAAATAAATATCTAGAAAGGACGTAAATCATATATTGTGCGCGATAATTATCGATATAAATATTCATAATTTTTTTATTTTAATGATTTTTATTTAGGTAATCACCCCCAATGACCCCTCCATACACACCACCAATCCCTTTACGCAAACATAGATTATTTTTAAATAATTTTATTACTCTTCGTTTAGAGTATGCTATTGTTCCTTATTAGCAATTACAATTGTGGTAGGATTATTATGACAAATGGTTTAATTTTTTATTCCGTAATAAATTCTATCCTATTATAAAAGAAAAACGAATTTATTATTTAGGTGGGATTATTTCTATTTTTATTATTATTATTATTATTGTTTTGTTGGCAGCCTGCAGGAAGGAGCTGATGTCAATTATTTTATTTAAACAAATTTTATTGTATTTAATTCTAATAAATAAATAAAAATGAATCCGATGTTTTTCTAGATGCATAAAATTAGTTGCGAAGTGTTTATTAAAAACGAAATGTAAAAAAAAGGCAAACGCAAACCGAGAAAAGTGAAATCGTTGTTGTGTAAATATTGTACTATTAATTAAGTGGAATTATAAAAATAAAGATGTAATGAAGAAAACGTAATAGTGTTTTATTTGTAGTCCTTAATAATTCATGATCCTTACTAATTTCTTGAGACATTACCGGGCGAGAATCTTGGGAAGGATAATATAGATATTCTCCTTAACACCCATTATTTTAACTTTTAAAGAGGATTGTGGTAATTATCATTCAAAAGTGCATCTATTCTACCGACTTACATTTGAAATTAGAGTTTTTCATATTTTAATTCCATTAAGTTGCAAGATTGTAAACATGTTGGTAAGTCCCATTTTTTTGTGCACCCCCTCGCACAAGAGAATTTACAATTTTATTAAATAAAAATAGTCATGAGGTTTATAAAGAAATATCAGATCCGTTTGCTATTTTACTTTCTTTATTCTAATAATGCGTATTACAATAAAAAAAAAAGGAAAATATGTACAATAAGGTTATGTGCATAATTAGATTTTTAAATGAAATTAAACAATCTGGATATGTACATCTTAATTGCTTTTACTATTTTTTTCCCCGCTCTATGCGACCGGTTTCGGACAGAGCCCTTCTTTAGACGTTAACAAAATTAATAGTTTATGTTATCAAGAAGTGAATTTAACACTTTTCTTTTTGTTAAGTCGTTTTGTAAAGTTCTTTTTGTTAGTAACATTTTTAACAATTAATTTAATTGAAACATGTTTCAATTAAATTAACTTTACGAAATGACTTAAAAAAATGTTAAATTCACTTCTCGATAACGTAGACTATTACATTTTTTAATGCCTGAAGAAGAGCTCTGCCCGAAACCGGTCACTTAGAAACAGCATTAAATCAATAAAATAAAATTAAGCGGAATGACACGAAGAGAACGTATGGTCACCACGTTCCCTCCATCGCACCCCGTTTGATTTTTCTTTATTTGGGTATTTGAAAGATAGAAGCATAAGCAGACTACATGATTTACAAGAACAAGAAATTGTCTTATTCTATTGTCGTAAAATTCTGTCAAATATTGCTGTACCTTTCTGGCTGTGTGAGCAGGTCCATTATCTTCTTGAAACCAGCCACCATTTTCCAACTAAGAGATAAAAAATAAATATTAAATTCATGTTGTTGCAATAGTTTTGCAATAAATTAATATCATCTATAACATTCTCACTTAATTTGGCCGTCCCGTCGGTCGATTTACCTTTACAAATACGTTTGTCCTCAAAACTATGGGTTCTAGTATGTCTACGATGTTGAAATGAATCGTAAAGTTAAAATCTGGGAGCCGTTGCATGAATTGCTCTACGCCACTTGGAAATGAATAATTCTGATTATCTTTAGCATCCTGTCCATGAATCGTGTTCGGCGGTAAATACCACCTTGGAGATTATAACCTAAGATCATTTTATTTATACGTACATTTTAATGTTATTATTAAATAACCTTCACAAAAGTAGAAGTGTATTCAATAGCTCTTAAAACGGCAGACAAACTGACCCTTTTAACGAAAAATTAATATAAACGAAATCTGACTTACACAATACACAAAACCGATCAAAAGAAAACATGGGGATTAACTCATTTTTACAGGAATTTTCTTTAATTTATGCATGGTTGCCAATTCAAATGTATGCAGTCTGTGTTGCAGTAGGTCGCGTGGGTTACAACCTCTTCTGAAGGCATAGTATATTATGTCGATTTTGCCTGCCCAAAAGTGATTGTTGCGTTTATTAACACTTTGCTTCGTCTCTCCATATAATTCTTTTTGTGAAGTTTTCATCATACATTCATTCACGCACTCTTCTGAGAAAATCCTGTTTATGCAAGTTTTATACTTGTTGGTATAAAAAAGATCTCCGCTTGTGTTCTTAACACTCTTCGAATGAGCATTCGCGAGATTTCTGACGTTGTTGCCAGTTCTGAAATTGTCAGGTTGATATAAGAATTTGGCTTTTTTAAATGTTTGCCCTAAACTGCCCATATTCTAGACAATTTTTAAGTAACCGTCGAACTACATCTTTACACGATATTGGGTGGCAACCCTAAATTGGTATCAATTAATCCAAATCTTTTATAATGAGAAGTTTCACTATTCACCGTAATGCGGAACACCTCGAACTGTCAATTTTCGAAGCCTACTCATCATCATCGTGAAACCTCACACAGCACGTTCCCTACTAATAATAACGGTAAGATGATTACCTGATGCGCCTTTGTCGGCTATCCCATCAACCTCTTCATTAAAACTAATTAGCCAGTTTCACGAATTTGATCCCGACGCGTTAGCATTTAATAAACACTCCTCTGCGGTTGCTGCCGCAACCCAACCATAAGATCCCGTATTCCGAGATGTAGAAACGAAAATTACCGGCTTCTAGTTCGAGTACAGTTCCAAAGACGGTTAATGGCATCCAAACTGTAGACCACCAACGCGATAGGTTCTTTAAGAAAACTCCACGTTGCGTTGCGGTGCGCCGTCGAAAAACCGCGAGTATATCTCTTATTTTCGACCATTAACTCTTAATTATATTAATTTTCTCGTCGGAAAGAGTCATTTAGAGAAGAGATGCGCGCTTTAGTAACGTAACGTTTGTGTTAACAAAAAAGGCAGCTTTAGATAGTAGATATAATCAGTTTCCAAGTGTATTGTTATGTCATTTTTTTTTATGATAACAAAAACTGTAACACTAGAAAGGCATTATGGTGTATTAACGAGCAATACAAGATCACGATATACAAAGAATGGGTATTAGGCAGGGATGTATCCTAAGTCCTTTACTATTTACGATAGTAAATTTTAATTGGAATAAATGTAATATACCATAGTTGTATCTAAACTAACTGGAAAGGGTTTTTCAATAACTATTATTTATGTAAACTATGTTTCCGTTCTCACAAACAATACAATAAAAAAATAAGGCGAAAAAGCAAGTAATTTTAAAACCTAATGGGGTATACGATAATTTGTACCGCTTCTTTTCCAATGCAATTTTTAAAGTAAAACAATGCAACAAACTGACTTTACCATTTGTTTTTTTACTGAAATAAAAAATACCCACTCAGAATAACTATGGCGTTGTTAGAATAGCTTTGAGTCGTTAAAATGGATCGTGACACAAAGAAATATACTTTTTTACATAGACGGTTAACAATTCTGTCGATGTAAGACATTGTATATGATAATTGCATTTTTCTGTTGCAATTACTACGTTACGAGTTTAATTTTGATACATATTAACGCAAGAACTAGATAATTTTATTCTAAACTTCAAAGCTGTAATAGAAACATACTGTATTGAAACGTAATTAGGTCAAATAATGTTAATGTTAAAAGTTTAGGCCAAACGCCTAATGTTTTCTTCAAGGAAACCGATTCACATCTTACAAATTCTGCCCTCGCAGATTCAATACAATAGGCACCAAATGGCATATCCGTGTTCTCCTTTACGGCAAGGTATTATCTAGTTGTTAACATTGTTCCCTCGAACAAAAGGAAATTTCTCTTTTAACTGCTTTCGAGACGATGTTTTGACATTTTGGTGTATCTGTTCCAAAATATAAACTTGTCAAGTGTGTGCGTATCGAATTCTGCGACGACAAAGAAGTACCGCAGGGGGTATGTCCGAGGTATTTCGATGTTCGATACGGTACGAAAACCGTTTTACCATGAAAACGTTCGAGGTTAGTTATGCTAGATTAACAGTATAAAGATTACCTGGTCATAAAAGAAAATGAGTAAACATAGAAAAATATATCTGAATATGTAGGTTAAGGTTTTATTGGTACGGACAGAAAAATCATTTTAAATAAGATGACAATGGATTATTTCTATTTATTTTAAAGAAAATTAAAGAAACACACTTTTAAATTGAGAAAAAAATATTATTTTACAAAAATACAGCTATATACCTGTATATACATATATATAATATAATATATATATATAATATAGTCAGACGATTGTGGGCGAAACGTTGAGTTTTATTTTAACCAAGGACATGACACGATTCAAACCCAGAACACGTTTAGTTTCAACTGACTCTGGCCGTGGAAGCCTACGTTTTTATTTTATAATCATATGATTATATTTTATGGCGAAGCACGATCAAATTCTTTCGAAGCTCAACGTATCTATCGAGAGACATGTACCCAATGTTAGGATATTTATTGACGTGCATAGGCGTTTGGGAAAAGACGGCCGTTTCAAAAAAGCAAAAGTTAGTAGCAACTCATCGTACTATTGCAAACGAAGAAGCTGCTTTACAAACAATAGAAAATAATCTGAGAATAAGCACCAGAAGTATAAGTTCAGCTACACAGAATGTTAACCATGAATCAGTTAGAGAACTCCTCAAAGAACCTTTTTGGGAGTTTATGAAAAATGACGTGTATGTCGTAAAACTAAATCATGAGAATTATTGAACGGAATTCTGGAGTTTGATGAACGATTCCGTAATAATCAAGGCATAAATCAAAGATGCCATCAATAATTAACACAAAGATCGAAAAAGAACAAGGGCATCAATTTGAGCACCTTCTTTAGCACGAAGTATCTCATTGTTTTTTAAATTTAATCGTTGTTTTTCTTTGTTATGTTACGTTCTTATTTCTAAAGATCACGTCGACCAAGCTAGCAATTTTTTGCTATGAGATATCGTAGACTAGGCCACTTTCAAGAGCTCCTAATGTTAGAATTAGCACTCTCTGAATACCAACTAAAACCATGGATTAATATTTCTAAATTAGTTCCCCATGCGTATCATTGTTAAATCCTTTAATTCTAAACTTCGCTATGTGATTATCATATTTTTTTTGATCACCAAACAAGGTTATACATTTTCATGACCATAAATCGATACATTCAGCATCTTTCATCGAACAAAAACCTTTTTTTTTCCTCTCTTTTTCTTTTCTCTAAACCTTTTTCTCTCCCCTCTAACCAACCTATTGTTCTATCATTTTACGCCCCTTTTGACAAAATACACCTCCCTACTCTACCTAACTCTTCAAATAACCCTATTCCCTACGCGCGTTTGCCGAATTGTTGTAGCACAGTGCATCTTTCAGACACGAACGAATTGCGATATAAAGAACGTCTATTTCGCACAGCCATCCATTCCCCGGGATCCAAGTCATAGCAACCGGCCGTAAATAATGTTTGACAGGTGAATGACGTTTGTGTGGTCAGCGTTAATAACTTAAACCTTGTTGTAAACGTTTTCCCGAAATGGTTTTTGCACGCTCCGTGTAACAATCGGCAGAATTGAGGGAAGTAAAGGAAGAAGCAAGACAAGCGGTTGTAAAATAACCGAAACGCCGATTAAAAAGTCAAAACGACGTGTGTTTTGGGACGTTCGATGAAATGTTGAGTTGGTAGGCAGGGGTGAATGTCGTATATTTGCGTCGTTGACAAGTTATACATCATTTCAGTTCTAAGGTTTCTAAAATAAGGGTTGCTATTGTTTGTTTTAATTCTTGTAAAGCAATACTT
Source organism: Marronus borbonicus (assembly GCA_902655005.2). Classification (NCBI taxonomy): domain Eukaryota; kingdom Metazoa; phylum Arthropoda; class Insecta; order Coleoptera; family Scarabaeidae; genus Marronus; species Marronus borbonicus. Next base: position 28,456,513 of record LR737380.1, on the reverse strand, counting down.
TTTCCTACTATCGGCCACGTAATTCAATTATTACTGCCCTGAGGGACGTAAAGTGAGAATTATGGGTTTTACCTTGATTTACCTTGATTGCCCTTGACAACGGGGTGTAATTGAATTTTACATCCTTAGGGCGGTGAAATGATAATAAAGGTGACAATACATGATAGGAATTGGTAACTTTGATAACTACATAAGTATATCAGCAAATATCTAATATGCCCGTAAAATGTTGATTTTTTTTGACATTTTGCCCTGTATATTTGTCGAAATAGTTCTAAATAAGCAAATAAAACGCAACTTGTTAGTAGGTACTTGATATTATAATACCTATGTACATTTAAAGCTAATAGACACGCTACTGCTATCTATGTACAATTCTAAGAACATTCTAACTCGTAACAAACTTGTACGTTTGTAATTATCTAAAAATATTTTCTACCCCCATTAACGAATATCAAAATTAGACCATTTTTTAAAACGAAACACAAAAACGTGTGAGCACATACGCTATCTAGCATTTATCAAGCTATACTTACTATTATGTACATATAATGTATACCCACATTTTCGTTAGTGGCTAATTATAACTGACTTAAATTGCGTAATATACACATTTTACTTTTAAATAACCACAGAGCTGCAGGTTATTTTTTTTTATTTACATGATTTTTACAGATTTTAATGTAAAATATGGTTATGCTTTTGTTGGCCTTTAATACATTGAAAATATTCTGGAGTAACTAAAGAACCGTACTCACCGTATTCACACAATAAATTTCTATTTGATGCATAGCTAGCAATAATAGAATCGTAAATTTTACAACATTTTGGATAATAAGAATGGTCGATAAATTGTTGTTATGTTTCATAAATGAATCAAACTGGTTGGTGGTTCACATAAATAAATTGAGTTAACCTTATTAAATTGAATACAAAATATAGAATACAGCTGAACTTTTCGTGAAATGGCAACATCATTTTATGGACGTTGACGACAACTCAGGAAAATAAAGTGTTATTGCTATTGGATGGGCATATCGCCCATTGCAGCTCTGCTTCTAGCAAGAAAAAATTGAGTCATTTTAGTGCAGTTGGTCACACTACTCATTTGGCTTTAGCCTCTAGATAGATCAGTTTTTGAACCTATGAAAGCTTATTATACTCGGGCGTTAGGGGAGTGGCTTAGAAGTAATCCTAAACGCACAATAATGTAGCATTAAGCACCTGAGCAAATTAGTGAGGAGTACGGAAGAGCTACTGTCGACAATGCCATAAAAGCGACAGGTATTTGGCCAGTTAATCGGTATGTGTCCAAAGATAGTGACTTTGTAGTTTCCAGAAAATGCAGACAGTGAAGATAAAGACGTACCTTTGTCGGTTCTCAAACGATTCTACTGAAACACTCGTAGTTTAACGCCAACTGAGAACTTAGAATTAAGTGTAGTTGATACTTTAATTAGCTTATCCAACTTGCTATAAGTTAGTTTACAAGAGGTCTCTGCTTCACCAACACTCCTAAACCAAAAAAAAAAAAAAATAGAGAAATCCAAAAAGATGTAGAAATTACTAGCAATTCATATAAGGGGACCCTTGAAGCAAGTATAGAAAAACGGAACGTCCAACCTTTAAGATCGAACGGCATCTAGTCTCCCTTCTAGCTAGAGAGTGCAGAACTATTGGATAATTCTGTAAAGTGTATTTAATGACAGAATATAAGGACATGATACAATAAGACATGGTTTCACTGTGAATGTGTGGGTATCGGTCTAAAGCAAGAGAAATTTGCTTGTGAAGCATGCATCCCATATTGTTTTAATTGTGATTTACCCTCAGTTTCAAGTTATTACCTTTATAATACAATCTATGAACAGTTAATATCATTTTACTAGGAAATTCGGTGGTTCAGCTTAGGTAACTCGTTCTTGAAATTAAATCATTTGCAATTACAACTTTTGTTGTTAATAATTATTATTTCCTTTTTCATAACATTCGTTTAATGTTTAGTAAATATTTTTTTTCACAATTTCAAACACTTACCTTAATTTTGGGAAAAGTTACACTTGCTTTTATAAATGTTGGTTCAAAATGGGCAACTTTACCCTATTAAAAATAAATGAATAAAGGATTGGATATGTTCAAACTGAAGTGAATAAACCTAAAAGCGTCACTTTTTTAAGTGAAGAAAAGTAAAACAAGCAATCTAGAAATAAAATAACAAAACACCTTCTCCATTTAACGTTGAAGAAGTAATAATGTGGCATCAGCCATTCATCTGGAAAATACCCAGCACACAATAAAATTTATTTTCTTTGTGTCAAAAGAAAAATCACTGCCAAGATGTGCCATTTTAGAAAATAAAGAAACAAGGCAGGTAAAGAAAAACAGTAATAATAAGTAGTGCAGTATATGCAACCCAATTAACACCTCGAAATTTTAGTTCTTGGGTAATACGCGATGAATACGTAAAAGACACATTTAGTAACCAATTTTTTTCTTAATTATAACATTTAATCATTTAATAAAATAAGAATGAAAATATTAATAACGAAATCTAATTGATAAATAAAAAAATTGTCCCAAAGCAGTAATAACTCACCAAATACATGCATTAAGCACCTATTAACGTAAAATTGAAAGGACGGTAGGTATTTATCAACATTTTCAGTGAGGTACACGCTAAATTATAATGTTATGGAAATTGTTAAATAATTTCAAGTGAAACAGGTTCGTATATGGGAGTCGTTTTTAGCAAATTGCCGTATTATACATCATGTTGATATCAATTATATCATTATTATCGTTAATATTGCTTCTCGAAATTACGAATTTAAATGCGGCACACTGTTCTCTGAGCAACCTGTTGTTACGTGAACGCCGCCACCGCCGCTGGATGAAATATCGCATAAAAATGCAGGTAATTCTGTTTTAAGTGTTCCTAATTATAAATTGTTTTTTTTTCGTCGCTGTATTTTTCTTTTTATTTATTAAATATATTTTAAAATTTAATTAAACACAAAATAATTAAAATCATAAAATTTATCTACAAGACTCTGGGAATTGTAAAATTGTACCACAGAATATCTTTCAAAAATATTTTTATTTATACAGGATGATCGATAAATAACGAACCAGACACCTAGTTTGTTATTTTAAATGGAACGCAAGTGTGCATATAAGCGTAAATGGTATTTCAAAAGGATCACCTGCGGATATATTCTTCTTTCCACTTCTCTCCAAATCCGTCCGCGCTAGTGTGATAGATCTATGGAAGAGATTTTATTATTTTTATTATTTGTAAATTACAAACATCCGAAAATCGACTTCAGGGCTAGTTTTCATCTCTAAACGTGAGATTCCGCAGAAACGCAAGGCGGCGTTTTAGAACACTCGGTAGGTTCTACAAATCTGCCAAGCTTCAATCCAATCGATGAATGTCGCCTTAGAATCTTCCCTTACCAGAAACATTCGAACCTCTAATCCTGACAAGGGGATCAAAATATATTAATCAAGGCATTAAATGTAATCACTGACATAAACATCACACTGCACCTCAGAAACCAACGCGACTTCATCTACTTTTGCAAAAATTTATGAAATGATCGCGGATACCAGCAGCGTATATCACTTTTTTCCTCCTGTAACCCAATTGAGAATATAATTACATATCACGAACCTAAAAAAAAGGAGACAAGGCACCCTACTTTAATGTTACGAATTATTAACTAGCGTTAGTTACCGCGGGATGTAGTGTAATGTAATAACAGTTTCCGCTTATTGCGCCGACTATATCTTGCATGATATGAACCAAGAAGAATTTACCTGAGTTGTAAAAAATTAATTTTAATTAAATTAATGAGGAAGTAACGATATGACGATTGTTAGAGTATAAACCTTTCATCCATTATTCTTATAAGTTGTCGGATGCCGATACATGTCGATAAAATGAGGTAATATCGATCGAGCATTGATTTCTTGTCGTGATAATTTATTGAAAGAACTTTTTATGGCCATAATGGGTGCATTTCCAGTTTTTGTTCACTTTATGCTACGTATTGGATTATTAATTTTACGCTCGATGATTTAAGTCTATTAATTTTGGAAAAAAATGTGAATTTAATAAGTTCTTCGACGATTACAGTTACTTCCACACGTAAAACTTCTTGTACATATAGATACACTGGAATTCGAAACAACTCAAATTTCTTACGTTCAATTTAAATCAATTCTAACTTCTTTATGTATAACAACACAAAACTATCGGCGGCCTCCGCACCACACACAAGTTTAATTAATTAATCTAGGACGGCCGTTTCGAGGATACGCATGATCCACATTCTCAACCGGTGACCGAATGATGTGAGAAAAATCTTATTTCTTGTTTTCAAGAAGTCACACAATCAAAAGCAAGGCAAAAGCAGAATATCCACTCAACTGTTTTTTTTTTCTTCTTCAAGCACAATTGATATTCTCTTGTTATTGTTCCTTTTAACAAAATGAAACGTAAGAATGTCTAGGAATGAAGAGCTTCATGGTTTTGATACTGGAATGTTAACGTTTTTGAATGAGTTTGAGAAAATGAAATCCTAGTTTTGTAGAATACAACTACCGGATCATAGCATAGGTGCTTGGAGGTCTGGAACGATCATAAAATTGTAGACGAAAACATCATCTTATTTACCTACATAAAATAAGTGGTATCAATCAACCGACCAATTATGTTGTACCTTCTGCTGGACTACCACAGAGCTTTATCCTTAACTTCTAAAACAAAGCAAATTAATGAAGAAGCAGAGAAACTGGAAAAGTTTGAGCATGGTAGTACATCGCTCTAAACCCTCCATTCCATCACCTGTGTTTGTGCTTCATGAAATGATCAGAACTATCACCCATGAAAACTTCTTGAGCAGATGGAATTACACTTTTTCCTACAGCACCGCTAAAGTCATTGTGACGTATTCGACCAGCCAGATAGCAGTAAGACGCCGCTTTTGAATTGGCAGATGCTGACTGGATTAACCAATGAGCTGTTATTCAGAGGCTACCAAGACAGTGAAACGCTTTTTCTTCGAGTATCCTGCACTGGCATCAATTAGAATGATCATGCTGGGTGACAAGTAACTACTCTTTACCGCCATTAGAATGATTCATTTATGTTAAGGCAATGACGCATGATGGTTGCATGACGCTCTAGAAGGCACCCCAGGACACAATGGGATTATTCTGGCATAAATATTATGAGGTTTCATTGTACATAACCATAAGCTTTTATAAAGAAACATAGTAGACTAGTGTGCTCCATATTTCTTACAGAGATTATCAATAGAAGAAACTAGGATTAGACTGCGACATCTATTTTATGATCAACGTGTGTTAGATGAAATAGAAGCTAGATAGATAAAATATAGATAGATGAAATAAATGGTGATAATCGTGAGCTGGAAATCACAGTAATTAACAGGAGATAGAAGATTAATCAAGCCCGTACAGCTTTACAACTAAACGATACTTTTACGAATGAAAGTGAAACACATTAAAAAATTTCCGATTTTAATTCAAAATTTACGACCCCGTAACCAATCGATTAATTAACGCATAAATCATTTTCCTCGCGTGAAAGACCTTCTCCGGCAAATTACTAATTAAATCTTTCGATGTGCAAGTCGCTGGTACATCATTATAGTAGGCCGTGGAGTACCCTTTTATACTTACTAACTTACTTAATAATAACTAAACCGAATTGAATTGCGGCGATAATTTAAAGGCTGAAGCTTTCCGGGTTTACGCGTACGCGAATGGACGAAATCGAGCCGCCCTCTTGCGCCGGCAACGCGTACTAAACGTCCTGCGACATAGCTGAGAACCTCTCATTAGCCGGTAATAAGTTATAATTTCGGCGTAACTGGTACACATTCAATTAATCGGTAATTAGGAGCGAAAGTTCTTGGTTAGAGCGTTGCGCTAGGTGCCGACGAGGGTGCTCGTATAAAGTTTAATGGGGTCAATTGCACGATAATTATTGGGGTTTGATATGGCTTTTTTTGTTTACGAAGATTGAGGTAGGTGAAGGTAAATTAAGATTAGAATACAAATTTGGAGTGAATGACCGTATTCGGTACAACTTTAATATCTCAATAGCATGTTAAAGTGAGTAGTGGTTCTAATTTTCAAGAGAAAGCGTTGATTTTGAGGTTACAATAAAATGGTAAAAAAATGATGAAAAATAATACGATAGAATTTGAAAATTGAACTTAAATTGTCTTAAAAGATTTTAACAGTTGGGGAACAAGCAAGTTAAGTTACAAGTTCTTATATCACAGTACACAAGCGAATTTATCCTTGAAATAACTTCCATGGTTGCGTATGTGTTTATCGGGATGACGCTCCCGTGATACGTACAGTCTTTCGTATTTGTTTAGACTTCTCACGTGATGATGGGTGACGTGATTAGTGTTATATCAATTGTCAATTAGTGTTGTTTCAAAAATAAACAGGAGTACCTTGAGAAGATAAAATAAACGTTTGTTGGCAGAAAATTTCCTGACAGCTCTAATCTGTGAAATTTATTTTTCACTTGAAGGATGTGTAAATAAACGCTTTTGTATTTACAAAAATTGAAACTTATCTGTAACTTTGAGAATTGTTATTTTATATCTCAAAAGAATCTTTCGCTAGTTTTACTTTACTAACTTGATATAAACGTGTCTGTAATTGTTATGATTGTTTGCACTTGTAATTAAATCATATACACAAGTCTTCTTCGTAACTAAAGTTCACCACTTTCCGTGCGCTTCACAGGCGTCGGTATGGGAGGGGTCGACGAAATTTTATTACGTATAACGGAACGTCGAACCGACCGCCAAACACATACTGGATGCGTTACTACTGCAATAAGATCGCTTGCGCATAAAGGAAAAAAAAGAAAAAAAAGTAAACCATAAAAAAACAGAAAATAACAAAATATGCAACAAATTAAAAATTAAAATAAAAAATTATTTTATAAAGAAAATGAAAACAAAAAAAATAATAAACATAAATCACAGCAAAGCAAACGTTCTAGAAGCATTTCCTCAAAACAACACAGGAATTCTCCCAAAATCCTTTTAGAGTGTACATTTTTTTGTCGCTAAACCTATGGTCACCAGAACTAAACTTTCTTGGAACAAATTGAACAATTTGAGTCTATTACTTTTATTATTATCACCCGTCAAAAACGCTAAAAATACGTCAACATCATTCGTTGACCCGTTTCGTTCGAATCTGCGAAATAAAATTAAAGCAAATCGAACAACGTGGCGCGTACTACACCATTCCAGCTGCAAACCTACCCTTGCGATTCGATGCGATCAATCAAAAAGATTTATACGGTGCTCATATGTAAATCGACTCCGGGCATCATCCGGCTGAACGCGCGTGTATATCTACCTCTACGCGCGGCATTAGCCGCTTAGAGGTATATGTATTTATACGTAGGGTGCACATGCGGTTCGGAACCGATATCGGCATCGGCAATGATTTGTGAATTTTGCCGTCGCCGCCAAAATAAAATACGGCTTCCCTCCGACCGGCGAAACAAGCCATTACACGCACATACGATTCACGCGTCCCGGCCGATTATTCGAACGCTAATAACTCATAATCGAAGTGCGATAGACGGACGATTTTTAATAAGCGATTGACCGGAGGAATTTACGAACGTAAAAATCGCAAATTTTGACGGTCCGCGCTTCGATGTTCAAGTGTATTTGATGATTACTGGAAAACTCTCTAGAAAGGAAATTCAAAAATGGTTGTTGGTTGAGAAATATGTTTGTTATATCAATATCATGTTTTACTGAATAATTTTGAAGATATTAACTTTTGATCTAATAATTTCTGATAAATCGAACCTACTAACCACCACATTAGAAAAAATAGGTAATGCAGTACCACGTACCGAGTGTCTCATGACATGATCGTCACAGCTTAAAGAGGTGTAGCTCAAGCAATTTCAAGTCAAAAATGTTCAATGTGCATCTGGCTAAAATTCTACGGAAATCTTGAAAACAGAGAAGAATATATTGCTAGGATTATGGGTGCTACGGAGAATATTCTTTCCTAACCCTGGGACTATTAGAGGAGTTACCTCGTCAGTTCTGAGAAAAGCTCGAACGTGTTTAAAGTAATTGAGTGGACTCTTAAAACTAAACGTATTTCGAGTTTGGACTCTGTCATGTCATCATATGGGGAGGGAAAGGTGATTGGCAACAATTAATACGGCAACTCAACGTGTAAACCACGCCAGAGGCGAAACTAACTGAGCGGGAAGCAGTTGAGTTTTTATTTCAATTGAGCGGACTGTTTGAACAGAGTTTTAATGAGATTTTACTTGACACTTATTCAGATTTCAATTACCCTAGCTTGAAATTGGTTGAGCAACATATCCTTAAGTTGTGGCAATTATGTCGTGGGACATGTATGCACATGTATTTACCTCTGCTCTCACCAAAAAAAGGAAACGTTTAATTCTAAGTACAATTAATCATTTTAACGCTTTAAGCACGAAGCTATACATTTTTTCTTTTTTTAGAAACTTGGCAATTATTCTTTAACATACATTTCAAGCTATGTAATATTAATAGACCAACCAGTCGTTTATTTTATTGCTATAGGAAATCAAATAATCGTCATCTGAGTTATATACGATTTCCGGAATGTGGATGATAAATGCACCTTTAAAATGGCTCAAGAACAGCTGTCAACTAAATTATAAATGATTTTTTTCTAATTTCCCAATAAAGAGGAGCCAAATATCGATGTACATATAAAACAAGAAGTAATACACTAACAAAAACCTCCGGTATAACTCCTCTTGAAAAAACGCAATCGTAAAAACACCCAACAACATCGACGTTCCGTAGAGAGAGGGGTGTCATGCTGATTTATTGTTAATGGTCGTCCCGTCTCGCTTCAAATTGAGATTTAAATTAGCAAATAACCCCGATACGTTAAAGCGAATGGTCTTCGGCTTCCGTCCATAACTGGTAGCGGCTTCAATAACCGGAAAATTGAATTCGAGGACGCTGAAGCAGTCAGTAAACGATTCCCAATGTATTAACGTTCGTTTTTTGTTTAAGCGTTGTGGTTCATCCTCAGGTTAGCTGTGAAAGCCGTTCGAAAACGAAACATTAGAAAAATTAATATTTACAATTAATTATCCTTTGGATAAATTATTTTATACATCTAAATAATTATAGCAAGACCTGATTTAATGCTCTCAGTAAAAAGAAAGGAAGTTTAAGAAGTACATCCTGAAATTTCAGGATAATTTCAGGAGGCAAATTCAAATCTACTGTGTGGTGACAAAGCTCATTTATATATATGACAGACTACCGAGAAAAGGGCGAAATGCTTTCAAAAATAACACGCTAACAATTGTATTGAATAGGTAAAACAAAAAATTAAAATAAAAATGTTCAAAATGTCGCCCTTCTGCTAATCAACATTGCCCTAAAGGATGCTTAAATTCTCTGTCGCAAAAAATACACATCTTCTGTGGATCTCTTAATTTCATTTAACTCATTTAAATTTGCAATTCCACTTTTATACACGTTGTCTTTGAGATAACTCCGCTCTAATAGGACCAGTGAGGTAAGTTCAGAAAACCGAGTCGGCCATTCAATTCCGTCTTAGGCTTACCGTCACGTTTTGGATGAGAATATGCCGGTAATAGCCATTTCTCATCAAATCAAATCAAAAAAAAATGGGGCCCAGTAAAGCTATCTCGAATCACACTATTATCTATCATCTCCACCCATATATCTGTCTTTATGGATTCAGAGTATGGGGTTTACCTCTAAACCAAACGCGATAATTTTGTTTGTTAACTCGGCCGTTAAGGCAAAATGTAAATCCATCGAAACATTCCCCAACATTCGTGGCTCTCGCTTAGATTCTTGCTTATTCAAACATTATTTTCTTTTTTTTTTAATCGGTCTTTATCAAGAATCACGTAAATAATCACGTTTCTTAGTGTTCAAAAAATTATAACTGTGTAATATTGTCTGAGCATTAAACATTTTTATGAATTTATGGATAACGCCAGTTATCATGGTAAGTTCAATGTCCCGCAAGTTGGAAAAACCTAGATAACTTCGGACCAATATTATATTAATTTGCTAATACCTAGATTTGATGAAACATTAACAGTGTTCAATATTATTTATCACGATGCCTTCACTCATCTTTTATAAAAAAGGAAATCGGACAAAGAAACTCAATTCATTCCGTATTTTAATGTTCGTCAATTGAAAATTAATCATTTCGCGATTACACAAGCTCTAACCTTATTTATTTAGCACGGAAACAGGAAATAGACGTCGAATGAGTACAGCAAGTGCATAACGATCGCCTGACAGTTATATATAGAGGTAGGTCACGTCGATTGATCAAAGCACAATGGCATAATTATACTCAGTTCGGACGTCGGAAATCTCCTGTCCGATTTTTTACAACCTACGATATTTTATTCTATAATGTATCGCATTTATAATTGCTAACAATAAATAGGCGATCTTTCCTGAGGATTTTTATTGTTGTCTTGACAGGACACACTAGCTTGTCGGCGTTATAAATCAAAGAGTCGTCAGTATTAATTATTGTTGTATTAAAATGTGTAATTATTAGAATCTATACATGTTAAAGAAGGCTTCCCTTTCTTTATTAATTATCTTTATTTCCTCTTTTTTCATTTTGTCTTCTATGTAACGGATTGCTTCTTGTCTGTGATAATTCATGACTATCAATCTATAAAGTTGGTCGGGAAGCCTGCATATAGAATTGAATCGTTTTTTAATTTATTAACTAATTCATCAGCGGCACTTTGCGACAAAATACAAATACATACTTATTCGTTAGGTTGATAAATCGATCCTCTTTTTTCCGTTTCTTGTATAAGACGAATACATTCTATCTATCTGCGTACGAAGAGCTTTTGCGTAATATAGTCGTAATTAATCTAAATCGTTGTAGTTGTTCGAAAAAGAAAGCCTGATGATTGATCATTTGCGCCTGCAAAGACGCCGAAATGTTATATAATAATTTTTTTCTTATTGTTGAGATTAGAACGTAAGATGGATGGTTTTATTTTGCCGTAATTCACGCAAAGTTTGCTGTTTATCGGCGTAGATGGAATTAATTATGTTATGAAATAGCGCTCTGTTATTTTAGGAAAAGGATTGGAGATTATGTTTTTTCTTTTTGATAATTGGGAGTCATAGTTAGTGCGTCTTGATATTGTCCGGATTCAGCGTTGAGATCACCTTTGAAAACTTACTGCACTACTTACTCTACAGGGATGCATATTCCACATCGCCCAATATGCTTATTATTGTGCGTAGTAGCCTCGAAGAAAATCTTGATATTTTGCAGCCGGTTACAAACGTTCTGATCTGGTTCTCTCTCATTCGCGGGTGCTATAATTGTGCGTAAGGCAAAGTATAGCATATTGTGCAAAAACACTTTGTTTTCAGGTTAAAAATACTTTTTGGACGCGATTATTATAAGATAAATCTTCGGTTTGCATCGACGGAGTTGCCTCAGAAAATGATACAATACGACATGTAGGCGCGTTAACAAACTATTCCTGAAATTCTCTTTCTTGTGCACTTATCTGTTCCTTCCAGTTCAGGGCACTATCCAAAAGACTTAAGAATATGTTTTTTTTAGGTTTGTAACTTAATCTCCTTAAATTTGCCAACGCGGTACTATACTACAACACTTGCCTAAATTAAGTAATAATACAATGGCGCAGTAAAAACTTTTCCTGTGCATTAACGCTACACACTAGCAATGTTGTTAGTAAATCGTCTTAAGCTTTCAGCGATCGACACAAGACATTTCAACGCAACAGCAATCTTTCACTCAAGAAATTAACAAGTCCTCGATATCGTCAACCTAAAGGATTCCGAGAATTTCATGTGATTACGTACATTTTAACGAACATAAACGCAACTAGAAGCACCTAATAAGACGTAAATAATGACCGTAAGCATGCACTTATCTACACCTACCTGCTTGCATACACCGAAAACAAAAAAATAACATAATTAACCATTATTATTAAGTAGATTGACAAACACAGGAAATGAAGGTTGTTTCCGCTAATGTAAGTAATACCTTTCAACTAGTCGCTACTATTTTCGTATTTTTTTCCGAGCTCGGCAAAGTGACACTTGCTGACTCGTTAGACACCCGTCTAGTAGTAATTATTTGCTTCCTAGTTTGTCCCTCTTGTAGAATTAATACCCGGCCTTATTTGCTCTATGCAAAGGAAATTACCCTTATATGAGTCCTCGATGTGATGCGTTTCTGTTTACTGAACATCTCACGTATTAGGAATAATTCTAATTAAGTGCTAGTTAAATTGAAGCAACACGTTCGCGGGCGTATGATCAATTTAAAAGATGCAGGCATGAAACTATTACGGTTCTAAAAGTACTTCTATTATGAATTTTTCTGGCCGCCCATATTCTTGAGGAAATTATATGACAGTTTCACGTGAATCATCCTTTATAAATCACAACTGGTAATGATGGAGTGCATTACCACCTTCACAAAAATCAAGCAGTTTTTCACGAACCTCTTCGTAAGTTGGCATCATATTAATAGACCTGAATTCTTCACATACTTTGGTCCTCTCCTCTTTGTGCATTGGAAGAATGTGTGAAGTTTTCCAGTCCTCCGGAAATTTCCCTGTTTCTAATGAAGCATTTATTATATCAAGAATTCTATTTGCGGATGTCTGACAAGCATTTTTGAGAATTTTCATATAATTTGGTATAATACTGTAAATTTGAACAATTTTACATTTATAATCGGTATTTTATTAAATAGATACCTTCATTCTTTACATAACACAATACAAAAAGCAAATGATGACTATTAGGTCTTCGTCTAAACTCCCTTTTTTGGGGGCAAATTGTTAATTTTAGCTTTTCAACATCAAAAGTTGGCAAAAATGGTTTCTTCTAACTTACATTTATTTTGAGACATTTTAGTACTAAATGTAATATAAGGGAATTTTTATTTTCCGCAAATAGTCATCGTAAAGAGCTCTCTTTAATATTAAACCAATTCTATACAACACACGCCTTCTATCCAAATTAAATCGTCACGGCTAGTACTTATTTGAGTTATAGAAACAAGTAAAAGGCGTGCGAGAGTGGCTATACGAAATGTGAAATTAATTTGTTACATTATTGCTCGGTCGTAGATGGCAGCAGTGCACAATTCGGTAGCGCTCAACGACGGAATCGGACCACACACAATGCTCGACTCCGCCGACGTAATCGCATGCGTTTCCAACTTGCGAGAGAAGGACGAAAAAAATTATAAGCCATACCTATACGGCTACGTGCGAGCTAGACGAAGATAAGCGCAGAAAATTATGTGTGAAAGGTAGTCCGCGTCCGTTGCGTTTGTTGCATAGCCAGTTATGCTGATGTATTTTGTGACAGATGAACTGTGAATCCCATTTCAGTAAATCATTTTCTCATGAGCTTCCAGCGAGCGTCGTCGTCGTATATGCGGTGCATAGCTCGGTTGACAGAAGTCCTCCGTTTAACGTGATATGTTTGCCCAAGGACTTCACGGATTCTACGGAGGGCATACAGCATGTGTGTGCGCATATTCCGAATACTCGGAGTGATATATTATCGAGGATATAGGGAGAAGAAGGAAAAAAAAAGCGGGCAGCAGAATTACAAGAACTGTTTTATCAAGTTATAAATTTATCTTTCCCCTTCAGTTTATTTTAATAATGTATATGCACGTTCAGTATTGCATAAGCTCTTTTAAATTTGATTTAAATGATATTCTTATTTGGCATAAGAGGTAAAGTATTGCTATTCTTAGTCTAACCCCATAGATTCGGGCAGTAACTTCCATCTCTTTGTACTAAATGTGTACCAAATACGGGAGCCCTTTTTTTCAGCCCTCTCTATCTGATAATAACAATTAGGAATATTGGTCAGTTGTACCAAATTTTGGTTTCTTCGACACAAATAAAATTTAAAAGGCACACTAAATTTTTTCTGTGATAAGTGCACCATTAAATAAGTACTTAATTATCAACTATACTTACAATTAGTTGCTACCTCGAAGCTTAGGATTTTAAAAAGGTGGCTAATTCTCCCAACCTTCACGTATATCTATTAAATTAGAAGGATGTGTTGTGTGAACGCCTTACACTCGAAGGATTCACCATGCGTGTAAGCACATCAGCAAACACCACGCTGTATGTCATAATTATGTTAATGTAATCAGAAAATCAACATATGCAAATCGGCAAGCACTCTTAACGCCGCCAAGTACTCACTTAAATACGTTGTATTAGATAACGAAACATGCTGCTATCTTCTCTCCCATCTGCCGCCGAGGCTCGTTTGCTAATACGTTACTTCTGGTATGTTGCTGTTGGAACTACGGCGCATTACGCGTTTAGGATGCTGAAGAAGCGGAATTCATTACTAGATAAGGCCGGCGTTAATTAGCGCAGGCCGTAAAATCGCAAATGGTTGTAATCGTCAATCGACAAGAAGCAAGGACCGAAAATTCTCCTTTTCGCCGTCTACAATCAACCGCGCACCACTGGCGAAACACAAAGTGGAAGAAGGGACGCTAACGCGAAGAGATATTACCTATGTATGCATGTATCTACCGCATTATGCACGTAGCGTCCATTAGCTTTAACAATTATGAGTTTTAAATTGTGTAAATTGCACGACATGGCGAAAAAACGCATATTTTAAGCGTATTTGCATATATTACAATGCATAAATAACGCAAAACAACTTCATAAAAGATGAGACCGTAACATTTTCTCATCTACATAAAAATGTAGAGTTATAAACACCGCAGTAGACATGTTAATTTCAAATTGAATAATTTTCCAATATTTTAGGTTGAGCGCTAAAACTATTGCATATTATGAAAACATTTACTAATAATCCAGTTCCACAGGTAAAAGGTGAGGTTAGCAATTACAACAAAGAAATCTTTTTCTCAGTGTAGAAATTCGTTGTTCAAAGCACGAGTCAGAGATTTTCTACTTTCCCCAAGATGTTCATGGAGAGTTTCAGTTTTCAGATGATGAAATTCCATTCTGCGCAGTAGCTGCCAGAAGTAGAGAAACTTCGGAAGGTGACTCTGAAGGAAGGAAAACGTTGGTCTTTGACAGAATACGAGAAAATTTCCGTCCGTCAGCAACACTTGTTTGTCAAGTATCGGTAGAGTTGACCTACACTGCCGTTCAGAGAAGTTCGGTCGGTCGGTTATTAAAAAACATGAAAAGGTTACTGAAATAAACGAAACTAAAAACAAAATGCAATTTTATTGTATATACAGGTAAAAAAGACAAAAATAAATAAATAAAAAGTTATTCTGGCCTAATATAACATACTGGACATTACATTTTTTTTCATCGAAAAAACCTCCTTTGCTGTTAATCACCGCTCGAACTATTCTAGGCAATCTTTCGATAAGTTTTGTTAAAACGGATTGTGGAATATTAATCCGTTCATGTTGTAGATTATTCCATAAATGTTCTTGTGAAGTTGGGCATATTTTTCGGATCCTCCTGTCCAGTTCATCCCACAACAACTCTATAGGGTTCAAATCTGGGCTTTGTGGGGGCCATGTCATTACTTTCACGATGTGCTCTGCTTCTTGCTCCTTTCGATAGTTCTTCCACACTAACGCAGTGTGTTTTGGGTCATTGTCATGCATGAATGTAAAGTTACGGCCTATTATACGCAATCCTGATGGCACTGCATGATTCTGGAGTATTGCAAAATAATTTTTCTTCCTCATTACACCCTGCACTCGGCATAAATCTCCCGTCCCAGCAAAGGAGAAACATCCCCACACTAACACAGAACTGCGCCCTTGCTTCACTGTAGACACAATGCAGTTCGGGATCACTTTTCGGTTTTAGATCTTCGGACATAAACTCGTCGATTTTGCCCAAGAACTTCAAACTTTGACTCGTCACTCCAAAGCACGTGTTTTCAATCATCTAACGACCAATCTAGATGAGAACGGGCCCACTGTAGCCGTTTTGCTCAGTTGCCCCGACGTAATAAGGGTTTGCGAATGGCAATGCGTTCATGAACGTCCGCTTGTTGAAGTCGACGTTTTACCGTACTCGCCGAAACTTGTTCTTCACGGCCGCGATTGACTTCGACTGATTTTTGTGGCGCTGTTAATTTTCTATTGCGTTTGCTTAATAATACAATTCTCAAATCTTCAGCTTTTGTTGTTTTCCTAGATGCTCCAGGAGGAACACGATTTTCTATAGTTCCAGTTGTCCGATATCGCTTTATGATGTCATTTACTGTTGAACTTCTAATATTTATTTTTTCAGCAATTTGTCGCCCCGAATATCCTTCTTCAAACAGCGTAATAATGCGTGAACGTTTTTCTACACTGGTAGGCTTGCCACGTGCCATTTTGAAGTAAATTTTCTTAAAACTTTCGCGCAAAAGCGACAGATGCACACAAACACACGTTTAACAGTAAAATGAAGCAAATTTATATCTTTACGCCTGTGATAAATAAACAAGAGCGATACTACAGTATATTTCCTAAATGTATTGTTCGTTAATAATCCCCAAACATCCCGTTTCAAAAGATCGGTACTTCCGAGAAATTCTTGGAATGATAATAAAAGGGACTTTATTGTGGTTGTCGCAATATTCCTACTTTACATAATAATTTATGGCTTTAATCCTTTAGAAAAGAGTGTATGCTTAATATTTTTCTAATTTTACGTATTAATAATTGTATGGTATATAGTGTGATATAATAGATTTTTATTGTATGACCGAACTTCACTGAACGGCAGTGTATGTCAAGTAGCGAAATGTCCATTCGCGGAAAACAATTGTAGTGGTCTCCTTTAACTCATTCGCTAAGCGTTAGAATTGTGAACGCATGAACACTACGTATAGTGGCACATAATGGATACAATGGGACTTTCCTAAGTTTTATAAGGGAGGTTACTCGTGGTTACCTAGGAATAATCGAAATCTGTAGCCTCAACACCCAACACAGTAACTATGATTAAATAGAGTTCATACCACCTATTACAGTAAAATTTGAAACATCTGGAAAGGCATTTCAATTCGTTCCTCGATGTAATAAATGCAGATCAAACTTCCGAAACCTATATTTTATTACAATATTTCTCGAAAAGAAGGATATACATAAACGTATTCCTTTTGACGTTATAATTTTATTATTTTCCGCATCAATACTTCCCCGACTTCCATATTAATATTCATTTCGAGCGTAATTAACGAAAACGCGTCTAAAGGCACCTGCAACACATCAAGCATCTCGTTTTTTCCAGCTTTTCGTATGTATATTACAAGCGCAGAACTTATTGGCCGTAAATGCTCACAACAGCTCTCGTAAATTATTTAAATGTTCCGAATCTACAGCTGCGAACGGTTCGTGAGGGTGCCTACCTTAATTTAAACAACCCCACAAAAATAGCCACGGAGAGTTATGTTCTTTTACTAACTACCACCTAAAAAGGCACATTATGGACCGTATTTCCTCATTATATGGGCTTTTAAAGGAATAGGGAAAATTCGATATGCCGATGTTACACCTACAAATGCGAAATTCCAACGAATGTGGTCTATTTTACGTGATATTCTTGTTGTCGCCAAATCTACTATTTTACCTATAAATCGATGGATTTGATGCATGTTCATTTAAAAGCAAAATATATGTATATCCTCTTAAAATTATTTAAACGTGATATAATACACAATGTCACAATAGGCAAGGAAATATCACCAAACAATCTTCAGAATGGAAACTCCTCCAATTTGTGCCATTGGTAGTGTTACAGGACAATACAGACGACAGTTAAAGAAAGATGTGGAAGGTGTATATCTTTTGGTGAAAAATGTAAAGTTAGCAAAAATTAAGAAATGTGAGTCATGTTTCACTCTTTGGATTTTACAGCATCCCCGACTTGTTTAGAATGCAGAGAAATTTTGAAAAGTAACTCGACCAATGTAGTTGCAGAGGAAGGTAGCGCAGATAATGAAAATGAACCATCGTAGTAAGTGAAAGAACAACCAGCAGAACGGAAAAGGAAATGTAAGTAATCTATATGTGTCAGATACTGAAGAAGGCTCACTTCAGACTCAAGATGAAACACGTGGTAATAAAGACGAAAACAACAAATTGGTGATTTCGTCAATGTCGGCTATTTGAACGACTATTATCCCTCACTGGTTACAAAGAAAGATGATGAAAATCAAAAGGTTTTAATTAACGTAATAAAGCTGGCGCTGATAGGTGGAAGCGACTAACTACAAAAGATGAAATCTGGTTTACGTTTAAAAGCTTAATAAAAGCTCTCTATTTTATATTTGTCGCAATAGCGTTCTCTGCATGTCTGATTTATGATCTTTGTCGGAGCCGAGCTAAGAAACAAGTCGGGCTGTCCCGGGCTGGGTCGACCTAATTCCCAAAATACGCACCTTTAGTGGAAACACATCGAATAAGCCGATTGGTAAGTAGCTATATTACTTATTCTCCTTATAGTAAGGATTGCAGGAGCTTTCCAATATAATTTGATACCTATTTCACCTTCTTGAGTATCCCTGGCCTGTCGCTGGGTCCAAAAATGTAATTATTTGCGTCTTCTCGACATTCATGGCCAATTATCAAAAAAAAAAACAAACGTCAATAAATATTTCTCGATTATAGAAAGGGAAAGGCAACGAAAGAGCAACTAAAACCCATGTAAATAGTCTAGTAAACTACATCAGATCCTTCCCCCTCGGTGACACGAATTTATTTCAAATTAAATTAGTGGATCAGTGCAAGCGGAATAATTATTATGTCTTGCTTGCACAACTGTCGCACTTATTATTCGCACAAATTATACCCTCTGCGCTTGTGGGGT
The DNA here is from genome assembly GCA_902655005.2 of Marronus borbonicus. NCBI lineage: Eukaryota > Metazoa > Arthropoda > Insecta > Coleoptera > Scarabaeidae > Marronus > Marronus borbonicus. The sequence goes on along the minus strand of LR737380.1, from coordinate 28,437,549 downwards.
GCGCTTAATTCGTGCACAGGGGGAGGCCACGATACTTACTCGTCGCCCGCAACAACCATAATTCATTTTAAATTGATCGTACAAATAGGGTTTTAGGCACGGCTAATAAATAAAACGTGATACTTTGTCGTGGGAGGAATGCACGTTATCAATGCGAATCGCAATGCCGGATCGTAATTTATTATGATCGGAATCGTCGATTTTCGTTTGAGAAGAAACTCGTATTTTTTCAGAACAGAGATGATTAATAGAACGCTGTGAATATTTTCGACTTGTTTTAAATCAACTGACTTTGTTTTTATTACTTATTTAGCCAGTATTTTGCAGTTCTATTAACTACAAGATTGTAGCTTTACGTGAATAGGTAAGTTGCATAAAATAGGGCGTGGTGTGTATTTAGGACTGTAATAACATGATTTTCAAGAAATTTTCATTAAAATTTTACTATTTTAGGAGGAAAATGCGTGTTCAAGAACCACATGCTTGTAAAAGAGCAAGCAACTAGCGTTTATATTATCATAAATGGTAAAACATGGTAAGTAGCTGCCACCAGCGCCGTATACATGCCCAATATTCTTTGTTTATAGTCCATTTTCGTTGAGATCCGTTTGTCTTTTCAATCCCAGGTACAGAGGGTGGTCGGTCCAGCGCATATTCGCGCACACTGCGCAGTGGTGGCCCATTTTCGATTCTTCAGTGGCTTATATAGCTCCAGCCAACAATAATCCCGGCGAAACAGCAAAATTACTTGATTGTCCATTTTCTTCATATCGTAAACGATGTTCGTTTTTAATGTAAAATTTTTCTACAAAAATATACAGAATAAATGTTTTCCCAAATTCCCAAAGTTCGTCTTAAGTGACGCGTTACAAGCAGGCGCGCGGTTTTTGACGCTAACCGCGCGTAATTATTTGCAGTTTATAATCCCTTTAAACTACTGAAGTAGTGTCTTGGAGGGACTCTTCCCAACCTAGCGACCGTAAAAATGTATTTACTTACTTAGAAAATAAATTCGTGAGATTTGTAACATTGCAATATATTCGAGCTTGTTAGTATTGGTAATCTTTGAAACAAACAACATCAATATATGTTCAATGTGGGTGAAGCCTGATAGTAATCCTGGTACGAAAGAAGTCGACAAGTGGGTTAAGACTGTATTGTTTGTAACGGTTCGTATTCTAGAATCCTTTAAGAAAGGACCAGAACTATCATCCCTTAAAATTTCTTGATCATTCACAGTATACGTTCAGAAAGAACACATATGGTTGTAAAGACTCCCACTGGACTTTGTGAGGAAAAGTTCTTCTTCAGGATGAGATTAATCGAAAACGAGGAAACGGAGTAACAGGTTAATTATTGGCCTCTCTTACGCTCTCCTAAATAGAGAGCATGGATAATAGCCTTATTGTGGTTAAATGCTGTTAAGTGTCTAATCCTCCACTTAACAATAACTATAACTGAAAATAATGGTTTGATTATGGACCGTGTTGCCCGAAATGCAAAATGTACCTTTATTAATAATCTTATAGATACAGATAAAAAATTACAATATTTAATAAACAAGCAAGGAAAGTGATTAACATCGATATGAACATGAATGTAACACAGGGTGTTTACGCTTCAGACACTTGTTTTTTCCTATGTCTCTTGAACCCGTACTGGTAACACCTTGAACATCATTTATTCATGTAAAATCTGTTTTGTACAGAAGCTTCTACTGCAGACACATATTTTTCTTTAAGGAACACTTGTGCACCTCAAGTACAAGTAGTACCATCATCGTTCTTAACAACTGCACAACAAATGGCTATATTTTTACAGCGCAATCAAAACCTTATGAAATAATTCTTGAGATTTCTTTTACTTCGGTAGATTCTACAATTGGTTTTATAATTTTATAATTGAATAAATTAACATTTACAAAAAAGATATCGTTTTATAACATATTGAAATGTAAAAAATTTGCATAAAATATTGTCGATTATGCTGATCCTACATCCTTTTTTTTTACATAAACACGTCGCCAATGCATAACCAAGATTATAAGCTGCATTATACACATATACATATCTGCTTCAGTTTCTGTTATTAATGACGATAAGGTTAGTATTATAGTAGCCTTATAATTAATAGTTGGTGGCAATCAACTGTCATCTCTGTATATATACGTTGTGCACACGAATGGTGTGGTGGTATTATTTCTTTCCTTTTGTCCGACTTCTGTATGTAGACTTGCGTGCCTGCACTACATACCGTACGTCTTATATTTTTGTAGCAATTGGCATTAATGGCTTAATTAAGTCCACATAGAAACGAGTGCACTAATGAGTATGTAGATTTTAATGATGTTATAAAACATAAGGCATTCCGTTTTTATGTAAGTGTAGGGATGCTTTGCTTCACTGCAAATGCAACTATTAAAACCTGTAAAAACTAGTTGTAGATACGATGATAATTCGTTATTTATTCTTTCCTGAATAAAGATCTGTATCAAGGATAAAACTATTCCTATTATAAATAATGTTGTTCTGGGGACCTTCTTCTCCTTTTGCAATTCTACGAAACTGACGAATAGGCTTAATATGCGATCATTACAAGCAGTCAAGAAATCATCCACATCATTGACGAATTTGCTTAAATTTTCCAAACAACATGGGCTTATACTGAAGGTTTGATTGCCGCAAGACTTTTGATGGTAGGAAAATTCATTTGCACATCTTTGGTGGAAGTAACTGTATAATGGCGTGATTACCTAAAAGTCCCTGTTAACCAGGAGCGGTAGGTCCGTAAGGCCCCACGTTCTCCCTGATATATCCATAAAATGGAGGCTTTACAAGGGTACTTCCATTCCAAATGAACCACACTGTATATACACAAACAATATAATAAATAATACATTTTCTTCCCTAAAATATACTCGTAGATTTAAACTTATTCTTATTCTTAATATGCACGCAAATTCCTTCGAACGCCACCACGATAACATTATTTTCTCTTCGCGACATGACAAATTGCCGTAAAATACCCACAAACGAATACTTCCCTTATTGAAATATGGATGTCGCTGCGGGAAATTCAATTTACAATATTACGCCTTCTATCGCCGTCAGCCACATATCATTGCCGCGTATCTTCTCCAAGCGAAAGATAGATATGCATGTATACATTACGCCATCGCTTTTATCCGCTTTTCTTCCAAGCGAACACGTCAACGAATAGCATGAAACTTGTACCTACGCAAAGAAGGTGTTCGCGTTCTTCGGGCACGTCTTCAGTGTTTTCGTGTTCCTCTTTATTCCTTTTTTGAGGGGGTCGATAGGGAGGGAAAATGCTCGAAACGGAGGCGTTGGTAAGTGAGCGGTTATTGTATACCATATAAACGTAAGGTAATAAAAATACGCCACTTTTCTCTCGCGCAGTGCCCGTCATCCTGTAAATGTTTCTCTAATGTTCCGCCGGTGCTACGGGGTAGCGCCATAAATAATTTCGTTATTACGCGAAGTGGCGTACGGTGGTAGGCAGGCGGGCAGACAGACGACTGTGTTCTACGGTCGGGAACGAATGGTACGCGGTACTTTCCATAAACTCGGGGAAAACGGATTAAAATGCATGAAAATGATGCATGTAAATATGTCTGCTTCGGATGAATATTACGGGACTATTTACAACGCGAGGTGACGTCAATATTTTCATTCTTTTTTAGCCATTACTTATTATCTTTCAAATAAGAGGAAAGAGCTTTTAATTTTAAACAAAAAAAATGTGATTTTCGAACATCCCTTGATGATTTACGGTTTTTTTTTTTAAGTACAACAGTCGTATAATTTTTCAACGGTTATTTCATTTTATTTATATTCTAGACGCTGTATTGTGGTAACTACTGTTTATACTTGTTAACAAGTATTGATGGGAATATCGTGAATCGGCTCCAAAAAAGCGAAGACAATAACTGCGGAAAAACGGGCGCATTTTAAGAAAAGGAAAATTTCAGCAGTCGCCATGTCAAAAATTCGCAAATTGAGGTTCGAATTGATAGGGCACCCACACTGTTCACCAGATCCGGTCACCAGCGACTGGTTACTGTTTCCTAAGCTCAAAGTTTCGCTGGAAGGACAGATTTTCATTGAATGAGGAGATTCACACCCATTCTTAACGCGTATTTTGCAGAACAGGGTGGCAACTGTTATTTGTTCCCCGGTTTAAAAAGATGGTAGCATCGCTTGGAAAAGTGCAGAGAAATAAAACTGAATTTAACAAAATTGGAAACTTTACAGGCGACCTTCGTATATCAATTACGTTTAACTGCCTCCTTATAAGCTTGACAGTAGCAAAATTGAAGGTTATTTAACCTATTTTATCAGAAAGATTAATAATTGATAGCGGTACAGTGGCTACCGAACCGGATGATATAAAAAAGAACAGCTGACGTCGCGAAATTCTTTGAAGGAAGCCGAAGCCGTAACGACGGTAGTTACTGATGATCCTCAAAGAATCATTACAGAAGATTAAAAGCAACATTTTAAGGGATTAAAAAGATGTTCTTACATGTGATAAAGAATTGTTCTAAAGTATAAATGATGTTCTTTAACGGAAGGTCCTTCGTGCTTTCAAATTTCGTTACTTTATATACTGCAATTAATTCAGTTTTAATATTCCACAATTGTTTTCTTTTCTTAAGTACGTATTGATTATATATATCCACGATCTCGTTATGAAAAATACTGTACATTTGCTGAGCTTCATTTGCATTGAGATATCGATTCCAGGGATGCTCCTTTCTGCATTAATTATTAATATGCTTTCAATAATTTGTATTTTTTTTCCATATTAGGCGAACAGGTGTATTACCATTGTTACTCACAGCGGACACATCAACATTACTCGCACCGTTGTTGTTAGTCAGATTGAATCTTGACGAATTACGGATTGAAATTTTTCTCGCATGAGTAAGTCCCCCCGATTTGATCGGATAAGCATTTACACGAAATTCACATCCATTTATCGCACACTCGTAACCTGTCAAACATTCTATTGAATTATGGACACGAAATTCGTGCGTTACCGAAGCAGTATAGGTACCTCTTCCAGAGTTCACATAATAGAAATAAGACTTAAACGAAGGAAAGTCGTAATTCGCTTATAACATTTTCCGATCTTGAATAAAATGTTCACGTAATACGCACATAGGTACTTACTATTACTTACCATAATTCTGATTTATGACGTCGGTAAATGTATAATATTGTGAAATACAGTAGCGAGTACGAAAAGGGTATTTATTAAAATCGTGGATGGGAGGCTTGAGCTTTAGTAACGTCTGGTTTTAAATAATTCAATAAATTTAATTAGCGTCACATATAATTATTCGTATGAGCGGTGTATTTATAGTAATAATAATAATAGCAATAATGAGGTTAGACTACCACTTAACTACCTTGTACAAACGCGCGTTTCTCCGTATTACGGCTCATCGGTGGACATTTGTGGAAGGTGGTAGTCAATCGACTAATATGGTTGACGTAAAAACACATATGGATGGGAGTATTTAATTAAAGATGTAATTTGTCGAAATATTTGCGAAAAACCTCTACAATTGCGACCAGTGATCGCTGGGATCATGATCCGTGAGGGCTGCAACTTAGTCAATCCTTGCATGATAAAAATAAAATAGTCTGGAATAATCTATTCCTCGTTCCGATTAGATCGAATCGTTGTTGAACTTCTTCCAAAAAAAGCTGAAGGTAAACATTGCGAAGGGACCATGTTTGTGAAGCATACTCAATCATACTGATGACTAAAGAACTAAAGAAGAGGGTCTTACTCAATATTGCGAAATGAGTTAGATGAGCGTATAATAAAGTTGATAAGCAAAGATCTGCTATATGTGAGGAGAAACTCATCAAGATTCGAACAAAACTCTGAGATCTCTGATCAACTGAACTTTCCAAAAAGAGCAGGATTGAACCTGCGAGGAAAAGTGCAGCTTAGATTTGTGGCAATAATGCGATAATATTCTGCAGGCGCAAACTCATCATTCCTCCTACACTGTGCACTAGAACTTCTATCCTTACATTTCTTTCCTATCAAAATAATAAAAATAAATCGTAAATATCCACTTTAAACCGTGCTTCTTCTTTTCTTAAATAGAATTGCGTTGCATTTTCACTTCCAAGCCAGAGGACGAAGTATGTAGTGGTCAAATCATTAAAGAGATGTTATCGGCTCGTCAAGATTAATATATCCGAATCTGACACTTTTGCCGCGTGTACCGCTCCTTCTTTCGCTGTACGCACTACCATTTGCTGCACGTGCAGAGTCACGTCAACTTGTCAACTGTTTATGATGGATTTGACATCACGCGAATCACTACGGTGCTTACTTAATGGTAGAACTGGGCAGAACTACTTAGCGGAATCAATTGGGACGTTTGTTTTTTTTGCATTAACATTTTTGTGGCGCAATTCTTTCTTCAGTACGTTTAAGTAGGTTATATTTACTAATGTTTAGGAAAACGAATGTTTCGTGTGAGAAATAAATAATACAGAAGCAGGTATTTTTTACCTTATTAAGTTTCTAACGGTTTCTATTAACAATATTCTTCCGTTATTTTGTTGTTGTCATTGATGCATTGGTTAGGCTGCGTATTGTTACTATTTATTATTATATTTTTTAAATAGGATACAAAAGATTGGACTAAATGTATCGACCTCAAAAGAGACTATGTTGAAAGTCTTCTTGCGGTAGCCAAGACCAGCTTCCAAGTATAAATTACGAGGTGTTATGCCACAATCATAACGTATAAAGGTACACTAAATACACCACAAAGCAAGGAGGCTAACCACAGCCAAAATAGTCGTTTAAGTGAAGTCCACCGTCCAGATAGCCGCGAACAAGGCTCACCACCACGCAAAACACTAACAATCAAAATCCATCTAACATTATTGGATCATATCGTTTCTCACGAGTCACTTGATACTTTCCCAATCAATACTACATACCATCTAACATATTCGCCAATATTTCCGAGCATCAAAGGAAATTTCGCACTTTCCCATGGCCCATCCATCTATCCCCGTATCCTCAGCGTATACACTCGAAATTTTATGAGAATCAGTCGTTGGCAATTCCCTAAACATGGCATATACGTGTCAAGCGCATCCCACCGGAGTAGTCTAAGCGACGGCCGCTCCTGGGAAATCTCTTCATATGCGGTCGATCTCCCGCCGTTCGCTACTTCTCCCCTTCCCACCTCAGTATCCGCCGTTTCGGAAACGAGGCGCGATTTATTGGCTGACGACTAATTGGGTTGAGAACTGCGACTTCCTCGAGTTCAATTTTCGCATTTCCAAGGTAATAGATCTCCCCGCTTTGATATCGAGAAATTAGTAATTTCCTAGTTGGAATCGGTTCTATTGTTACCGCGAACAGTAAATAAACTTGATTGTGCTCAAATTGTGGAACTTGATAAAGGCAATCCAAGTTTAAACTCATTTATTTACTTGCTTTGTTCATTAAGGTAAAAATAACGTTTACGGTTAATTGGTGTTCAAGAACATGATCTTAGTTAATGCTCTTGAACGGCAAGTAATTGTGGATAATCATTTGTTTACTCTTTTTGAACAGGTTCTTCATATCCCATTCATAATCTATTCCGCAAAAGGGAACTGGGCGTATTTGATTAGTACTTAGACCGGATTTATCTGTTTAGCAAAAGTTAGCCCATTCTTTAGTACTTATACTTTGCTAATACTTTTGATTGAAAAGGGCGTAAATAATTACCTATCATTAGTCTTTTTACACATTTTGCCTATATTTCCTTATAGGGAAATAATTTTCTTTAATGTATTAACACAATTTCATTACTTAAACTCAGTCATGCCATAGTAGGACGTGAAGAGTTAGACATCGTCAAGCTACTACGTTCCAACGTTACACAATCGAATAGAACCGATATAACTACTCAATGAGTCCGTCTAAAGCCCAATTGGCCACCCTAGTCGTTGAGATATTCGATACCCGAGGTATCGCGTAAGACCGCCCGCCCTCGCCTGAAAAAAACATATCCAGAGGCATGCCTGCGCGTACACCTTCGACATATTAACGCTTATATGCGCCGGTGGCTACTTGGTCGCTAGCTAGCAGCCTGACGTGTTATATTATATGGACGTATTTTAGTTATGCGTGCGCGTTGTAACTTTAGAAAAGCGTTTCGGCGATATATCACTTTTTATTTTGGAAGGGCGTCAGGTTCCCAAAAGAGCAGCGGGAATGAAACTCGCACGTAACACCAAGTTCTTTTACAATTTCTTTTTATACAGAGGGTATCACAAGTTATGACGTGTTCGAAAATTAAAATCGTACGGAATGAATCGACGTTTTGCCAAAGTTCAAAGAAAGATTAAATTAAAATTCAAAATACGAAGGATGTCCGCTATCAAAGATAAATGCAGTTTCACGTTATTTGACGCGAAGATTACGGCTAAATTATTTTATTTTGGTAAAATTTTACTTTTGGAGTGGATAGGGGCCTATTAGAGGTACATTTTGATATTATTATTATTTAGAATCGGGCGGTCGAAATTTTGAACATTTGTTATAAGAAATTGTTTGTCGTGTTTCCTTTTTTTTAGGACCTTCAGAAATGTCATCACTCGGAAGTAGAAATGTCTTTCGGGTGTTGTTGCGTAGTTAATATTTTACTTGACGTTTCGCTGATCATGCTGTCAGCTTCTTCAGAAAACAGTCTTTAGAAATCTTCTGAAGAACCTGATAGGATGATCAGCGAAACGTCAAGGCAAACGTCAAGGATGCGACAACACCCGAAAGACATTTCTACTATGGATTACGGCCGTGAAAATCTACACTCAACTATTCATCACTCCGAGTTCAAATTTTTACGGCTCTCTGATATCTTGCCGTCCGGACGAGCTAGGAAGTTAAGTTTAGGTCCGTTAGAAAGGTCTCGATGAGCACTTTAAAACTAAACTCTGTAGTTCTAACAGTTCTCACGTTACGGCGTCACAAATTTGAAAAACGAAAATTCTCTTTTTCAACTTTAAAGCGCCGTAGCTCCCAAACTAAACCACGCATCTCCGAAATAGTAATTAATTAAATTTGTGTGGTGCGAAGTGTGCCGATACCTTACTAGTACCATTACAAGTGTCTGTTTTCTTACACCCTTTTTTCAAATGGTTTACGCAATCTTAACATATAATAATTTATTAGTTAGAGATGGAGTTATACTGCGTTCACTTTCTAGTTGATGAAATTGACTTCTATTTCGAGGGTGAAGGTTGATAGGGACGTCGCACCAGCCACCGTTTACCAATATTTCCGCTCCCTCTGGGGAAATCTATCACCCTTTCGAATTATCCATAACTTATCCAATATTAATCTAGCGTGAAATGAAATGTAGTTCTCTATACCGTTTCCATATACGCCGCCGATGTTTCACGCGTCTTTCTGACTCTGCTTTCCTGTTGTTGTTTCTGTCGCCGTTGTATAGTTGTCGCTATTCGTTCACAGCCTTTCCTCTGTTCACGGCTTCCCTTCTCGACCGTGTGATTCTATTCGCTCTCTCTATCACCCGTCTAATCAATAAAAACATTGTAGAACGCTTATTATGTCGTACATTTGTCACGGAGGGACGGTTTTATGTCTGTATGCGGTGCGGATGTGCGCGGCGAGCGTGTTAAGACGAGGAAATAAAGTGACTTATGACGGCTATAAGTCGCCCCGTCACGTTGGTCGCCTAGCGTCTGGCAAGCGCCGGAATGGGAGATGATAATGGTGATGGTGATGGTGAGGGTATAGTGGACGTTGAATAGTGTATGACCAGTAACGTGTATTTTTTTTGTATTTTATCAAGGGTGACTGCTAATAAGCTAGTTTTATACGATAAGAATGTCTCTCGCATTATCTGTAAAGTTATGACAATATTTCTTGAACGAGATCGAACACAACAGGACACAAATTGTATTTAGCAATAAATAATCTGCTATTTGCGAATATTATTCTCATTATTTGTAACGTAAAGGGCGTTCCAACAAGAGCGGAATGACACTTCTCAAGATATTTTGGAAAATGTGTTTTTCCACGCCAGCTTTCAGCAAACATCATGGATTGGGCATGAATTATTAAGATATTCACCCTCAACTAAAGTTAGAGTAATGAAAACCACGGAAAGTCTTGCTTTGAGAGTTGCGAGCCCGGGATTCGAACCCGGTCCTCCAGGCCTGATAGCCCAGGGCTCTGAGAACTTCCATCAATATGCAACATATCCTGCTGTTATTGATGACTTTCCCTTGACTTAAAAGAGAATACCTTGCGTGAAAGGCTGCATTGTAATTGTAACAAATTTAAATTTAATTCTTAGGAAGTGCATCAGAAATTGTTTTGATGAACTAAAAGATACTACTAGATCTATAATTTGTAAATAGTTCAGATCCTTTATTCACTTTATAAAATATTAAACAACCATTGAAACATACGGGGAAATATATTCGTACGCCACTGTATTTTGATAATAGAGGTAGTTACGGGTCGCAATGGGAAAAGCGTCGCAATATAGCGGTGCCGACATCTTCCGATACGAGCCGAACGATCACGATAGAGTGCAAAGTTGAAACCATTAACGTCTTATCGTGCCTTTTGCGAAATTGCCTCCGTATTTCGCCGCCGTATCTCAATAATGTATCTGGGGCGCTGGCACAGGAAAGGCAGGAAGGAAAGGAAAGGGAATCACACCACCAACACCGTCGGCGGATGCTCTCTATCTTCCGATTGGCGTCGCGTCTTCCATCTTCCTCTTGCACGGTCTAAAATGTACGACAACTCCCCAACTCCGCGGACTTGCCGAAATCGTAGCGAGAACGATGGGCGGGTTGTTCGTAAAAGGCGATGCGGGAAACCCCCGTGACTATTTGACGCTATCAATGCTTTTGGTTACCGACGATGCCGAGTAGCAACGTACGTACAATCTTCGGGAAGCGCTGTTTAAGTATTTACTGGCGAAACCCGATGTGTTTCAGGGATTCGATGCGGAGAAGAGGTGGTGGGGTTGTTTTTCATTTTCTCGGGCATTCACACGACCGAGATGAAATGAAATACATTTACTGCTGTTCAAATTTAAAGGGAATACGCTAGGCGAATTACATAAGATTGAAAACACGTAATAAATTGCTTGGTGATGAACGCGCCTCAGCAAGGGCTTACTCTAACCTGATAAACATTATGACCAGTTCCTACAGTTTATTATTTTCAACAACCAACCTTCATCGAATAATTAGCTCATCAATGAAACTTAAAACACTAGAAAAACACAATAAGCCTCTATTTTATCACTTTTATTTTGAATTCGATCCAAGTACGTCAGAAACATAATCCAGAAGCGTTTCCTTTTTCCATGAGCGACGATAAGCGAAACGGTCGAGAGATAATAACTCCCTCTAAAGCTTCCCGTCTACTTATTTACTAAATATACCCATACATAACCACGTCCGGTTCATATCTGCGTCCAATGTGTGTACTCGAAAAGCAATAAAAGCGCTCGTTCCGAGCGATAAGGCGCCCGCAAGATGTATATTAGAGCGTACGCTGGGCACTTAGCTCTCCGTAGGGTGTACCCGATGTGTCGGAGTGGCAACGGCGACGACCGTCAACGACAGCGAGGAACCGAAGCCCGGACACTTCACCCTATCGCGAACAGCTTCTTCGATGTTTCTGTCGTACGAGTAAATGGTGGCTGATGGTTTTCGCTAGGCGTCACGGCCTTATCGGGACGATTTCTTTGGGAATTCCATTAAACTGACCTGGAATGTACAGTCTGTGTCGTTACTATGTCTGTGGTTATAATTGGCGTTCTAATGCTTCTATTATCTACTGAAATGCGAGGGTTGTTTGAAAAGTTTCCAGCTTAACACAGAAACCAGTATTTCTTGGTCAAATTCAGTTTTACTTCTCTGCATACTATCTTTGTAAGTCTGTACACCTACCATGGACAAACCAAATACGTAATAAGCTTGTTTCGTTTAAAATATCAAAGTAGATGTCTGATTCGCTCCTTATCGATCGTTCTGTATATACGAAAATATTTTTGAAAAATACTGTAGGATCCTCACAAAATTTTAGCTTCCTACTGTAAAGCAGTAGAACGTGTAGATTCGTTATAATTTAAGTAGAACCAGACCTCAATTTTTTTGTTTATAGATCGGAGGTTGGAATAACATCACACAAAATACATACCAAACACATATTAACATTCTCGCTTGTGTACAGTAATAAACGTAGAAACCAATACAGCGTAGAATGTGAGCCATTAGCATCAGTAGCCGCTACTAATGGCACATATCGAAGACATCGACACGAATCTCATCATGCGACAGGAGCAGCCTCGCTTACCGCATTTTAATCGTTACGATTTTACCCGCACGATCGTGATCATTGTCGCTGTCCTACGAGATGACCCTCTTGTAAAGATTGAAACGCGATTAGCCAGCGTTTCAAAATTAATCGATTGTACGGTATGCTAATGGAAGTACAAGATTTTAACGCTCTTGATAAATAGGGCATGGATATGTTATACCTTGATAATGTGTTTCGCAATTTACAGCAGTATTAGTTCTCGCGTTGTTGCGTAACAAAATTAACAAACTCGAATAATAATAACATATTTATTTGTCCAACGGTTTACAAAAAGGCCAATTACAAGACAAAGTTAACAGAAACATTAATTCTGAACATAAAACTTAACATAAATTAAATCACAAATTAAACTGTAAGTCTGCTGAAAGCATCAATTTAAAGATTTGGTAAATTCAAACATTCCAAGAATAATTGAAAGCATAGGCGTAGACGCAAGATTTGATCCTTGAAGGACGTCAGATGTTGCAGAATATTAACAAAATAAGAGAAACTTCCAAAAATTATTCGTGAAGAAATATTGACTGTAACTGGGGATGATTGTCAACCGTTTGCGAACGGTTAGCATTGTTTAAATATGGTCGAGAATCACAGGTCGGCTTCTTAACGTGGTTACTTTCGACCAAGTGTTTAGTATTGGAGCATGCAAGATTAAAGAAACCACGGTTTCCAGAATGCTACAAGGATACCTCGGAATTACAAACGTTAGTGCAAGATGGGTTCCACGAAGGCTTTCGGCATTTCAAATGCGTCTCTAAGTAGAGCCGTGTGAAGAATTTTTGGCCCTTTGTGGAGCTGAACCATTGCATTGGAGATGAAACCCGAGTCCATCATTTCAACCCTGAGTGAAAACAAGAATCAATGCAATGGTATACTAAAGCCCGCAGCCCTTCCAATGTAAAAGCGATCCCTCATAGAGAGCTTTAAATAAGATTTTGAATTTAGATATAATTTTAATAAGTAAGATTAACACCAAATTTATTTTCTTTTTTCTTCGATTTTAAGGCCGCTCAATCGCGAATTTTTTGATTTGTAAATTAGATATGCGATCGGAAAGTACTATATCCGGTAATACATCGTACCGATCGACCATATTCACGTCAAAATAGCGAAATATGAACACATGAACGCGGAGAAATATGGACATTAATACCGGTACTGCCCAAAGCAACACTTTAAACCGCACACCATTCCGACGATATCTGCGGAATCATTTTTCTTTCGTCGTGGTTATCACGACGCCAACAACAAATAGTGTGCACTGTACACTACCGCTCATTAGTTTAAGTACCGCTTACGAATTTCGAATTTTAACCTTCAAAACGTCCTTAATTAAAATTCTCATAATCTGCTTATTAGTGACTCTCAAAATCGTATTCTTCAATTATCACAAGTTGGCTTTCAAGTATTATGTAATTTATTAATTATTAATCCTTGCTCTTTGTGATTGTTTGTTTAAAAAAATTTCATGCCTATAAGTGTAAATTTGCTATTATAGGGTAATGGTTATATTTGAAATAAATGAATATCTCTGAATAACTAAAACTGGAAGCTATAACTAAGCTAAGAATTAACAGGAGGTTTTAGGAAGAGGATCAGCGAATAAAAAGGCTAAAATTTATGCACACAAAGACAAAACTTGCTATAGTTAACTACACCGTTTCAAAGAAGGAACCATTAAAAAAAGCATTTTTCAAAAAGAAATGAAGACATAAGGAGGATGAGCTGCAGTATCGAACAAGTGGTTACGTGATTGCCTAAAATCTTAAATAACATCTATAATAGAATAAGAGCTTCCTTTGCACGATGATAGATAGATAGTCTGGAAGATGAACATGCGGAATAATTTCTTTAGGTCTTGAGATTTGCAGACACCTTAAGCGTTTAGTGTGCCATTGTTGATGACTATTTTTCACAATTTTAAGCATGTTTAATTGTGCATAGGAATCTCTAATGGACTGGAGTCTAATGGACAGCTGAATTTCGACGCAGTCGTACTATCTAGGTTGACGATGAACGTGCGGACTGACCAAAAACTGCACAACCGATAACATCGGAAAAGTTCACTAAATGGTGCTAAACAACCATCGAATTAAGGTTAGAGAAATAGCGGAAGCCATGGGCATCTCGAAAGAACCAGTTTGTCTCGCGTTAGCATTTCTACAAGTTTTCTCCTTTTTGTGCCGTAATTATCCATTGGGCAAATAAATATTATCATTATTATTATTGCTATCTTTTCCTTTCCTTCGTCTTTTAATGTCCAGCCATATCGTTTCAGCTGTATCTATATGTTATTATTTTCTTTATTATTATTATTACTATTATTATTAAGATTTCAATTTGTCAATAGATTTTTGATATCCCCAATGTGCTCTCTCACTTATTTCAAGATTTCTTCATCGTTGTCCATATAGTAGACTTAAATTTGTGAGCAGCAGTGTACACGCATCGCGAATAGGTTCCTGTTGAATAATTTCCATTACATACATTCGCATGTTGTGGACGGCGATTACGGCAAACTGTTTAAGTTCAACAGTAACGCTTACGTGCAACGCGTTATACGTTGCATATTTTGTATACAGAGAGCCGGCTCTCTACCGCATAATATGTACATATTTTGTTCGCTGTACGAACGTATTAGCTTACCTACGGAATAATACGCGTAATGGCGGAATCGCTAATTTTGATTAAAGCCTGATAATGCGCCTCATAAAGCGGTAACTGATTATCTGATTTATAGGCGTGTGCATTTGCAAACTCTCGATGGGGAGCGCGCGGAATAATTAGTTTAAAAGATTGATTCGCCGTGTGTACGGCGGCTGGTGCGTTCTTTTAGCCGAACACAATGTGCACAGATTGGTTTTTAGATTGTTGGTATTTTAATGGAATCTAACAGTTAGCAGCAATTAGTGACTTTTGTCCAGGGAACTAATTAATTAATTTATGAAAGAAATATACGGTGTGACCCTTGTAGAACCCATATTTTACGCTAAAACGAAACTTTTTTAATATTTTTATAACTTCCTAGGTTCATTCTACTTCGCAATTAGTGTACATAATAATACAATATTGCCGCTTTCAATTTATTAGGCCAGATTTCATCTGCCATCTATCGCTGTACATCCGTACATAAGCTTGCGTGTGTGTGGTCAACCATTTGGCACGGTTAATCCAGTTTATTACTTGGTATCACGCAACACTCTTAATTTTAATCTCTATCTCCTCATTAACTACCCTACGCAGAATGTTTCGCGATTTGTCTGATTGCCAATTCCGACGCAACGGCGGACCCTTTGTTCCGTCCTTCTAACTATATAACCCGGCATCACTTTGTATCGAATTTCCGAATCCGCAACGTTTCTCTCGCGTACCACGTTCGTCGGAAGGCGCTGCTGCTATCGAATGTCACGGGGGAGCGTGGGCCTTTTTTCGTCCGTAATTTCGTGTTTCCCTGTCCCTCGTATAGCTTTTACGGTTCATAAAATTATATCGTCGTCCGTATTAAATTCGTTTCTCTCTTAACGAAGCCGAAATTCTAATGAAATTATTCGGTTTCTTTTTTACGGCCGTAAAACGCAACAAATTCGAACCGCGTGCGTGTTCGAATGTACGCGTTGCAACGTGCTGCTAAGTTAGTGCGTATTTTTGGTGCATCGGCATTCGTAGAGGAATGCAAGAAGCTACTTGAAAGCTAGCTTGTTGGTGTATGCATGCGGCCTTAGGAAATAGTAGCCGTTGAGATTCCTTTTAATTTAATGATAAGATGTATTTATTGGTAGTTGACGCATACTCAGTATCCAGTACAAATTGCAATCGTTTTGTAAGAACCCTTGACGATAATAGAGTTCGTTCCAAAAATTCGTTCGTTCCAAAAGGAAACCATTCATCATAATAGTGAAATTTGTGACTCAATGCGAACTCGTAGATCAAATCGATTCGAAAAGTAATCCTAGTAAAGGCGAAATGTTATTTTAAAATCGTGCTCTTGTTTTCCCTGGTCACTTGCAACGATTCCGTATGCATCGTTATGCCGGAGCAATATTTCAAACACGCACAAAACCAGAAATTCTCACCAAACCCAACCCGGAGGAGATGAAGCGTTCAGCTAACACGATATCACCGAACGAAACACATAAATATTTCGCGTTTGATTAATGACGGAGTTTGTCCACCGTATATACCAGCAGCGGTTGAAACAAGAAGGAGACTTGCCGAGATAGAGACAACCGTCAGGGTCACCTCTCGCAGACAAGGACGGAGAATTAAGAGGCGAAAGATGGACTGACTAATGCTCGCAGTGATTGATGAAGACCACCAGATAAAGAAATGTCTTCGGGACATGTATTGACTAAAGATAATTATCGTTCCTTGTAGTATTTGATCACACTACAGAGTTAGTTCTCTTCGATCCTTCTCTTGCCCTTGTTCCACGTCTCTTTGACGTTTTCTTCTCTGTCCGTTTTGTCGTGGAGATGATGATGATGATGGGCATTATTTCGGGTCATGTTTTTCTGAGCTGGTCTATCCGTCTTTCGTTTGATTTCGCTTTTAATCTGGTTGCTCGATGTCGTCGTCGGAGTGTTATTTACGGGAAAAAAGGGATTCGACACGGATACAGGTTATTTTCTTATCTATTTACATGTTGTTTGTTCTTGTAAAATGGTCGTAATAACTTTAATGACCTCTTTCGGATGTTAGTCCTCCCCTCTATTCTTTTTTTTCTGGTAGAAGTGATATCTGCATGTACACTCGAGGTCAAACAACTCTGGTCTTTACTGTTAAGGATTGTTTTGACTTTCCCAGAATTAACATAACAAATTGTTCGTTATTATTCTTTTTGGTTACAGATTCCGGTAAGTATGATGGTGACATACAAATCCTACAACGAAGACTTTCGCGAAAGACTTGTGCGTACGGACAATGAATAGATATTCAAAAGGCTTTTAGGTAGGATGGTTGGATGTCAAAACAAGCGTCTTAAAAGAGTATCCAAACCAGTTTGGCAATTGGGGACTCCTACAATCTTTTAGAAGAGACGATATTGGACTGATTCTTTAAAAAAAAAAAAAAAAACCTAGACTGATTCATATTTTTTTATATTTTATCTTCCAAAATCCTAAATTGTTCTACGCATCCTCCCAATGTTTGTCATCAATCAGTTGCAAACTAGAATAAGCAGAACTCAAAGCTTCGTAATGATAACTGTATTATTCAGCAATTTCATACTTAGATTTTTTGCTGTTTTTTATTGTAGTCATTATTGTGGGTAGCTGCAACCAGGTCTAGAAGAAGGGCAGCTATAGAAAGCATATTAATAATGTCCACGGTACAAATTAAAGTTGTTGGACATCTAATAAACCTTAAAACTGAATCTGAATTTGGCTTGCTGAACTTTAACATTCCATTATTTCGTTTGGTTGTCGGTCGTCTTAAGTTCAGATTTAAGATTTTGATAATTTCATAAAAATATTTCCAGCCACCACAAACAGTTACAAATCCTCTTTGTAATTTTGAGATCTCTACAACCTGCTTTTGATTTTGATTAACTTCTTTGCCGTCTAGTTCTTTTTAAAGTGTTATTGTATGAAAAAATTAAGAACTGAATTACTTACCTTTATCATAAAATCTTATAGCAGATAAACAATTTAACCTCACTTATTTATTTATTGTGTTTAGCGATATTACATGTGCCCATAAACAGAATGGCAAATTAGGTGTAAGGTCATAAATGAATAATAGCCATTGTTAATTTAGAATATTTTATTCTTAACTTCATTTCTCATCTTTTACATAATTGTATACAATTTTCTTTACCCTTCTAACATCTTTTTATGTTTTCAATCAAGAGATTTTTTTTCTCCCAATTCACATTTATTATGCGCTTCTGTATCTTACGTAGCTACCACCGCGGTACCGTAACCACGCAGTACCCAAGTGGCGCATCCATCAGACACCGAAGGAACCCCTTTTTTAAGTACATTTACATAGGTTATTTTTTTGCTCTCTCTCTCTCTTATAAGCGCATTCTCATCATTCATATGCATAGTATGTAGATAGTAGGCTTATGTATGTATATAAATACAACGAACTCTTGAAGCAGCGTCAAAAACCGATAATAATTAACAATGCGAGGAAGTTTAACGTTCTACAGCTCAGTTATCGTGTCACTCATCAGCAGTCGTCTTAATATGCAAGATTGCTGTACGCTATACCGATATAAATAATGATCCATCGAGGGAGCAGGCAGACTTAATGTCTTCTGCTGTTGAGAGACAAGAGCGGCTTCAAGTTATTACGACATTAGTTTTGCGCAGAGTGTCTCGTGTATGTGTACATGTATGTATATGTGTGTGTGTGTGTGTTTTTTTGTTTTTATTTTTTAATTTTATCATTCACAAACATCGAGGGTGTACAATGAAATAATAAATTATAAATAATTATATTTACAAAGGGGATATTGTACACGTTGCTTTTACATTGGAACTAACGCTTCATTTTTTTATTTCTTTGGTTTTCTGATTCGATTTTTTTTGCATAATGCACCTACAACTTCTTCCCGGTTTTCCATGTTATATTAATCGCATCATTGATTGAGTTACAGATAATTATAGAAAACAAGTTTTTACTATTTAAATCTGGAAAACATTTTATATTCGTAGATACCAGCTACGAAAGCTTTTGAAAAAAATATCGCTGCTTGAAGAAGGCCCTCATCAGTTCTTTTTTAAAAAACACAAGCACCGAATTAATCAAATTTTAATTAATTAAAGCCTTATAAGGGACTAATTTGAAACAATCAAATTTGTCTTATTTTATAAGATTATGAAAACCATTTCCTTTGTAAACATCCTGCCAAAACATGAGTGGTAGCAACTTTTTTAGAACATACGAGAAGATTTACATCACCCTACACCAAAGTTATATAGTGGAAATTTTATCCTACAAAAAGAAGGAATAAACGCAAAAGTAACAATAATGATGACACGAATGGAAAACACCCACTAGAAGAAATTTTCCGCAACATACATTTCATGTTACCTTGTCTCAATATATGTACGTCAGACAACAGCCATTGTATCTGGAGAATGCGTAATGTTTCATGGTTTCAAGTAAATCTCGAAATTTGATGAGGTTTTTCTTCACACTCAAGTTGACAACTTAATGTAGACAGATGAGAATTCGGAGATTGTAGCGAAAGTCTACTTTACGATTATCAAAAAATTCAACAGAAAACCAAAGAAATATTCAAAAAGAATAACAACTAAAATAGAACAAAAACACAACTTATCTGCTCAGTATAGTCACAAAAATTTACACAGTAAGCTTCACAATTACAAAATTATTATATTAACATTATCCGCTTTATTATTTTTCTTTATTACATTAATAGTTCTCCATCTTCGTTATTACTTACTTTTTTAAAACTTTTGTTTACTTCCTTTTTTTGTATCATTAAATAGGATTTATTTATTTTACTCTTTTTTTTATTTATTTTCTCTAAGCATAAAAAATGCCAATATCACAAATGTATTTATGTAGTTACAATAAGGGGAGAGTAACCCACTCGTCCTAAGATGGACTACGCGGCGGTTCTTGTTCATCACGCAGACTAGTATCCGGTGATGATCTCGATGGTGGGGCGTAAGGAGAGTATCTATGCTGAGCTAGTGGTCTCGCCAGGGGTGATATTGGAGATGCCAGTTGTGAACTCCCCGCTGCGGCTACGGCAAGTTGGTGTTGATGCTGGGCGGCCAGTAAAGATGGTCCAAGACAAGCCCATTGGTTCCAAAGGACTCCGGGTGAGACCGCAGTAGCTTGGGAACCACTTGCACCGTAGAGACCTCCCATTAAAGAACCGTAAGGACCTGCAGCAGCGGCGGCTGCACGAAGGAACAGTTGGGACCTGGCTGCTAAGATAGCTTTGTCCTCCAGAGACAAGTTATTATTATGGGTATCTAGTTCCACGAATGGTCGTAGTGGAGAACGAAGGTAATGCTGTTCCGCCAACATTGATTCCATTGTTTCTCTGTGGACAAAGAGAGCAACCTTTTATTGGTGGAATATTTGTGAATATAAATTCTAAGCTGGAATATAATAGCGAGAATAGATAGTGATGAAGATAGAAACGATATCTTGGTTCTCGACGTATACATATTGAAATTAATTAAGCTCAATTCGTAAGCAGCTTTCTCACCGTTCAATTTTGATGCAATACATTTTTTATTATTTTACGTGTGGTGGAACCCGGCAAAAGTGCTCTATGCACATGCCTGGTCAACTTAAACAATAAGCTAATTGCGAAAGTTCAGAATCTGAATATTTGAGTGACTGTTTTATTTTTGGCTCCAAATATTGGAGCCCTGTAAATATTTTGCAAAATGATTTATTTAACTCACAGCACTCAAGAGCCACGAAGCTTGTCATCAGCCGCTAAACGCTTTTAAGAAATAAAATCTATCCTTCAGATTAAAGCAGTTTTTGAAAACTTCCCCGAAAAAGTTGATAATCGAAATAGCAATTTAGGTGAAAAACTTTGTGCCGACAAGAAGTATTTATAAGGTCTTCATTAATATTTATACTAGTTTCGATGGTTTATTATATCAGCATAATCGAAACTCATTCTCCATATCATAATTGGTTTTTTAGAAAGCTAAGCTCAGATCATATTTCTTTCTCCCATTCTGTTTTCTGCCAAGAAGTCTTGTACACGTTTAATTGCGTTGCTTTAATCCATTTCGTAAGCAAATACGTACAAGAAATAACCTCGTAAAAGCTTGTGCACATCCAAAAATAAAACGTCATTAATAAGGAGTGAAAAAATCATCAACCAACACGCAAAGAAAAAATAAATAAAGCAAACGCATCCTCGAAAAGAATCGGACTTATTCCGATAGAAAATATTTAAAGAACGTACCGTTCGAACTCGGTGAGCCTCGAGGAATCCCTGAAACCTTTGGCAAATGGGTTACTGTCAATCTTCAGTTTGGTAATCTGTAACAAGAGAGGCCATTAATTTCCGAAATAAAACACGGCGTTTACATCTGAAAAGAAAAGAAACACGGGTTGGCATTTCTCACGACGTCGATGAGGAATAAGATACCGACTACCACGCCACCATGTATACGACGTACGAAGCACCGCGCGGAACTCAATGGCAGCTCTTCGAGAGCGAGCTGATGTTCGGGAGATAGAACGGGCCGGAGTCTCGTGAACCGAATAAATTATCAAATTAATATTGACGCGGAACGAGGGCTTAACATCGCTGTTTTGTCATGTTAAATCAGTCTAAACGCCCGGCCTTAAAGAGGGGCATTCCATTAAGATTTATTTTGATTCTATAACATCAGCGGTCGCTGAGCAAATGGATTCTTTTATCAACGCGTAGCTTGTTCTTTTTTTGCTGTTGTTGTTTTTTTGATATACGTACATACATACATATATTAATTTAAAAAGCTTCTTGACAATGTTAAAGTCTATACAGGGTGTCTCACGGGAGGAACTGCATCGATCGATATATAAAAGAGTACATATTGGAGAATTCTGAAAACTCGATGGTATATTGAAGCCTACATGTATTATTGAACTAAAATATTTTCAATTATCTATGATTTCCGGTTTTTGGAAAAGTAATTGAATGACGAGCACCATGACTGTGCTTTAACTTGCACTAATAAATGTTTTCGTAGTTTATTTTTATTTTTATGCTAGAAAGAAGGCCAACTTGTCTTGTGTGGCGGCTTGACCCGGTAAGATCACGTCCATATCTTCCATTGTTCTTATCTCTGAGCGTCTTCTCATGTCCTGTTTTCTTTTTTCCTTCTTCAAAACTATCTTTTTCATTTTCACCATCCATGTTCTCTTTGGTTTTCCTCCTCTCTTTCTCTCCTTCTTCTCCTTTCCTTCTCTTTATTCCTGCTTATTGTAAGAGGAATAGTTAAGTATGGATGAAGCATCTTCCAAAATTTGTTTGTTGCAATCCCATCGGTTTAACGCATTGCCGAAAATTGATTAGTTTTACATCGCGTTGAATGTTTCCTTTTGTCTTTAAAAGATTTCGCAGAGAAGAACTTTGACCAACATTGAAAGTTTACTTGAAGGTTCATTTCAAACGTTAGATGGTATTAGTTTCGTATGGAATTTTCACGAAGTGGTTTTGTAAACCATTTCACAGGAAACCAGGAAAGGACCACACGGAAACGTTGCATTCGATGAAAATGTTGTCACTAGCATCTCCCGCCAGTCTCCAATAAATTTGTTAAAGAACATTACTCTCAACATGACGAGGTCTTCTCATTTTATTGCATATTACTCCTCATTCTTCGATTGCTAGGAATACAATTAGTTTTCTTGAAATTTGCGACAAGACTATTTCTGCAAACCTCAATTAGTAAGTCCTCCCGTAACATCTTCCATGTTCTCCTCAATTCGAAAGTACATCACGTAAATCGTATCTCGCATCGTCAGATATCACTATCTGATGATTCCGTCCTCGTCGTTTCCCATTCCGTCTCGCTCACGTGCGGCGTGCAAGCGGGGAGTCGCATTCCACGCATAGCATATCGGGTGCTGTCACTCCCTGTGAACAGATAATTGGCCCACCCCGGGAGTCCCGTCCTGTTTGTTTTTAACTGATTCCATTCGACTGTAGCAGTGTAGTCGTATCCACATTATGCATATGGTTACTGCTGCTTATGACATACCATCTCTCTTGTTGTTGTCCTCCTTCTTCCTTCATATATGCATGTACGACACACATACCCCGCGCGCATATGATGTCCCGGCCACATTTAAGGCTAATTATTTATAACCGAAGAGTCCCTCTCTTGCTAGCATCCTGATGCGAGCGAACAACATTTATCACCCGTGAGGACTACGGTTCCGTTCGGATACCTATGTACAATGAGCGATATTATAAATGATCGGTTCAAGTTGCAGTATAAGGTTTCCAATTCGTTCAGTTCTCAGGGAGGAAATCGTTCGTAGAGTGAGCAAAAATATTGAAAAGTATTCAATGTCTTCCTTCAAGGAAATCAGGGTGTGACTTAAGAAGATTAAAAATCAAAAGATGTTGATAAACAGATTTGAAAACTCACAAATACAGTAGGACACTAGCAGATAACGATATCAGCTCAGATAATAGAGAATTTACACGTTCCTCACTGTTAAGAAAATATAAGATGCTTTTCCGTTGATTTTGTAGGTATGGTTTTTCTAATTACATTTTCAAATGGTTTTTTCTTCCAAAATAGTGACATTAGAATGAATACTTCCTGAAAATCGTCTATCTTTATTCTGACAAAACTCCTGTAATAAAAGGAAAAAAATCATGCAACTCCCCTATTATTGTGAACAAGTCCATTTATGAATATCTAATTTTTTTCCCTAGATGTCAATTTAGTAGACTGTAACCTAAACTAGACATTTCAGCTTTCCAACGTTGTACACACAAACCAATGCACACGCTCTCTAAGGCAGTTTCGCGATGCACCTCGTCTTGGCCGGACGCACCGGTTATCTTATTAAATAATGAAGTGTATTAATTTCTATTTGGCCGCTGACGCGCCGAGTCAGTCAGATCAGGAATGACGATTAACCGACGTCTGTGAATCGTTTGATTTATGGACGGAAACAGCATTCGTCGTCTGCTTGTTTACTCGCTTGTTTGCGAAGACGATTCTTCTTTTATTGTTGCTGTTGTTCTCGTCATGTCAACATTTTCTTTTTTTGCGTTCCTGGATTGTCTTTAACTCGTCGCGAGCTCGTCTGTTTGTTCTGGCTGCCTTACCTTCACAATGCTTGTTGTTTAGCATGTATGTTTATTTACATTGTTGGTGTTCGATAATATACAGATGAGTTTCTAAATTCTTGCGCTTCAGTTTAGTAAACTTTTTGAGAATTTGATAGAATACTTATGATTTCCGTATTTTTCATAGAACAAAGCTTTTTTTACTTGCTTTTACTTGGAAAAACTTGCTGTTACCAAAGCTTAATTTCAGGTGTAATATGTTAATATCACCAATTTAGTGTGGCTTGAATTAATTTTATAAAGTTACAAAATTTCAATTTAACTTTCCTAGCTTTGCTTTGCTTTAAATTGCTTAACATAGCCACATGTTTCACGCGATAGTTAATGCGGTTAGAACTGTGACCATTTTACTGGGTGGCTTACAATAACGACTCGATTATTTTTAAGCTTGCATCCTATCCAATATAACTAAAAAAAAAAAAGAAACAGAAAAAGTTGTAGTCGTTCTTTGCTTGTTACCTACATTTACATACACGTACATAGACGTACATAAATGTAGCAACATATGTCAGCCACACACATCGAGTCCGCCGATAATAAAAGATTTCAATTACTGCGGAAAATTTAATGCGACTCATAATTTCATTACCGTGAAATCGTTTCGATCTAAATGGCTTTTGCGCTTATTCCTCTTGATACGGTTTAGAAGCAAAGGCAGACCGAAGGGACTGCTGACGACGAAACGCGGTACGCGCGTGGAAAATGAGAACGAAATGGACCTTTGTTTTTGCGGAGACGCGAATGTATAATTAACGAAACAAATTTAGCTCTTCCCCTCGACGCTGGGCATAAAATATAGATGGCGCTCTGGAAATATGGTAAAAAATTTGTCGTCTTTTTAAGGAAATTATTAAACACTGCTTCAAATTTAAAGCTAGCTACCTAGTACAACAAATATTAACTGTTGTAATGTATTTTGGAGAAAGGTAAGGGCAAAATCATCGGTATGAAGTGGAAAATGAACATTTTCATCTATTATTATACATTTTTAAGAATGTTTGCGTAACTGTTTTATTTTATAGAAATTAAAAAAAATAATTTGAAAACCGCTTTAACTTAGCAGCCGTACAAAGTGAAATAACAGAAGCATTTGCCCACGTTCAAAAGTGAAAGTAACATAACACCAATGGTGACAAGATCATGTTTGCGTACAAAATCGAGGTTATGTTGGGTTCATACTTTTTTGCATCCCCTTTTAACATATTACTAACGTAACCCAACTCCGTAAGAGATGCATTCTGAAGTTTCCATTAAAAGCTAGAAAAATGATAGAATGTGGCTAATATCGTACTCGCTATTGTTGTATTTCGGTTCGATGAATAAGAAATGCTTAACATATCCTGATGGTCTTTGTACTCCGGTGTCCTCTAAAGACGACTCTTGACGCAGTGGTTGATTAGAGTGTTTCCAGCTTCAGTTGTATCTTTCTAAGGTCCTTCACGTTGTTCAACTATTTGCTATTTTACGGAGTTGCTGCGTTAACGCGCGACGTTTAAGTCCTCTCTGAGTCGTACGGTCCTCGGCAACCATGGAGTACTATGGCTCTGGTGTATTCTATTTGCTGTCTCCATGTGAGCTGACTATTCAACACTACTTCCAAATATTTAACTTATGAAGCCCTACTCCAATCACTGATCATTTATCACCGGATCTTTTGGTGGAAGTCTTCTTATTCGCAACGCTCTTGATCTCATTAATGCGGAGGCCCCACATCTCGGCTCAACTCCTGCTAGCACTGTAGATGGCCGTATCATTGGCATATATCATAGCTGTAGACTTTGTTGTTTAAAAACATCTCGAACGTCATTTGCCATAGATTCATTTTTTCTTCGCGTTTATAACAAACACAAAATTTAGCAACTTTGCCAAATTTAAACCTATATATCCTCTGCCTCTAATAAGCGAGGTACTCATGTTGTGGGTCGCAAATGAATCAGTCTCTATATGCTTATACAGCATTACGCTTTTATAATTCTGACCACAATTCATCAATATGCTAATCTTGCCTAAAATATTTCAATAAAATTATGAGTATTTATTGATAAATTCCGCTTCATTTACATCTCAATTTCCCTAAAACGTTCCTTTCAAGAGAAGCGAAAAATGGTCTATCTTGAATACTGCAACGTAGCAATGTAACACTTTCAAACGGGGAAAAAAATAGAATAAAAATAGAAGTAATTATAGAGAATGACGGTAGTCAAACTACCAACTTAACGCATGCTTGTGTAGTAGCAAAATCCACTCTGACAACACGATCCAAGCAATAACGCCGCTATATCAACGCAAAGCGAAAGCGACAACATTCCCCCGTCTCAAAAGTAAACATAAATAATAGTTTTTAAATGAGACAGGACGTCTCACGAGGAGAAGCGTGTGTGTGGCAAGGAGAACGCGGCGCACACGGGAGATGCGATGCGCTTGTCGAGTGACGGATTGCCTTCTGGAGCGAAAGAGACGGAATCGGGATATTCGCCTCGAGCCACTCGAAGAAAGAAGAAGAAGCGCCTTCGACGGGAAATATAACAAGCATATCCTACCTACGTATGTTATAGTCGAACAGAGGACAGAGGTATAAGCGGGCGACACACAGGAAGAGATATACGGATGACACGCACCCGCTCGCACGATACATGACACATTTCACAACATCAATGTGTTGGGAAACGACTAATGAGATCGGCTCCTCTTTTACGAAAGGCGTCAGGGACGTCCGCATGGGTGGAAGATGCTGTAAATTACGGGTCCCCCGGCAGAATTCTTAATGTAGTACGTCGCTAGAGCGCATATTTAAGAGGAAGGAGGCACATGTGTATTCGGGGATAAACGCCGTTGATAATTGTCAAGTGTTTATAATTAGAACTGTTTTGGGAAGGAAAAGGATAAAGATGCGTTTTTATTGCATGTTTTCTTTCTACATGGATGTATCGAATTCTCTGCCACTTATATTTGAAAACAGATCTTTTTTTTTATTTATTCTTCCATTACATATAAATCTTGGATTGTCTGCTAGATCAACCGTGACCAACGTGGTACGAGGGGTATCTCTGAGGGTTTTACAAAAACAATGAAAGACAAACAGCGTCAGCAACGACAACAGCAATAGACAGAAATTATCAAATACTGTAATATTAAACATTGAATTAAAGATATTTAGCAATCGATCACCGCGATCTTGGAGATGAATTTGACATGGAAATTGATAGATCAAACTTATCAAAGGAAGAAATAGTTATTGAAATGAAAATGCCTAGATTTTATTTAAAGCGTTATTAGAAGAACGAATAAAAGAAAAAAACCTTTGCATATTTTTTAAAAATTAAGACCCCCAGATAATTCTTAGTCCGATGTGAAGTTTTCAGATATACTCTTGCACATGACTAAAAAAAACATTCATTTTAGATTCAAATTTTTTAATTTCTACAATAATTTATATTTCTCTTCAATAAAAGCTTCATCGAGATTACAACGACAATAAAACGTAGCCCATGCCCGAATTAAAACAAAATTTATCGTTTGAAACGCTTCTCATCCCAGCGCTACTGCTTGTCCTTCTGCGGCTCGTATACATTGAAAAGCATATTTCAACGTCGTACACAAATATTCACGCTTACATGCCTGCCATTAACAACCAGGCCGGAGTTGACAAAATTATCGACTCCCTTCTACTCTTCTAATGAACAGATTTCTCTTGTCTCATAGGGTTTTTTTTCCGTTCAACATTCATAGTCATTTTCGAAACCGGCCGCCGGGATATTATATGGGATTATTTCGGCGTGGCAGGTCTCGTTGTTGACAAAATTTATCGACCGGACGAAAACGAGATCCGTAGCATGATCCACGATTAACGACTCATCAGCCCGATCATTTCGGTAGAGATCCTCTCTTTGGATCAAAAAATAAAAAAAATATTAAGGTGCGAAGGAATCCGACAACATTAATCTCTCGTGAAGTGTCTATTTCGGCAAAATTTCACCGGGCAAAGTTGACGACAATTTAATTTTTGTAAATAATGGCCCATTTTGAAGGTGGTGACAACAGCTGAAAGTATTTCATTGTAAACTGAAGGATTTTTTTCATTTTGGAATTCTAAAATGTTAATAATAAACATACGTGTAAAAAATATTCGCTTCAACTACATTGCCTTGGGTTCAGTAAAAAAAGCTAAAAAACCACATTGGCTTTTATCTTAAAAAGAAGTAGTGAAGCAATTAGATTAAGAAGAGTAAATAACTAGGAAATAGTTTGAACACTCCCTAATAACATGCTAAAATTTGATACGCGCTTTCAAGTGCCTTTTTAAGATATTTCGAATTTGCTTAGGTCTTATTTATGAATATATGAACAACTTTATTCCCCCCTAAAAGTTAACCTCTGAGTAATTTAATTTTTCGAATTATTTTTTTCCATGTTTCTAAAGTTCTTTAGGCCAGTTTCAGATTTTTAACAGAGTTTAGAATTTTGGCTCTCTGTGTCACGGTAAAAAATCGCGAATCTGACCCCAAAAAGTTTCGTTGTCCGGAGGCCATCAGGTTCGTAAACGCTTGTTTTGCAAAACAAAATGCCAACTACTGTTTAGACGGATTAAAGCGGGGAAACTGTATGAACCTACAAGGAGATTACGTTGAGCAATAAGACTGAAACAAAAAATACTTGTTTCTGTGCTAAGCTGGAAACTTTTCAGAGTACCCTCGTACAAAGCACACAAGCTTCTAATAAAGAGTATTCTGGTAGACCACTTTCGGACGGTCTTCCTAAAACAATTTTGGGATTTGGAAAATTTTCCGTAACATAATACGTTACGCACACTTTATAGCTTTAAGCTTGAGGAATTTCGTTTAAATATAGCTATTGTTTCAGACGATGTGTAATCGCGTAGGTTGACGCTTTAGTATCCACGTCTTTATTTTTTCTATCTTGCGTCAAATCGTTAAAATCGCCTAGATTTTTTACATTTTACGAATATGTTGACTCGTTTATTAGAAATATATTCGTTCCTACTTTGACGCACATAAGCCCGTTGTGAAGCTGTCGAATTCCACTCAATAAACAAATATTCGTAATAGTTGTCATTTTATCATTTAGCAACTTACTTTACATGGGACCAAGCAGTCTAAAAATAGGAGGAAACAATCATGAACACCAACGAGAATAACAATAAAAGAAAACGAACAAAGAAAGAATGGAACCCATTTCTTTTCCAAAGGAGAAAGATAAATAACAACTCAAGTATAATTTAATGGGTGTCTTAAATTTAATACGTGTTTTTTCTTTCACCTACGGCTCCCGTAAATTCTTCGCTTCTCGCGTCCCTCGAACATCTACCACAGCTCACTCCCGGTGTGTCCAAAACATGATCCCTCCGGCACATAATTAAGATATAAATCTTAGCGTCGATACCATCTTCACAATAAACCATCGCGACAGATAACCTGACTTTTACAAAAACACACTTCACGTGTGTGTGTGTGTATGAGAGAGCCTCGACCAGCTATCGGTGCGGAGAATTATATGTATTTATGTGTTGTACGCTGCACACGAATGGATTTACAATACGATCTAACACGCGTAGCCTATTCGATGAACCGGCACGTCTAGCAATTATTCACAATCGGGCTACAACGCGGAGTTTGTAATTTTTTTACGTGTGATCGGATACGTTGCTTGTATTGCGCAATGATTTACTGACACCTAGATTAATGTGCCTTCTCTATAAGCTAGTGGTTGGAATACGTACAATGTAATGAGGTATCAGTTCTTAATTACGCTTTGTGCAATGTTATGAACATGATACCCTTCATGCGTCTCTCTCGGCATGCCGCAGTCTACTACGAAATTGTAAATTGAAGTATAGAATGTTTTGCTGCTTTACACTGTAGCATCTTGACTTAACAGTATTGGAACACTTGAAACTGTCCAGAAAGTGCCCTCCCATGGTTGCAAAGATTCTAATAAGGAATCTAAGTTTTTTTTCCGAATCCTCTGTGATTTCTTTCCTTTCCCCCTGTGAGATCTTTTACCTGATCGATTCTGGGTTGCAGAAGCGAACCATGTCCACTCTGAATCAATCCATAGTGCTAGTTTCTTTGTACCTCGGCAATAGTCGAGGTCAACAACAATAGCAAATCTGGAAAGTGTGCTTGCAAAAAAGTCAGTGATATTGGTAGCACTGTTCAGGAGCCTTATCTTCAGCCATCTAAGCTACAGCTAATTGGAATTTAAAGAACTACTTTTTCCTAAGCAAGATGCTAACATTAACCTTATTTGGATTTATAATGTTGGAGTAATATGACCACTTTCAACTTCTTATTAACATGTGCTGAGGTACTGCTTACCATCATCGTCATTTCCATTTCGTTACTGTCTAATGAATTATCCCAAGCTTCAAAAAATGTTCTTTATGAAATAGTGACAGACCGCTTGAAGTACGCTCTCGTTGAACAAGACATGTGAGCAGTGCTTAGATTTTGCTCTCGAGACACAGTGATGGAGACGATGGGTTATTAAGCCAAATGGTTATTGGTCACGAGACATGGGCGTCTCATCTTACATCAGAATCGAAGCACGAACCGATAGAATTAAGGCAAAGATCAAATCTGGAAGTTAAATTTGAGGAATAGTTTAAGGCACTGATTTCAAAGAAGAAATAAAATTGTTCAAGAAATATTTCTTGTACAAGTAAGGAATGAAAAGAACTCCGGAGAGGAGTTATTGTCCTTTTAAACTGGAGTAACGACAAGGGTGGTACTTGCATCTAAAACACAAATTCTTTCTATTTATCTTTTCCAAAACAACTTTTCCCATCAAGGAAGTCCATTAACAAGTATTTTATTACTAAGTCTTTCTCTATGTGCCCATGCTACACACAGACAGATGCCGCGCATAAAATCCAAAGACACCATCCAACCAGAGAAGGAGAGCGCGAGAGAACGAAAATGAAAACGCCGAACCCCTTCCGAGACCCTCTTCATCCAGCATAAGGTAGTCATCGGAGAAGCCAGCTTCATAATTAAAAGAAGCGTACTGTAAGATCATTATTACACATACAAAGACGTGTACACACATGACTACAAGGGAGCACGCACGGAAATAAATAAAAAAATAATAAGAATTCGGCGCTTCGTCTTTTCTAAGTTTCTATGTATAAACAGACTGCTACTACGCCCTGTGACTGTTTTCGGCTCCGGCTCAAAGGCCGACACGGCGAAAGCGAAGAGCTCGTAAAGGGAGGCTGGAGTATTAGGTGTACAACTACCGAGCGTATTTTTAGTTGATTTTATACGTGTCAATAAAAATTTAATACGGCCTGGAAAGAAAATTTTATATAAACGAGGAATTTATGACACCGCCTAGCGGTGCTGAAGTATTTTTAAAAAGGACCACCGAAGAACTAACTACCGTTCGCCGCCTCTTATTATTTATCCAAGTATACATACCGAGTCGTGTTGCCATACGTGCCTGCGGTTTCCCCTCGAAGCTCTCTTTTATTAATGGTTAAGGTATCGAATGAAACTGACCGCAAATTCTTTGGAAACTTTTCTTAATTTTTACAAAGCAGTATTTAAAAGTTGCCGAGATATGGGGAGAAATAAAGCTCTCGACTGTGTCCCTCATTGAGCTTTTACTTCGAAAGCATTAAAGAGATGGGTTTCAAGGATAGGTCCTTGATTAGTTTCGATCCTATCGTATCTGTTTACAGTAGAGAGTTTAATAATAAAATAATAAGGCCGTTTGAAATTGTGGGAAATTTTACTTTAGATAGTTGACTGGAACCTCTGCAATGTTGGTCCTATCTTGGAAGATGCAGTTCGTCCAGATCAGGATATTTGGTTCCACTTAGGTTAAATATTAAGGAATATTTGGAGTTTGTCTTTTCTAATTGGTAAATTGGTCGAGGTGGGGAAATAAATTGCCTCCTTGTGATTTTTTTTTAGAATAACTATAATTTGGTTATCTCAACTAATTGAGTCTTTCAGTGTATTAAACAAGTTTCTAGTATGGTTCAATTTTCATATTTTCATTACAGGAGATTAAATCGGATTCAGTATTAAAAAAAAAAAAATACGAATACAACTTTGAATCGCCTATTCGGTTTAGCACCACCTCCAACCGACGACATAAAAATAAATTATTAACCTCATAAAAACAAGTATTAAAAGATATATCACGTCGTTTTCGAGAAGATATGAAAGATACATATTTTACGATCATCAAAAAAAAAAGTGGAGCCCCACATGAACATAATAAAAAACGAACGACACATGTCAAGTATTAGAAATAATTCCCCACACGTATTTTATGACATGTTACGCTTAAAGAATATGATTTTTACTGCACAATTCCTGTCAGGTACAACACGACGAAATAACGCGGTATTATTTCGGTCGAAATTTATTACGGGGTTCTATTAAATGATAAAAACACACGCACACACATACACAACGTGGAAATTTACAGGACTCGCGTCACCGATGGATTTAAAATTTAAATTAAGAACCGTTCGGCAAGGTAACGTATATATCCGCGAGAGAAAAGGATCGTCTTACCTTTTTAACAATAAACACCATCAGGACGCCACTGCATTATCACGAACGCGTCCAAGTCAATAAATATTCTTCCTTAGATCGTTATCTCTTCTTCTTGCTAGCTTGCATCCAACGTAAGCGCTCGTGGTAGTGTTACGTGTGTAGCTTGCGTTGTTCGGTTCTTGTCGCCGTGGCGTGTAGTATCTTTCTTTTTTCGTTCCGTTTATATCGTTTGTTCGCTTAAAAGTGGCCGAATGAAGTTATTGTCAAACAAGGGGTGGCCTACCAGGTGTTATACGTTGCCCCCTGTGCTGGTAATAAATATGGATGGACATTATTATCGTGTAGATGTCCCATCCCCAGTTTCTTCTTTGGAGAAAATCAATTCCCAACTCGATTAGAATTTCCATTGCTTTTTGAGGAGAACGTCGTCTGACGTGTAATAGGTGTCATATTTGCACTTGTAATTTTGCTTATAAGTACTTTCGACGTCGCATGATTTCATTTTGATAGGTGTCAAATATTTACGAAAATTACAGTATAATCATAAAGAAACGTAATTGGGTGGGCTGTGTTTTTTTTAAATTATTTTTTGTGTTGGTTACAGCTACATCTCGCACTTAAATCGCTACAATTGGAACTTCGAATTACGCTTAAAATAATTGATGGCAATGATGCAAATAAGTTTCTGTTTAAAGTTTGCGTTCCTAAATATTACTCGGGAAACTCCGGTGCAATCGGGTGTTACCTACCACGTACGCGCTTACCTAAAATGTCCGAAAGAATTACGCTGTATGACAAGGTAGAAGTTACCGAAGTTACCGAAAAGCACTAATCTTTTGGTAATCCCACTTCATGCACCACGTTGCCAAAGCTTTGGAACTGCGCATGATATGTACAATGCCCCACAGACGTCTTCAAGCTATTATAATATGACAACGTCCAGTTCAAATAAAAACATGTAAAGTATCCTGACACAGATTTTACCAAGGCCTATTTCACTGTCGTGTCACGTCTCAAAAGACGACCAAACCAGCATGCAGAAGAATTGACTAGTTTACCATTTAAAAATCTAAGACAAGCGGAAGAGGAAGAAAAGCAAAGACAATCATCAGTTACATCCTCAAAAAACAATTTTTAACATATTTCTTTAATTAAAAATAAAAACAGGGAAACCAAACGGATCAATGACCAAAACAAAAGAAAACAAAAAAGGGAGAGAATGGATTTATTGTATTGAACGCTTTTCTTAATTAAAATCGAAGGAAGGATGGATTCGGTGTGACGTGTACAAAAATTGGGTACACGATACCTGTGCTCAACCAAAAAATAGTGATAGTAATACAATTTGCATTTATTACAAATAATTAAATTTAAATGATCTCTAAATACTTGTTGAAAAAAAAATTTAAAATGTTTCTTTCATTTTTCAATTTGAAATCTCGTTGTAGAACACAGAACCGCGCATGGTCTCTTGTGTCCCAAATACGGGGCAACTTACAAAAAGCAAAGAATTTAAGTATTTTCTTCTATTACTTATTATTTTATTAATTCGAGAGTCTTAACCGGACCTCTGTGTCCTTCCCTCCCCTTCAAGCAAGAGATTGATTGTTTGTAGTGTCTTATGAGCTGTGGCGTTGTTTTCTTAAAGATATCAATTCTCTAGTTATCGTGCAACTGCAACAAGATTGCAATAAGTTTCCAATAATTTTCTCCGTGAAGCAACAACCTTTTTGATTTTACTATTTAGTAGTTAGAAATTTCTAAGTCGTGCTCGAACCATATGAAAGATATGATTAAGATTTATGAAGACATGCTTCCATTTCCTCTGGAATCAAAACATTGTTAACCATAAAGATATTTACACTACGCATCCACAGCTTTCCTTCATGAAAGGTATCAATTAATCTTACTCCTCTCCTTCTGCCTCTAAACATATGCGTTACATTCACGGCTTAACCGTCACGTCGCAAAAACATCCATGTTGAACACGTGTAAACAACATCAAAAACGCCCTCGGTAACTCAATCACGTCCGAGATGAAAGAATATCAGCGTCTAGGCGCTGTTAGCGTCATATCGCAAACTTATAGCTACGGATATTTATCCATGGTTGACTAGATCAAGTTCGTCGTTAACCGGGGCTGATGCATACACTTGTATGTGTGTACGGATGTTGACCGGGCGCGGGTATCTCTCAATTAACAGGCTCTCGCCTCGACGCCGCGGCTGGCCCGCTGCCAGCTCGCCGTCGGCCCACCCAGGGCCCGGTGCTGATAACCGAATAAATGGTGTCGGTCGTAGTGACAATTTTACCAATTCACGGAGTGCAGAATGCATCGGTATGCACCGCAGAGTCATCAGCGAGACCGACCACACATTAACAGCGGCATCGACGGCTGTTTGGATGCTCGGCGGATTCGCGAGTCTTGCAGCTCGGATGTGGCTTTTCGGTCTGCCGCAGCGAGATCATCGCTTTTCGCTTTTTGATTGTTTTTAGTTTGCGAACATGTTTTTAGTCTAATTAGAGCCACCATCCGTCTGTCTAATATGATTTTGATGACAATGAACCAGTTTGCTGGGATAGTTTACTTGTTTTAATGTAATCATAGCTAATCTATCTCACATGCCTCAGAAAAAAACGGAGATTCATGAAGTTAGATTATACACAGAAAATATGGAAAAATATCCCATTGGCGCATTGTGAAAAAAGCCCGAGGAGAATATTAATTTATATGTAGGATTTTATAATCTACGAGGGTAGTTTAAAAAGTTTCCAGCCTAACACAGAAACAAGTATTCCTTTTTGTCAAATTCAGTTTTATTTCCCAATATAAGTCTGTGCATTTCCCAACGGTGCTCCCATCTCTTGAATCCGTCCAAATAGTAATTGGCATCTTGTTCTGCAAAACAGCGATTAGAATGGGATGATAGCCTCCTCATTCGATGAAAATCACTGTCTCCCTAGTTGTTTTACATCATGGTAGACCTGACTTTCCCATCTCGTTTTGGGCCTTTCTGATCCTCTCTCAGTTATAGGTTTCTAGTTGGTTATTCTTCTTATATATGTACATATAAAGTCCTTCTGTTCGAAGTAGATCACTAGTCTGTCCATAATCGCTTGTTCGAAGATCTTTTATCTCTATCTAGCCTCTGTTCATTTCTCAAAGTATATATTTCCTAAGAGTGATAAATAAAATTGGGCCAAATATATGTACTTACCATCACGTAACCGTCAATATTAGTTTGTTTTAATTTTGTTTTTGTTAGAAAGTTTTTAGAAAAATATGCCTCGTCAATTTCGTCAGTCTGTAATGCCAATTGAATGGTATCGATTTTATTAGAGAGGCTCTGTATGTTATAGTTAAGTATTTTTAAAGTTTTGAATTCGTGCTATTCTTTTTTAATTTGTGGATCTCTTGCGTTCGTGGCCTTTCGTCTTTCTAGGATACGTACGAAAAAATTTTGCATATATACCACTTGGCCAATTATTTATTTTTATTTATTTACTTAATTACAATTCCATCAGATTTCATCATCTAACTCACTTTACTATTGACTACAATGTATTGACGTGTAAACAATCAAAATTCAAATATAAATACTTATCGTTACAATAGATTCATCTATATCATAAGGGAAAGGAAAGACGAACCTCTGTTTCTGGCTTAAACATCACCAATTAAGGTTACAGACAAAGATTAACGCTCAATTCTAAATTTACGCTATTTTCAACATCTTAATTTAAATGATTCCTAAAAAAAAATCTGAAAAACGGCAAAATAATCTTAAATATCTTTTTCAATATTTAATCTTTATAAATAAATAAATCAAATTCGAACACGATCTCTAAACTTGATTGATTTTCTTTCTAATCTAAACTTAACCATGTACGCAAGCGACTAAATTTATATCCCGACTAGTAAATCTTCCTCTGAGCTGATGTATGGTGCATCTTTCGCTGGGTATTAAAGTGTCCGACATAAATAGTGACTGTCAAAACATGAAAATCAAGAACTATAAGCAAACTTTACAGCTCGCGCCTACCACACTAAAATGAATTACGTCCCCCGCCCGTAAAATATGGCCGACTAAATGTTTTAAAGGCGTCCCGTCTGTGAAAAATGATATGCATAAACGTTTTTACTTTTTTTCACGTGTAATGTACGTGCTTAGAATGTTTACATAGGAAATTTTAGCGTTTAGGAAGATTTTTTCAGGCAAAAGTAGAAGGTTAGCAGGATATAATGTCCATTTTTACCAAGAAGGTAATAGTAATAGAAGGTAAAGGTTGTTCTTCGGGAGTTAGAAGCAATTAATACTTTTAAATACATGCTAACGTTTTAAATGTAATAATAGCCTTAGAAGAAACTTAAAGCATGGGCATTTGTGGGCATGTCAAATTATGCGGTAAACCGTAAAATAGGAGATCTCTTGTAACCACCCTGTATGTTATTTCGAGATTTGATAGCGGCTGAAAACTTGCTAGACGAAGAAAAAATTAAATAAGGAAGTTCCCGGGACACACTGTTATATGCGACTTGCGAGATGTACCCGATGTAAATTGCTACCTCCTCGCCGCTAGTGAAACCAAAATTACCAAAATTAAGAGAGAGACTAAATAAATCACAACCAAAAGCGCAACCCGGAGATAAACTAACAGTTCACCTACCTGGTGAAGACCTCAGACGATGATCCTAATTCTGCAACGAGACGGAGTTAATTCCCGGTGACGGACTGTCTGCTGGTAGCTAGCAATTTGCTTCATGGTTAAGCTCAGTAGAGTGGGTGGGTGAGGTCATAAAGGTAGTTAGATAAAATGATCGGAGCAAACAAAAAAAAGAGACACTGAATCTTATCACATGTAAGTATTTCAAAACAAGAAAAGACCAAGTTACACTTATTGGGCTTCTTCGTAACCAAAATAGGCGTATAAGTAAGATTTACTGACGCTGAAATATTATAGTAAACAATTGATAATAGTTGTTTTATGACAAAATACACAACGTATAAAACAATAAATAATTCCAGATCAATTGTTGTTTACCCTTATTTAAGTAAATTTCTAAACTAAGTAATACATATCAATGAATTTATTTTTTAGAACGTTGAATTTTGTGGTTTTCTGTATGTTCTACACGTTAAATGGCAGTCTACTCAACTTTAACATTGGCAACTGTCTCTCCGTTCTTTCCTCTTAATTTTGAATAATGAAGATATTTTTTGTTTTTACTAATTCTACTTACTCTGGAATTGAAGAAGTTACTTAAGCAGGTATTCATAATATGTACGATGGAATAATGGAAAACGTATTTTCAGTACCAAATGGTTTATTTTAAAGTTGTCTATCGTTTTCGACAAAAAAAGATCTTCAGGCTAAAAGTTATTGAAGTTGTTAGAAAGCAGTAATCACATTATCGTCAATAATGTCCTCCGAACAAAACTTTGAGCTTAGAAAATAGGAAGAAGTCGCTGAAGGCCAGAACTGGTGAATAGATTGGGTGGTCTGTTAATTCAAAACTCAGTTCGTGAATATTTGCCACGGCCACTACTGAAGTGTGCTGTCTTAGAACAAAACCTACTTTTTCTTCAAATTCTACAATTTTTCCTCAATTGCTGTCCTCAGCTCGTCAAGTAATGATGTGTGATATGCCACCACTATTGTTTTTCCTTTTTCAATGCAATCGATTAACGTAACTCTACGACTAACCCAAAAGACACTCGCCATCACATTCCTCGCCAATGTCACAGTCTTCGCCTCTTTCGGAGCTGATTTTTTCCATTTTTACAGAAACACTAATATCGACTAATACAAACGACTCTTAACCAACTGAAAAAGTATCTTTCAACGCATGCCAGAATGCAATGCCATCTTCATATTGAAGCTTAAAACTTTTCAGATTACCCTCGTAGAAGTAGACCCTAACCGTAACTTGTAACAAGTATTTGGCCAGCAGTAAAACAAAGATTCTAGACCAACGGCAAATAATATAATTTCCGGAAGAAATACATCTTTCAAACAGGAGAAATCGAAAGTTAAGGAAAACACACGTACGCATAAAAAAGAAACCTCTTTACATCTTTTTTACACATGTATTTAAGACAGCCGGAGGGACATGTAGATAAATATTTTAAGCTATAAACCGTAGTGACACTTTAATCCTCTCGTAAATATTAACGCTCGTAAAAGTGTAGAATATAAAGTCGAATTGGCAAAAGCGTCCATGCATATCGCGTTCTGATAACTTATTAAGTTCTGCTAAACGTTAGCGATGGATCACCAACAGAATACTGCCACCGGCGCAAAAATAATTAATTACTAATCGTAAAAATCCATATAACAACATATTACAAGGCAAATATGTATTCAATTAATTAAATGACAAATTTTTCGAATTGATGCGCTTTGCTAATAAGCTTCCTCCGCTATCGATACACCTGCCAAAGAATCTAGTCGCGATTCGACGACCATGCGTGGATCAGAAACATTCTACCGTCTCGTAAGCACTTCTAGGAGACCTAGCTGCATGATCATAGATGCCGCTACAGCTTTCGAAATCGGAGTGCCATCGGCGAGCCGCCAACAATAGTCCACCTGGACGTATAGTCACAATTAGGGAAGGAGTAGCGCACAGCAGACGTGCTGCCAAAAATAATAGCGAGGTATTTAATTGGATGGGTTCGATGACAGCTCGAAGGTAACGCAACGCAGATTTTGGCAAAGAACAGAAATCCGTTGTACGGACAGGTCGAGTTATTCGTTTGTGAGTCATTGCAAGATCGCTAACATATTGATGCTGGTGCTCTGGTAAAAATGTTGTTGTCGTTCCAAGAATCATGAGATATAAATGAAACATTGCTAGTAAGGAAAGGGAGTACCCGTTCCAAGTCCAAAAAAAAAAATAAAAAAAAAAAATAAAAAAACCAAATTTGAAGCACAACTTATTAGTAGAATGGAAGATAATACTAGTGAAAATTGAAGTAATGATAATTAATTAAATATAAATGCGTTAACCTCTCGATTTTCATTTGGCTACTATACAACGTATATCGTACTCGGAAGAATCGCTTCGTTTGATACTTTGAAAGATAATTTTGTACCTCTTTAAAGCATAAACCCATGATAAACCCATAAACCCATAAACCCGTGGACGTTGGGCGTACGGCCAAATTCGCTACACTTTTTTCTGTACTGATCTTCACGGTTCTTCGTGCAAAATACAATATTTCTATAAAAATTGCATTTCAATAAAAAACAGAAGTTATTGACGATGTCATTATTCCAAAAGCCTTTCTTCCAGCTTTGACATTAAACCTGAATCTTCACGTCAACGCGACAAGATTCGCGATGTATTTTAAACATCAAACAAAACACAAACGCAGACAGGGGACAACGCGAATAGCACCATTATCTATTAATACCCAGTATTGTGATGCAAGACAAAAGCCTACAAGTGTATCCATCCATCCAGCTGCAATAACAGAAGCCTAAGGACGCTTTGACATTTTTGTTGGCAGCAACAAGTCAATTAGCACATCGTGCGCGTTATCGTTTGAAGTCGAAACAAACGGCATTCGGTTCTCGAAACAAAGAAAGAAATAAAATCGCGACATTCATTTCCATCCGATGAATCTTAAATGTTAAACTCGCTGGCATTCTTTCCGGAATACCGCGATCAGAGCAAGGCGAAACTCGACATAAATCAAAGCAATCTTCAAACGGCTTTTTGCGCTTCTGCAATGTGAATGTCAGATCTGCAAATCCCGTTCTAAAAAAAAAAAGGTAACTGTTGAAACGTACGCGTCATCATCATTACTTGCGGTTTTGCTGCATTGTAAACGCAAATAAACGAACAAGGAGTTACATCATTCACTCACCAGTTGATTTTGATAGGCGGTCACTGCGGTGAAGACCGTCTCCGGAAAGATGAAGGTTTTGTACTCCTCGTTCTCCAGATCGACGATTTGGCCAGGCGCTCCTTCAGGACGCTTCACCAGATGTATTCTTGGCTGGTATTTATGCATTGAGTTAAGAACTAGCTGTAAACAAAAAATAGTTGAATATGAAAAATTTATACTAGTCTACAGTTGGTTTATAAATTCATATTTCGCTTTTTTGGCTAATAACAAATTAAAATAATCCATGTTGAGTCTGTGTGAATAATTCATAATCAGGTAAATGGAAAAAAGATGGTCCAAATCTCACGATTTTACAATTTTAAGATACAATTAACTCGACAATTTTTATCAGCTTTATAACTGTAAGTATGCTCTATGCTTATATTACGCATAACTATGGCACAAATACAAATATTCATAACATGAATTTCATGTGAATATACGAAATATTTTTGTTTCAAACTGTATGAGTTACATTTTGAAAATCCCATCCGCCGAATATCACATTTTTAACTTCATCCTTCGTTCAATTTTCACAAATCTCACGTCAATTAACACGCCGATATTATTAATAATTAATTGCGAAGAAAATACATCACACGTCATAAGTAACTTTCAACAACACTCCCTCTAAACATGAGTTTCAAAAAATTCAAAACACGTTCTCTTAAACAGCAAAATAGAAAAAAAAGAAGCCATTCTAAAAACTAATTTACACCCGTAAAATCGCGTAAACTTACATGTCCATGTTTGTCCATCTCGTTGTTGGTCAGCTTGACTTTCTCGAAGGAGACCACTTGCTTCCGAAGCTGCTCGCCCGAATACGGCGAGTCAGGGTGAGCGTACATCCTGCACGGTGCCGGAGGATCGGCTTTGCCCGCCACCAGCCAGGACGATCGGTGATAGGCGTACCGGTAGCGCTTATTGTCGACCGGGACGATGTCGAGAAGTACGGCGTACCGTTGATCCGGCTTGATTCCGGTGAAGGAGACTCTCACGGTTGGAAACATCCGCCTACAACAGAGTGAAAGTTCTTTGGTAATTGGCAACTTAGCAAACATTTTACGTACTTCAATCGTACACTTATTGCTAGCGAAGCCTTCAAATGCGAGCTAGATAATGTCGATGTAATATAATTTTATGATTTAAGAAGGTTCGGATGGTTTTGAACGCCAATAAGTGAGCTTATTATATAAAAATTTCACTTGGTATTAATGATAAGACTAACTGCTGATTGTATCTTATTCTCACTTGAGGATGACCAATTAGCGCAAAACCGGTCGCAGGTTTATATCATATTCAATAGAATTTGTGACATTTAAGACCTCTCACACAGAGGTACTCAAACGGTATCGTATATTATTTCGATGTAAATATAGAATCTCGCCGCATTTCGGGACACTCATACTCAAGTGTCGGAAAACGAATCCATCAACCTACCGCCTCGTAAGTTTTAATTAAGGGAATAGATGTTAAAAGCAGCAAAGCGAGCGACATCGCAAATGAGCCGTGATGGTCTCACTTCAACTGCCGCGCAACGTATTTATTATAGGTTTTGTGCCGCGGATAATTGCGCCGCGTTTCCTTTACCTGTCGCCGTCGTTTCGATGTGAGGCGCGTCGCGCGTGCGGTTCTCGTTGTCGCTCTCGCAGATCGCCGGTCCATCTCTCAATTTTCAACTCACCAATTACGCCGGAATGCACGGATTTATCGATATTCGTCACGCTTTGTAACGCGAACATGTCTTTCGAGAGGTTTTTGATGGTCGAAAATGCAGATCAAAAGTTTCATAGATTGGTGACGAAAGAACTAGGACCACGAACGCTTTAGATCTAAAAATGGTACGGGTAAAGAAGTAGGTCATTCTTTGAAATGTATCAGAAATACCTAGATATGTAAGCAGGCTTCATGAATTGTAATAGTTTTATTCAAATTGGCTGGATATATTTTCTGACTAAATTTTGAGGTATATACAACGATGCTAACTTTGTAGGTGAGAAATTCCGTTAGTTTGAGCAAATATCCGTAGAAATTTGTTCAAATCCGTAAGCTTAATGCTCCGTAAACTTGATGTGTTTGACATGCATATGTTATGTATATTGTTCAATGTTGTTCAAAGATATTCGATAAATCAAGAAATTGTGGACAACACACAATGGAAAGAAATTACATTTTTCTGGCCAAAACGTAATTCTCTAAAGTGGTTTATATAAACGTAATGATCATCATTTAATGTACTAGAACATACGTACTTTAACTATTTAACTCTACGGGAGATACCTTTTAAGTTTTTACAAACATTTTCGAAACATTTTTTCTACTCTGAAGATGGTATCTCCAAAACATGGTTTTTGAAAGCTTCAATAGATTCTATCGCCTAAAGAATCGGTGTCTACGCATTTTTTGTTTCACATTTGAGAACAAAAAGAAGTCAATAGGTAGATACGGGCAATGTGACACTAATTCAATGTTTTTCTCCTTTAAATAATCAATTGTTTGCTGTGTTAGAACTGGCATTGTCACGATGAAGGATGATGCAACCTTGTCAATTGTTTCCCTTGATTTCAACAATGACTTCTAGCACACAAATTATTGTACACCATCCAGCATTAATTGTTCTTCGCTCCTCCAAAGCAATGCTTGCGAAGTGTTCAACACAATGAAAAAGACTTCCTGGAAGTTTGTGAACGAACAACTTCTATTGAATTAAGTTCATTTGGAAAGACCCAAACAGTTGATTGTTGCTTAGTTTCCAGCTCGTATGAATATATCCACGTTCCTTCACATGTTACGATGTTAAAGGTTTCCTTTGCCGAATTTTTTGAGCATTTCCTACACCAATTGACACGAGCTTCTTTACGAGCTTGAATCAAATGAACTGCAAAGGATGCTTCTATGTCACGGTAAGTGACGTGCCGATCCTCTTCAATCATGTTGCGCACAGCCTCGATGCTTTTTGGAAGAACAACCGGTTTTGGTCGATCCATAAGAAATTCGTCACCCACGGAAGCACAACCACGACGAAATTCTAGAAATCAAGTGTAAACAGTCCTTTTTGATAATGTTTCATTACCAAAAATTAAACGAAGCGATTCGAAGCATTACGCCTTTACTAAAATCATAACCTTCACGTGAAATTTTCATTTCTTTCAGGAATTGGCTCACTGTAAACAAACTACTCCGCTGATTTCTGTGCCGTCACTGGTTCAACAATAACAAATGTCAAATTTTACGAAAATAATATTGTCATATCTCAGTAACACCTTCCAGTGATCGTTTGTAAAAAATCAAAACGCTATATGTTTACTGAACTAGAAT
The DNA here is from genome assembly GCA_902655005.2 of Marronus borbonicus. Lineage (NCBI taxonomy): Eukaryota > Metazoa > Arthropoda > Insecta > Coleoptera > Scarabaeidae > Marronus > Marronus borbonicus. The sequence continues at coordinate 28,393,582 of LR737380.1, read as the reverse complement.
CAATGCCATAAACTCTAGAAAATGCTATAACAAAAGTTACTTAAATAAACCAGTTTTCATATATGAAGCATCTGAATTGCCATTTTATCAATTATCTGCTTTGATCTTTTTAAAAATAGTTAACGTTCTAAGTGGTACAAAAAACCAATTCCGTTCGCTCGAACGAGCTGTGTTTGATATCAGCTTATTGTAGAATGTATCTGCAAAAAATCATCTGAAGATATTTATGCAGAAACCATTATTTCTGGTGATTCTTAATATTGTTCCTTTTCGAAATTTTCGACTCTCCATGAATTCTTTAATTTTAACAATTTTATCGACTAGGAAATAGTTCTTTTTATTTAAACACTTCAAGTATTGTTCCTATCTTTTTCCAAAAGTTCAAAGACGATGTCAGGCTCCAATCAGATACTCTTTTGAGTATGCCATCCATTAAGAGATCGTTAAACTAATAACAGATTAACTTGAAAATGAATCGTTAGAGTTCCCATGTTGTAATCGTATAAACGCTGGAAGCGAGAAGCAGCACAAAGCTAAAAACACCTCAATTAATCAAACAGCATCTCAGGAATAATTCTACCAAATCTGTCGATCTTTCCAATAACAAATACTGAATTTTGATTAAGCAAATAATTGATAGTTTTCAAAGGATATCGGGATCCTAAAGGGCATTTCAAAATCCTGGAAGACCTCACTGATGCGCATTACAAAGGACACGATCACAATTTTGATCGGCCTCATAAGGTGATTATTGAAAGCTGTATTGAGTGGGCATCCGGTGAGCCTCAATGCAACGGCTCGTGAATAAAAGGTGTTGGAACAGGTATAGGCAATAGTGGGTCTAACTATCACCTGAAAGCGCCTCCAAGACTCCGCACCGACATATTTCAAGCAGAGATTTCTTCTTTTCACATTTCAGTAGATCATTTCTTGCATCTTCAGAACTGAAGGAGAAATATCCTAGAGTAGTACTAAGGTTCAACTACATAAGGACATTTTCTTACAATACATCTATTAAGGACGCAGTGACCAAAAGGTGGCTTTGCCATGATCCGATCATAATAACAGGACATGCTACCAAATATCATTGCTTTTCCTAGTAACAAAGATTAAAGTTGTCCATGTGAAAACGCAATTGGTCAATGCGTAGATCGACGTATTATAGACGATCTTACCTCGCTTGCCATTTCGAAAACCGATAGCACAAATTTATATCGATAAAAGAGACACGACCGAACAACGCCCTCTAACTCTATCATTCCTAACTAGTTTATGTATAGTTCTGCAATAATTGCCTCTGAGACTGCCTTCTAAAGCACCGACCAGCTCTTATTTCCCCGTTTTATTTGAAATGTATGTCCAGGAGAGATAAAAACGCCGAGGATTTATGAGCAATTATGTACTCTCTCGCAGCAGATACTATCTCTAGAGATATTGTTGTAGATTAATAAGGTATGAGTGATATAGGTATAGGTGCATAGCATTTGGAATGTTTTCAGTTGTATTCTCTAACAGGATATCATCTTTTCCTTATTGTATAGCCGCTATATTAGTACTACGAATAATATGGTTCATTTCCGCTGCGAAGTGCGATATTTTCCGTTTCATCTTTTATTTTTCTTAATTCAGTTTAGTTTGAATAACAAACGTAACAAATTGAAAAAAGTTCGATATTTCCACGACTTTTAATACTTTCAAAATCATTAAAATTAATTCTGGTATAAGCCGTAATATACCTACAGTAATATGCGTAAGACCTGTTTACGCTGGCAACACGTAGATACGTATGTACATATGTACGTTCACGTAATGCCTGTAATAGTATATAATTTTTTCCACTAATTATAGCAATTCGGATAATTACCTGTTGGTGTGGAGTATAGATTTAATTACCAGCATAAAGATGAGGGGCTACTTTTTTTCCATATGGGTGTAACTGAAGGGAAATTAAATAAATCATCTATTCGTTGAAATTGAAAATATTAGCTGCAGAGAAGGCTCTCTTTTTTACATGATAGGCGTGTAAGTTTCTTGAAGTCGTGACGAGTTATATAAGTACCTATCTATTATATCTTACTTGTTTTTTTTTTTTTTTTTTTTTTTTGGAAAACATCCTATTTTCAATCCAAAAGTCTAGTATTGATAGATAAAGATTATGTAGGATAAATGTTGAAAAAAAATTTTTTTGCTAAATTTCGTGCAACTGGGTGCAGCAAGTTCCAAATCCGCTAGTGGTAAACTCAAGAAGTGAACTGCTGAAACTATTGCAAATGTGAGGATACAGCAAAAATGCCTCTACAAGAAACTAATTTGTCATTTGGTACTTGCCACCATATTCTTAGAAATGATCTCAATCTCTACTTCATGACTGTGAAAAATGCTTGAAATTGAAGAATGCAAAACAAATTATATTTTATCGAAAGAACAAATAATAGTTTTGACAAAGCCACTGGTAAGAAAACGGACAGTTGAACACTCGAAATGGGGCCAATAAGAAAGAAACATTGTGAAAAACTAGGGATACCTTCAGTTAAAAGAAAGGCTAAGCCTGTGATTGATTTAACATTTGCTGCATGCTGGCAGAGGTAAATAGAAATGAGCGAAAATAATCTAACCAAAAAGGAAATTTCTTTAACAAATTTAATCCACTCAAACATGACAACCTTTCATCATACTTCAACAGCTCTTCTACTTAACATTCTTCTGCTGAAATTATTTATCCAGTCATTAAGAAATCTAATATATGATTTTTTAAAAACCATATTGTTCTCAGGCAATAATTTTACGTCGTACATGCTTGTAATTTATAGCATTCACCTTTTAAGTCAATACTTGTAATCGTATCCGATTCTTTATTGACTCTTACATATGTAAAACGCGCTATCCTCCGGCTTATCTATCGTTATATAATTATTAGAGCGCGTATATTCCCATGTAACGCGCATAGACGATTAATAAATTACAGGCGACAACTAAATAATGTTGCAGTTGTTAATAACGCAACGCTACGCGACCTGTAATGAATCAATTCTGGCGATGGAGACCGAGAGAACGTCAGTTGGCGAGCTCAGGCGTGGCGACATGCCTCTGGCAGCCTAATTGTGCGTTACCGATCATTTATAAAAGCCAGACGACCGGCCGTACAGTGAATAGGCTTTCCGCCGGTCGAAGGAAAAGGAGGAACAGTGCTACGACGCCGATATTCGCTGACGATGCGAGAACGTGATATTTTGAATATCGTCCGAGAAAACGACGTAGTGTCATCAGATGCTGGGACCGAGCAAATATTTTACGTTCTGCGCTATTAATCTAGTCACCGTAGTTTAACTTTCTTGCTACAGCTTAGAACGGGATATCTATCAACTGCTTTTGAGATGGTTGTCTTTTAAGCGTAACTATGGTAAAGAATTCGTGATGATCAGTGAGGAAAATAATTGGTAATAATGATAGCGTTGGTGAAATGTATGGATGTTTATATAACACAATTTTCTGAAACTTATTGTTAGCAGGTGTTTCCCCATATTTTATAATAACTCGCTTCCGTTCATATTAATCTTGCAGGAAGGTTTTTAAGTCACGAAAGTTTTAATATTTCCCTCTTGGCCTTACAAATTTGACACTAAAACTATTAAAGTAGCATGGGGACATGGGAAAAAATTGACGTAACTCGTGTTTTTTCAATGTGAATACGTTTTGTTTTAGCACTCCCATGATTCTTTATTTTAGTATCAACAATTTCTTTCAGAATACGATGAATAAAATTTGGATTCATAAATTGGAAGATTTCATTTTTATTTAAAAATAAACAAAACCTTAGACTATTGGTAAAGTCTTTATTTGCAATTAAACGATTGTTAAGAATCCTTAGATCTGACCACAACGCCGATCTAGAAACTAAATACTCAAAGAAACTGAGATTTCTCTCGTGGCGTATATCAATGACTTCATCCATCCCCAGAGGAAATAATCTATTGGGTTCAAGTCTAAAAATCTCGCTGGCCTCCTCTACCGAGGTGGGAAACAGCCCCATCATGTTGGAAGTATAAACCTTGTCGAATACCTAGAGGAATATCGTCTAAAATTTCGATTAAATCCTCTGAGCATTAAAGAAGCGGATGAAATAACCAGGCAGCTCCACTTTTCGTATTAGGTTTTTTATTGGACATTACGCAGAGGAGAGAGAAATTAGCCCGATTGTTTGGTGCAAGAATCACGCAGCTTACAGCTGTTTGACTGTTTGTTTTCTACAAGAAGAAGGCAGTCCCGGGAGTTGTTTGGCTCTTGTCCTAAACTGCCAACGCCTGCTTTTCAGTAGAGATAAATTTGCCCCTTTCCCACTTCTATTTGGGGCTTTTATCAGCAATGCTGAGAGCATTTCCTTTATTTTGTAAATCAAGTACTTCTATTTCTGTTGGAGGTTTCTGTTGGAATCTCATTGATTTGGAAAACGCAGTTGATATCCGTTAAATATTCAAACTCTACTTCTATCACATAAACCCGAAATAAGAATCATATTTCTCCTGAGTGAGGCATCATTCTTTCATTCATACTTTTAGGTTGGCCACCAGTAATCCAGACTTGAGGTTAAAACTCTTGGTCCCGTCCCCAATGGAACTCTCATTTCCGCTCAAGCAACTTATTAGTGTCCACTTTAACGACCATTTTCTTGCCCCAGGAATATTTGAGTACTTTCGTCTCCACTACATTTTTCCTGAAATATTTCTTGAAATTCGTTTTCTTTTATAATTTACATTTTTTACACCAAGGTTCGCTTACTCGACCTATGCTATATATACCCTCTTTAGGAGGCGGTATCCAGCCACCAACCCGGTAATGGTCTTGATCTCTTTGTGGTCCTCTAATTAGGTTAGTAGAAAACATAGTACCTCCATTTCCTATGAATTCTTTAATTTGTAGATGACCTGTCAGTCGACGTCCGGTCATTTTTACTAATTCCCCATTCCTACGGATTCACCCTATACGCGATGTGTCTTTTGAACGGCAATGTATACACACTTCTTAATAAGAACATGGTTTATTTCGCATCGAGGTGTGTGGTCTGTCCACACTTTTACGGCAGCGAGCAAATGTCAGCCTTTACTGCTGTTATACTGGTGTACGACATCGGGGTTAAGTTACACACTGCGGAATATCGCCACTGTTGCTGTCGCTGCTTAAGTGCGGCGTCTATGGGATCCAATATACATGCATAACGATCTTCGCCAACGTATTGGGTCACGAACCGTCGCGCTAGCTTACACACATAACTACGACTACCAAGTAGAGTCCCAGAAATGGGTGAATTTTGACACTTCGAATCGACCCGGCACCACGGCTGAAACTTTGTGGAATTCCCTAATTGCATAAACACCTGTTCGGTTCATTTTCTTCGCCGTCCTTTTTTTTTCGTTTCACGGCCTGTCAGTGGAAATAAATCGTGCGGATATTGAACGGCGATTTATGGTCTGTGCTACGATACAACAGATTGTATATGAACGGGTAGTTGTGCTGGGTTAAAGTATTTCTATACGTAAGACTTATTATTGGAGCTTTTTACGAGGTTTTTGTTTTCTTCCGTACGAAATCGATTACATACTTAATTGAAGCGAAAGTACTTTAGCTGTAACTCTACCAAACGCAAACAGATCGATGAAAGTATTATTGGGTTTGTCTGGATTTTAATTAAGTGGGATATTAATCAAGATTTGTATGGTAACATGACGTGGTAAAAGGAGAAACATAATAATTTAGTTCCTATGCTTAACAAGGAAAGAGAATCCAATTCTTTACGTAGCTCAAGAATTCATTTTCCAGATGGTTAGCAAAATCAATGTAAATAGAAGAGATGAATGTCATGCTCGCTTATTTCTTATTTATTCTCCTTTATCCTCCATTAATCTACTCATTTCAGCAGGTGGAGTTTCTCCTTCTAGATTCTTCCAATACAGACCTCTATTTCCTTATTTTCGTTCTTAAGTTTTGCGAAACGAAAAGATTTATACCATAAAGACATATTTATCGCCAAATTAGAGCCTAATACGTGGACCACCTCTCACTTCGATGTTATCTGCACCTAATACGCGCCCACATTAGGTACCAAAATGAGGTACCGATCAACCGAAGGCACTAATTCGGACGCGGCGGTCTCTTTTAGCTTTTGAAGGGGTATTGAACGTCGACATAATAAATAGAATTATGACCGGCGTGGACCCCATAAATTTTCTCAACGCTGTGATTAAAGGTACGAGGCCGCCTATGTTACATTTTTCACACTACCCATTACGCAATCAATCTCATTCGGGCAAGCGTCTTGAAGGTTGCAATTTGAAACAAAAGGAAAAAACTTTTCAATATTTCTGATTTCTAAAATAGAGATGTTTTCGAATATGTCGGGATCTTACGTGAAAATATGTTTCAATAACAGTTTGAGCTAAATATATTTTATCGTCGGAGCGTCATGAAGGCGCTAGAGTGTTTAGTTGCAAATTGATAATGAAACAAGTGGATTATTGTAAAGCTACTGTTAAAGTTTATAATAAATTCCCGTGCCAAACATTTAGTTTATATTTCGCAGTTATACTATATTATATTCCAACACATATTTTACAATAAACTGTAAAGCTTTACAGCCTAACATAAATAAAGTTTACACAGGCGTAAGTGGTTTGTTTACGCGAAAAACTTATCAAAACGCGATTTTTAGAGCGGACGCTTCACGATTTTTAAGCCTTTCTAAAATTTACGCTTTTCTTTTTATTTTGTTTATATGGTTACTTTGAAAATGAGTTTTTTTTTCTACAGAAATTATTTCTAGGTGACTCAAACGATAACAACGAATGATTTAGCGGTCGTAATTTAACTTGAGGGAAGTCAGGTTTTCCGAAGAGTTTAAATGTGTAGTTACATTATTTGATTAAATTACGACAAACTAAGATAAAGGATGCATGGTCATCTAATTAACACATTTTGTTGAAAATATGCAAAGTTTGCGCGTTTGATACAAGGGTAATCTGAAAAGTTTCCAGCTTAACACAGAAACAAGTATTTATGTCAAATTCAGTTTTATTTCTCAACCTGGATAATGTTTTTATGGTTCTTGACTTGCAGCAAATTATAATGAAGAGTCACCGTAAACAGCCTCCACCTCGGTTTTAATTCGCGTTGGCAAATTGCCTTTCAAATCCATAAATTTAACGACGACTCGATAATCGTTTTTATTTCATTTTTACAGGAACGCTAACATCCACTGTGAGCGTCTAATGTGGCTGAAATTTTCAAAGTATTTTTCAACGCTTGCAAAATCGCCATCTTCAAGTTGAGGCTTGAGAAGTTATGATATGGAGCGCTTCTCTGGAAACATCCAGTATATGCCAAATTATTTCGCTTAACTATTTTGGGATTGATCTTTGGACCAATAAATTATTATTTGGCATTAAAGAACGACAATTTACAACTTACTATTTTTCATTCAAAATTCGTCAAGCGCTCTTTCCAAAAAGAAAAATATGGGTTCCAAATTGATGGGAACTGAAAAGACGCATTTCACACAATCGTAAGTACAAGTTTACACGAATCGTTCTCTTCTTTCTTTTCAGATATGCTTCATCTTCTTCCAATTTGGATATACTAACTTCACCCCTTCGTAGATATCCCGAAGAGATATCGAAACAAATTAGCACTGAAATTATAGGCTTTTCAGAGCCGCTATCTTCATCGCTTGTGATCTGCCGCGGGTACAATCGATTATGTTGTGCTTCGCGTATCGATGATAATGATCCGGTGTCCAGATGGCCGCGCTCATAATTCAAATCCCTATATTAGAGACTCCTCTATCCTATAGAAGGATCGATCCGATCGGTAGGTTCGGCTACTCCGAGTGCTGGAAGAAGAAGAGACGGGGACGAGCGTGATACTGTGCGAGCAGATTCTCCGATTTGATCGTTTGGTTCGTCGTATTTGCTGTTGCGGTTTTATAATTTCAGGGCGGATGCCGTTTTCATCTTAACGGTCGATACGACGGCGCTTTTAATAATCTTCCAGCGCGTCTAGCTTTAAGATACATGGAAATTCATGCGTATGTAGATGTTGAGTAATGAGAGTGATATATTAGCGAGCAGGAAGATTAAAGGTCATCTGAACATATCTGTAAAGGGGTAGAATTTCACATAAAAACAAAGGAATTTAATGAAATGCGCAAGAATGATCAGATAGAACTGGAGGTGGTTCTTGGCTTATGCCACAGCGATGTTTTCAGATCTATGGTGGCTCCTCAATTAGATCGTTTATAGTAACTTTGTCAACCCAACGTCTTTGTGACCAATTCCTACACCTACCCTTTGGATACCTCGAGCTAATTTTTGAGCTTGTCTCTCTGGGGACGAGATTTAGTGAATAGGGTGACTAGTGTATCAACTTGAACCCCAATTCGTAAATTTTTGCCATGGCAGTCACTAACACGACTGATATTAGTGACTGTAAAACAACAACTGAGCGTCTAACATGGCTGAAACTTTCAAAAGCAAGGCCAAAGGTTTCCATTAGCAATTCCTTGTGATATAATTCGAAAAATCAACGCGAGAAAATAATTTTAATTTTAAAATTTTAAAATCAAATTAGTTATTTGAGCCCTACAGAAATCTTTAATTTAACCACCTTAAGTGCTTTAGAAATAATATAATATATTCTTCAATTGAAATTAATAACCTAGACGTATAATCGACTTTCCAAGATGGCATATCTTTTAATATTAAAAGAAAAAACTGAAAGTACTCATTCGTTATCCAACTCACTGTCAGAGATAACACCAAACGAATCGACCGAATTCAATTATTGTCGCCGATTAGTTGTAAAAAGAGAAAGCGTTGATATCCTATCAAGTCTAAAACATATTTATTAGATGCTTAAGTCGATAGTGATAGCGGTGAAGGTGCTTGCCAAAAGTCGTAGCGGCATTTAATCCTTGGAAGAATGAGAAATGAGATTGAAATTTGTATTAATGGTTTGGCATCATTCATACGTACAGCTGGCACGGCGCACAATAAATTAATACTTTCAACGCAATCAGTCAGCTCAAATTGAAATTATCCACAATGGCCGCAGGCAAATCGACATTAACTATTGCGATGTTGGCTACTGGTAAAACTAATGGTAACATCGCTTCAGGGTTTCCTTTACGAAACTCCCTAACGAATTTTATGGCCGATTTAATTAAGAAACCTTAGACGGGAGAAAGAAAACAAGAATACCATTGTGTTCTTTGTTTAGTGAACGAAAACTCTAGAAATTAAGGGAATTAAAAAACATAAAAAAGAAAATGTTAACGAGGCTAAACGGAGATGCTGCTTAGGAATGGATACATTTTTAAAAATGTCAAAAAACTGCCGAGAAAATTTTATTTTATTATTTACTAACATACTATAGCCGCGAAATTCAAAAGTACCCAAGTTACTTAGCCGAACCTTGTACACAACAAAGGCCTTAGGCAAATTACATTAACATTCAAAAAAGGAGCCTATTTATTCGACATCCACAGTGGTGTAAACTAAAATTTTCACTCCTAATTGGAACCCATCGCATGCCGACTTCCTTTCAGCCTGAAGGCGTTAACATTAATAAGGAATTTGCATAGATACGCAAAATCCCAAGAAAATTGGAAACAAGTCTCACGTTGCAAATATCATTCTTGAGAGGTTTCATGTATATAGATGCGTGTGCAAATGTATCAGGTCCACGGATAAAAATTTGAGCCGTTTTGACACGCTAAAGTCTTCCAGGATTCCAAGGTATGACGTCAGTTACAAGTCACTGGATAAAAATAAAAAAACGGAAAAAAGAAAATGGAGGTAAAGGTAGAAGCGCGTATATGCAAGAGCTTACTCCGATGTAACGTTACGTTAGGATGGCAACGAATTACCGTAATTTAAATTCATAAAAGGGCAATTACGCGTGCGTTATCCCTGTAATTTTAAATTGTTATTTCATCGCGTTCGTTCTTGCAGAATTTGCAATTATATTTCGTTTGGGTTTTTCGTCCTTTCTAATAGGTGAATTTAACGACATATTGGAGATGGGTGATAGCCTTGGAGGTACGTAACGGGGAGTAAACAATTTATATGGAAATATCGGAAATCGTTAGTATCTTATACAGCGTGTTCAACCAGTAATTCATTTCCTGAGTAATTTGGAGGAAAAGTTTTCAAATAAAAAATATTCGTCTACACAGCGCAAAATTATATTCAAGTACGCAGGGTGTTTAGTCCCTGCAACAAACGATACATGTTTGGTTTTTTAAAAGGACAGCCTGTATGTTATTACATACTTAGATGCCCTCTTCGTGACCATCTATGTAATTAATTAATTAATTAATTAAGAAATTAAGTCTTCGATTTTTTTTGCGAAATTTGCCTTCTTCTTTACCCGACGATATTTTAAAAAACTTACGCGTTAAAACAGTGATTCAACTTTCATTCGATTGATTATTTCTTTTAGTCTTCGGTGAAATCGTTATTCTGTTTAATTCATGGTATTTCGATTCATTAAATGGAATACTTGAATGCCTAAGCTGGCTGGTGGTCTACTGAGATGGACATCATCTTATATTTCCAATTGGCTACAAAATGTGAGTTGTAAGGGAAATTTCTCGTCTCCGTATGTTGCAACATCGGGGGTATCCCAAGGGTTCCCTCTTTTTCCTCATTTATATTAATGGCATTAATAGGTCCTGCCAATTGTCTCGGTGCAACAAGACCCTAACTTTTGTCCACCTATCGAAAGTAAAGTAATCGCTCGAAAGGATTGGTTGGCAGAATTTATAAAAAGAAATCCACAAATGTCAATCCGAACCCGAGACTACCAATCTAGCTAGAGCTTTTGGGTTTGATAGACCTCAAGTAGGAAGAAATATGGATTTCAGGCTGACGAGATACTTAATATCGGAATATCAGCTTCTGGATTCTGATCCGCCATTTTTTTTTTCAAGGGGAAGAATGAATCCTCTCTTAATGACAGGATGTCCCGCTGGATCAGCTAAGAATTGGGTTTAAATGGATTGTGATTTTCTAAAATATTTAGATCATTTTATTGACAATGTAAAGCCAAGTAATGTTCGAAAATTTTTGCTAATATTAGATAATCACAGCAGTCACGGAACATTGGAGGCTGTTAAAGATAATTGTAAGCATGGAGGAAGCTATAAAAAGAAAATTTTCTCTCCCATTGAGCACCACTCTCTTCTATAATTGTAGCAAATGGAGCAAAATTAAATAAAACACGTAAGTAAATAAAGTAGAAGTAATCAACAACATTGTCGCATACAACTCCTCGCTTTTTGTGCTCCTCCAACCATCTAAATTTCGCAACAGTGCACGTATCAGAAACTGAATGTACTAAAATATCTACTTACTGGTAATAAAACGCTAAATATCGGCTTTTACAGCCAGTGTATGCCTTATCGATTACGTTCCATTCGGCAGGAAAAATTACACGTTATCGCGTATCGATTACCGGATTTAATTGAAAATAAACGTGAAACGTGTGAAGCGACCTCTCGGCGTTACTAATGCGACCTAATGTGCGTCGTAAAAATCGATGATTAAAACTAAATGATCCCTTAAATTAAACCTTGATGATATCGCCGTTAGACACGGAATAGAGCCGTACGCTGTTAGTAAACAGCTGTTTTTGATAAATTTACAGCATGGTTTTTGAATATTTTTTAAATTTAGTATCACTATTCATTATATCAAGACTATTTAGATGATTTTAAGAATGGAAGAGTTCTTAAGTGTCTTTAGATACAAAGTGGCATGTTCTTCAGGGACCAGTTACTACAAAAATAGAAAAGGTCAAAATTGAACAATGATTGAGCTATTATAAAATGCTACCCAAATGTTGCAACAACTAATTCACGCAGGTATTCAACGTGGTGGAAAATTGGAAGCCCATGAGGCTAACATGGTCGTCGGCAGGTTTTGGCTGCAATTAAGCTATTTAGTGAAATGCTTGGGCTTGGTGATGAATAAGAGGCTTCCCTGGATGCATCACATTGCAGAGGTTAAGAAAAAGCTGTTTGCAAGCAAACCAACAACTAATGCAGATTATCTGATCACGGAACATACGGAGCAGTATAATAGTGCGCAGCAAACAATCGGGTAAAGAGACAGAAGATAGCCCAAAATGAAATATTGCGCCAAATAACCAGGGCTCTAAGGCAACTAAGAAATATATCCGAAATAAGAGTATCCCCAGAGCCTCTCGGAAAACACCTGCGACAGAGCCGAGGCCAACAATAACCCTTTGATGATCGAGCCATGAATGTGCTAAAACCCTTTGAAACACCTGGACATAGGTGCAACTCAGCAACGAGTCTTAGGCTGAATGACTGAGGCCAGGTATAAGGACTCCTACCCGACAGTGTAACAAAAACAACGTTTACAAAATGTGTCAGTTCAAATTTGAAAGCAAAAACTTTTTAAGTTCTTTTACCACTGTTATCGCATGCTTCCTCCACTGCAAAAAACTGACATGTAGGTTGGGAAGTACAAATGGGAAGAAAATTTAATTTTTGCAATGAATATGCCACTGGCTATTCCAAATTTCCTAATATCTCAAAAGTACACTAGTAACAGTAAGTTTATACAGTTGTACAATTATTTAAGTAATACCTCAAGATCATTAAGTTTTTCTTTGAGGCATCGCACTTAAAAGACCCTTGAAAGCGTTGATCCAATTATACATATTACTTTAAAGTAAAGTTCTTAATTCCCTTTTCTCGTCTCGATCTTCGCGGCGTAATTTCGTCTCGTTGGCATCTCGCAGATACTAAATAATTCAGCGAAATTATTTAGCAAATTGCGTCGAAACACTTTTTCATTTCAACCCGCATCAAACCGTTACAATCTTCTAAGTTTAACCCCGAACCCCTTTATACACGCGAACGAGACCTCCCCATTTCTCCTGATTCCTCACTCCATGATCCTTATCCCGGTCGTTCGTTCAAACTTTAAAACCCCTTTAATTTATTAGGGGCTAGAGGGTGCTCGCGAAGATCCCGTAATTTCAACAGGAACGATCGCGTTACGCGTCAACTTACCGTCACCAGTACCTGACAAGCCGTCAGTTTAATCAACCTAGAAATTAAACTTTACTCGCGTCAACGTTGCTCCAACGCCGTCGACTTCCTCTCCCGAGGATAGCTGATGTTGGATCGTTCTGCTTTCGCTCGAATATATCGTTTACACCGAGCGTTCAGTCATATAAGCGTTTTGAAGAAAAATTCGCGTTTAGCTGTTGATTTTTCAAGAGAATCGCTTTGTGGATTGAATGCAAGCTTTTCAATGCATGTTAATGTTAGTGATATTGTGCTACAAGTCAAATAATATACAGGATGTTGCTAAACGATGAACACGTTCAAATATGAATAAACAACGACATCCTTTTATTTTATACATTATACTACATGATCAAAGAAAAAAACGTGACCAATAGGGCGTCATGTAGCTAAGCCTGCAGAAGCGAATACATTTTCCATTCGCTTCACAAAATTAGCAGATACTAGACACACTCGTGTTTTGTCGACTCTCGGGCAAACCGGTAGGCATTCTTATGAGACGAATAAACATGAGTCTGTCTAATCTCTGCTAATTTCGCGAAGCGCGACTCGTTTCTGCAAGGTTAGTTATAACGGAGCGATAATTTTAGCGAAAATTGGGCTCGATAATTATTTTACAAAAAATGACGCATAACGAAGACAACAAATGAATCACACAGTTGTTAAATTGTACGAACTGATTAGGATTAAAATAAGAATTACTTAACTCGTAAAATTCAACTCGTTACATCAATAGTTTTGACAAAATTGGTTTGATTGGCTGAACGCGCCTAATAAACGAATCTTTAACCCTTTTCGAAATTCATACCCCATAAAGTAATTGAGATTACGTCATGTCGGGGGTTTGGCCGAAGTTGTCCTCCGGGAACGATCCCTGCGCTAGAGACAGAGACAGCGAGAGGGTTAAATTACGCCTTGACGCTTAATGAAATTGGTTTGCATTAAGCTGATTGAGATTATTTATTTTAACTCGATTCAATTTACTAGACGATGCGATGTTAATTCTGTCTACTTGCATACTTTATACGGAAAGTGGTCTCGTTTATGCTTAAATCTATGCACTCTTAGATTATGTAAGTTGTTCAGAAGTTTCTTAATGCGTTTCAGTTAATTGTTAATCGAATCAGAAGATGAAAGTTAATTAGAAACTATAAATTGGACGTCTGAATTTTGTTTTTACACTTCAGTAATTTAGTCTTGCATATCATCTGCATATTTTTAGCTTTATCTTGGCCACCAACGCATTTATTTTATTTCGTTATTTCTACTATAACTGCCTTACATCTAATAACAATTTGTATTATAATAATAATTTAACGGTGCGTATGCATGCAATAATATTTGCACAACTCAAAAGATAACAAAACGCAGTGTTACGATGTAAAGAGTAATTCAAAAATGAAAGCAAATTTACCACCAAACCAACAGTTGTAAAAAACTTAAAAAATGTTGGATGTGTAGAGGTTAAGGAAGAAAGTCAAAAAGTACATCGATGTCAACAAGTTTCTTTTAAGCAATACGCCGATCTGAAACGTATATAAACTATTAAACGGCATTATTTCTTCTTCTTTCTTTAGTTCTAAAAAAAAATGGCCCAAAAAAGCTAAATTACGATCTAGCTAAACTGCTTTTCTTTCGTGTTTCTTATTACTTCTTGGATTTTTTTTGCTCTGTCGTTTTCCTTCCAAACTGTCGGTTCGTCTATATATATTCCTACGAATCTAATTATACCTTAAACCGTTGTTCATGTCATTAATTTTCATCACTCTTTGGGTCCTCTCATCTACAGCACAACACCGCTTTTCGCTCTTTTCCCCCCGCCTCTCAAGCCGTCGGCCGGTTAAATATAGTAGTGTCAAATTGCCAACATCGGAACGTCCCACCAAACATCATTCTGTGTGCTTATTGTGTATAATTAAGGAAGAATATAGAGTTAGAAGTTGGAATAATTGTTTAATTTATTCGCTTCATTCTTTTCCTTTTATTTTTATTATAGTTTCGTCCACACAACTTCTTTCATGTAGTATAGAATTTGCAGAATGTCATGTTTATGTTAGAAGCGTTGTAATTCTTTGTTACAGGTACATACATACCTTTAAATTTGTAACTAGGTGGTAAAATTGAAATTTGATTTCTAAGAATGGGATGGGTTTTTTGTACGTATAAATATTTTCCATTTTAAATCAATTTTTTTTGCTCGAGAACCACACGACCTGAGAAAGCTACGAGCTACGAAATATTAAAAAGAGTCTCATTAAGTATTTAAAATGCAATATAAATGTAAGTAGTCATTTTATTACAATTTCGTACATAACTAATGAGCAGTTAACAAAATTGACAATATCGTTAATAAACAGTAAGAAAAGAATTGGGCCTAATATTGAACCCTGGGGTATTGCTAGGGTAATTGGTAAATTGGCTGACGCAGAAGTTTGAATAATGTTCAAGTTATTTTTAAATGTTATCTTCATAAATTAAACTCCACCAGACAAGTACCTTAAGAACCATTCGGCAACAATACCACAAATCCCATATTGCTCGAGTGTATTCATTAATATGCCATAATTGACACAATCGAACGAGTATACGTGAGTTCACTTCGATTACGTGAATTTGGAGAACTTTTAAAATACAGAACTCGCGAATTTGAAGTGGTTTATGTTCCAGACGATCTGAGATAAATTTATCAATTCCTATAACGAAAAACGTACCTCTAATGGTGCTCCAACTACTTAACTACATTCGAAAAAAGACGAACGCTTCTTGATCTTAGGCACGAATTCAACGTTTTGCGATGAAGTTTGCGGATATTTCGCCTATCAAAAAGGCGATTCGCATCTTCATAAGCGAGCTGCTATATCTCAATAACAATTTGCGAAAAGAAACAACGCTTTTACTCAGTGTTTTTTTTTCACTTTGATCTTTTCTTTTTGAAGCAGTAAGTACATCCTACGAAATATACATGTGAAACATTTTTCCCGATCATGTTTACTACATCATCGTGTGTGTACGTATTCTGAAATACATGCGTACAACGCTCGTTACGAATTTACGATATAAATACAACCTCGAAATATCCCGCGGGCATTTGCATAAGCGTCGACCATGTTTATCTGATAATAAAGTTGCTAAGTAATGGCTCGCTATGTAAATGTCATTCCGATTTCTAGAGCTAATATTTTAAGTCGCGCTCAGCGAATGTACGCTGTATGAAGATACGGATTTCGTACGAGCTATCCATACCTGTTGTAACTGATAAATAGTACGCTTGTAATTAAAAGCCGTCTACTTTTTTACACATATCGTGTATTAATTAGAGGAGGTCGACTTTGACAAAGCAGCGTTCGCTAGCTCTAGAGCGTTTTTTTCGTGCGTGCGTTTGATTTATGCGTATAATTTTTCCCGACTTTTCTTTTCCCTTAATCACAACACGTTACCAACAAAAGAAGGAAGAAATGATATATCTTCGTATGAATTTGTTATAATTAGTATTGGGGAAAAGGATTTCAAAGGAAAAGTGAGTAGCTCGACTAGTGTAGGTAGTATGAGAAAAGTGAAGCCAACATAATTCCTACAGGGGTGGGAGAAAACAGTATCGAACGTCGTTTAAAATCGTAACTAGTCGTAATTTCAATGTTTTAAGGGTTACAACATTTCTTTGCGAAACTAGCAAGACATCTAATTAAGTTTTTATTCATAAAAGTAAAATAAACTTAAAAATATCTCCTCCAGTAATATATGAATTAAATAGTAAATTATTACTCCAATGTTTAAACAATTTCTGCGACAAAAATTTAGACGCTGTGTTGCAAATGTAAAACAAAAATCAACAAATGAGTGATCAGTAATGCGTAGATCCTCCATTGTTCTTAATCACTTCCAATAGTCTGTTATTAATAGATTTACATAAATTTAACACATAATTTTGAGGGATATTCTGCCATTCAGTCACTATTAAAGTTTTCAGTTCCTGTACCGTGAAATATTGACGGCCTCCGCCATAAACGCGACGTGCCAATTCACCCCGCATGTTTTCAATAATGTTTAAGTCTGGTGACCGTGCCGGCCACTGTAAAGTTTTAATTTTCTTCTCTTTAAACCATTCAGTAATGGTTTTTGCTTTATGAATTGGCGCGTTATCTTGTTGAAAAACAAAATTGCGCCCGGCCCATTGGTTTCCAAAACGTAGAAGATTGTCACGCAATAAGTCTTTATAAGTCACAGATGTCATTTTGTTTGTGCACTTTTATCGCGGAATCCAATCGCTGCCCATATCATCACAGATCCACCCCCTAATTGTCTGGTCATTTTCACTTTTGGTACCTTTCTCAGATCATGATAATAATGCGAGTACCCATCCGATCCGTCCAAATTAAAACGTTTCTCATCGGAAAATATAACTTTTTCCCATTGTTTCTTCCAGGATATGTGTTCTTCAGCAAATCTCAACCTCGCTTCTTCGTGTTTCGCCGAAAGTGGCGGTTTTCTCAACATTTTCTTCCATGATGTTACCTGTGACGCCTTTAAAATCCTTTGAACATTACGCACGTACGTTTGTACCCCCGCCTGTTCTGCAATAACTCTCGTAGACGCAGAAGAATTGGATGCACACCGCAATATCATGCGTTTATCCCACACACTTACAGCTTTCGGTAACCGCTGGCCTTTCGGTTTCCCGTAATTTTCCGGATCTTTTAGGAAATTTCTAACGCAATGATCGCTTCTTCGTAACCGACGAGCAATTTCCTTCTTACTAACACCATCCTGGTGCCAGGCTAGAACTTTTCCCTTTTTTATTAAGGATAATTGTTTTTTTTTTCTACCCATATTGCAAACACTTTATAAAATATAATTTCTCGTGGTGAAATATATATATATAGAGAGAGAGAGAGATACAGTTGTATAGCATATCATAATGCGAAGACTCGGTTTCGGGGAATAAACGTACTTTGTTTTCTCATTTTCAAAAGAAAATGATCGCTTCCTAATTCTGGACTTGTTTTTTACTTCTTCTACTCTCTTTTTTTCTTAAAATGCTTATTTTCTTTAGTTCGTAATCGTATAGTCCGTTCTCCACTGTTATTTCTGCTTTTTTCTCTATGTTCTCCTGAGCGCAATTCTGTTCCATCGTTTTCATTTCCCACCTTCCGATTTAGATCTCCCATGGCTATTTGTTCTATTTATTTCTTCTTGGAACAAATAACTAGTTTATACTCTTCTTTTTTGAGTTTATTGTTATCGACATTATTATTTCATTTATAAGGTTTTCCTCTTTGATGTAGCTTATGTTATCTTCCCTGATATTCAGCTCTGCACCCGCCCTTGCTGGGTCTTCCTGTTTCACTCCTAAGTAATACCCAAAAAAACTATTTTCAAAGCATTTATAAAACGCAATGGGTAATCTACAAGCATTAACTTTAGGATTTAGCAACTTGAAAGCTACATACAGAAATTAGCAACTAATGAGCTTTGTATGTAAAGCCAAAACCGCATGGCTGAAATTATAGTTCTATACTACATGAAATCGCAAGATGACGAGTACAAGACTTATTAACTTCTTCCACTAAGAGACAACTACAGAAAATCCTCAAAATAAATTATTGCATCCTACAAGAAGACCTCTCAACTTACATCTACATCACATACGTTCATAATCAAACGATTTAGGGTTGTCTAAGGACAACCATAAGTATCTTCCATCTCCGTATACCGGCACTTACATAAATAAAAATAAAATCGAAGTGGTGTGATACTTCTTTTATGTTAATAGAAAACCAGGAGGCTGGAAGACGTCAAAATATTTTCCCTCCATTGTTACGTTCGGTGTATATTTATTAGGTAACATTAAGCAGGGTTCTCTCTTCTAAATTACCTGCAATAAATAACACCTCGGCTCCTCCGCGTATAGGGGCCCTCAGCACTGCGAGGAGATTGTTTGAAATCCTCGATATCCAGCGGAGTTCTGAACGTCAATTTCTATTAGGACGAAGGAGACGTACGGACAAATATATTATTGTAAATTAATATCGCGTCAGTTCTTAGAATATTAGAAAATAACTCTTTTTTCTATTAAAGGAATAGCCTTTGAATGGAAAAGAACCATCAATGTATTAATCTTAAACCTTTTAGAGAGTGTATAAGCCATTCATTTTAATTTAATTAATTGAAATAAGTAAGGAGATGATAAAAAGTTGTTATGGACTCAAGTATTTTTATTTTTTTCTCAAACGTATATATTGTAATGTTACAACTTTCGTCTCAGAAGTTATGCTTCATCAGTGCCACCCGCACATCTCATTTAGTGACTTCTGTTTGTCCAGCTATCCCTCTAGTGATTGAGAGCTCCACTTCTAGCACAAAATTCCTTTTTCTGGCCTATTATCTTTGAAGCGTGGGTGGTAGATGGATATTATAAGTCCAGCCAACGATGGTAGTGGTTAAACGGGACAAAAGCTTCTGTTTTCTACTTTCTCACTTTCCAAAACGTTAATATCAAATCGGAATTTTTCACTTTTAAGGTTTTTTCTTCCTCCTTAGATGACCTTCTTACCATCGAGGTGCATTCTCTTATTATGATTCTTCCGTAGTTTTGTTATTACCTCCATTGTACCTTTCTTTTTTCTCCAAATCAAGTTGTCTCCTTCACACTTTCATAAACCTATTGATTTTATAGGTCCTGCTCTCACGTTTTCAGCATATTCCTATAGTAACTTTGCCATTTCTTTGCCTTTAACGTTTTCGACATCTTTTTAACTTCCTAACAATCCTTTTGGATCATGGCAACTATTTTGCATTTCGTCTTTTTGGATCAATTTTATAAGGTGGATAACCCCACTTTGCCTGGTTTTAAAGCTCTGATAGGTGCTTCTTAGCTATTTTCTATTTCTAATCCTTGTCCTACACTCTTCTCTTCCTCTACTTCTTGGTTCTAGTGGGAGCTTGTTTGTTGTTCTTTTTATTAGTTCTCTTTCTTATTATATATCCCATCCGTTCATGCACAAAGTTAAAAAACACTCTTCATCCAAACGTAATTAAATTTTTAGACAAATTTATATTCTTTTTTATCGATTTTTTCACTCTTAATAACCTCTCAAGAACCAATTGTATTTAAATTTACTGTCCATCAGATACAACGTAGATAAAGCAGGTGCCCACAACTATAAAATTGTACTATATGCACCAACCGTTTGCGAAAACAAATTACTACATATAATTTTTTTCCCCGCTAAACTTCAACGTTATTTATCAAAGCACACATACACATTCGGTTACATACGTTCACCTACATAAATGCAAAATTCATTTACATTTTTTAATTACACGAAGATCGCAATCTAGCATTCAAAACAAATACCTTTTTATAAATAAATAACTCGGGAAAAATAATTTCTCTACGTATACAGGTAATTAGTAATTAGTTTTCACTGCGTGATACAGATGGCGGTGGCGTTAAAGAATTGCACCATACTCCTTATATTACCATATACAGTATGTAATCCATGAGTTAGGTGGATGGCTAGCTCTGTTAATGGAATAGAGTGCAACGGGACACTTTACGACGCTGTAACTTCTTCGCGACGGACCGATGTGTGGTCCGAAATGGTAAGCAGATGTCGTGAAATTTTATGCCAATTAACTGCAAAGATCAATCTCTGGTAAATTGGCTCGTTTATAATATTAATAGCGCTATTAATGGAGTGCGGGTTCGTCTCTTGCTAGCTACATGCTTTACGGGCAATTAATAGTTGTGTATCTGATCGTTTCGCTAACTTTGCTAGATTTTGTTCGTGCGTACGAAGTAGCAATAAATGTAAAGTATTAGGAAGTGCGGAATTAAGAGTGTCGAAGGTTAATCCGTAAAATTAATTCTCTAAGTGAAGTAGTAATGTATCGTAGCGCAAAGCTAGTGAGATAAGTTTAAGAGTTTAAATAATGTTTTCTTACATTTGTACCATAGCCAATATTACAGTGAATGTCTAAAATTTTATTATTAAATTCTTTTTCTTTTTCTACGCCAAATTTCACATTTACTCAAAAACAAGTTGGCTATAAGAGGACGGGCTAATTAATAAGCCTTGAGTGGTGCGGAGTGTGCCGATGCTTTAGTTTTGTTTGCCAAACTATTTCGCAATTCTTACTTTTACTCATTTTATCATATTCAAAGAGTTCAAAACTTTTTCTGAAAAGTGTTGCAACATAGCGAGATTCCCATGCAACTGATTGTACTTTCGTCATCTGAAAGCAACGATGCACAAATTTTCAGGTCTAGAAAAGACTCTTTTACATTAAATATACAAGCGGTAATCAAATCCAGACCTAAATATCAGGAACATAGTTGTTCAATGACCTGGTTCCTGCCACGATCAAATGATATTGAATAACTCCACAAGTCACAACTATGGTCGTTACTCATGACACCTCTATCGCAGACAGAAACGACATGAAGCATTGATAAAGACGAGAAATGTTGTAGAACGGCAATATGGATTGTGCGTGGATATAATTGTAACAACAACAATATTACATAATATTGCTTTTGAAATAGATAAAAATATCCCTGTAAAAGCATTTCATTCTAACCTATTTATAGATGGCGCTTAATAGTAGTAAAACGAAAGTTTATAAGCTCAAAAGTGCTGTTTCAGCTAAATAAATTTTATTAAAACGATTGATTTTATGAGCGTCCCCGTGCGCGTTCGCTTGTTTTTCCGAAAGCCAACACGGACCAACCCCTTCCGAACCTCGTGGAAACAATATGCACAACATGACAAGTATTTTTCTCGAGCGCCGTAAAACCTAATGGCAGATTCGGTTTAGCTAAAAACAAATTTTGAAATGTTTAGGGAGCTCGCATCTGATGCGAACGGGAAAGCGTGTCGTGAGCGCCCTCTATGTTTCCAGTAAAGGGAGAAAACGGCAAAAAAAGGGCTAAAACCGAAGGGAGGAACCTCACGATCATAAAAATGTTACGGCCGGCGATGAAATTGAATCCGGTAACGCGGTTTTTGGCGCAAAAAACAACAGGCACGCTAAGGTGCGTTATTCGGCGAGTTGCGCATTTTCTCCTACGTTTTGCGCGATTTGCATTTATACTGGGGACTCATAAAATGAAAAAAAAGGAGAGGCGGTACGGATGAGTAGGGTGAAGGTTTTATTGCTAGCGGTACAATTGATCTACCATGTTTTGGATGGTTAAACAAACAAGGATATATTTTTTTTATTATTGTAGTGTTTTCGCAAAATATACACTACCGTTTTATGGAAGTTTGGGCACTTATTAAGATTCTCTAAACTCACAAAGTACAAAATTAATTAACATGCAATACTTAACAATGGTAAATTGTCAAACCAATGACTCCATGAATGAGCTGCTGGTAGATTTATGTAGTTACCAAGCGAACAATAAAGTCTATGAAATCTGCAGGGCTACTGTTAACCCCTATAAGTTTATGCTGTTCTCCATTAATGATGTACAAATATACACAACTATACTTGAATTAAAGAACAGACAAGCAGTTGGACATGATGAGGCGTTAATAAAATTAGTAAAAGAATGTGTTCTAGAATCCTCCACTATACTACAGCCAATATTTAATCAATGTACGGAAATTGACGTTTTTCTCAAAGACTTTAAACGAGATTTAATACATCTTTTTCACAAGAAACAAACACAAAGCTACAGACCGTCGTCGATCCTGATCTCCAGATTTGGTCCTCCGCGGTCAATTTCTGTTTTCTGAAGCGCAACCAGCAAACCAACGAAATTAATTTTTACAACAAATTAATGTAGTTATTAAAATAATTTAATACCTGTATTGAAAAGGAAGAAAACAGAATATAAATAACAATGCAACTACATATTACATAATACATAATTACGCGCATCAGGATGTTTTCTATCCACATTCGCACATACATTCTCGGATGATGAGCGACTCCATTTACGAGTAATTAATACCTTCGCGGGAAAGTCCGTACGACGACGCCCGCCGAACGTAATGACGACGGAGAAGCCACGGAGGTCATTAATACTTTAAAATCTCCACTCACGATTCTAGCATTAATGCACGCGAATCGGTTTACAGGATGTGTAGCTTTCGTTTGTCTAACATCAATTAGTTTAAGTAATGGCACGTTTGTGTGCATCGATTCCCGTTAAAGGCAGGTTGAATAGTTCTTACAGGTTCTTTCCACTCGAAGACATAAATGGTGGAAAACTCATTAACGTCATGGTGATGAGGTGGAATAAAATATTTTGTAATAAATTAATATTGCTGAAAACCAGATTTGAATTTAACCTTCCAGCTTTATACACGATCTTACAAATATATATTATTAGGAATTAAATTTGAAGCTTAAATTGGATGCTAGGTTCCCCCCCAAAGTGTGATAATTTTATATATTTTTCTCCAACGAATATACAAGGAATAGATACTTTTCATAGCTCCTAAGATGCGTATCGTTAAATCTTCAACATTACTAGTTTGTCTATCTACATTACCTATTACTCTGATGAAGCTTTAAAAATAAAAACGAAATATCGAGAAAATTTAAATCGGCAATTTATACAAGCAGCGGCAATAAAAATATTGTTGTAAGAAATTTTTAATGGGCTGTGAGCGATGGCGATTGAATATAAATGATTCGAATTCCATCGCTATAAGAATTACGCGCAAGAGATGCCTTTTAGAAGACATCAAATACGGTTGAAGACCAAATGTTGACCAAAAAGCTCCACAGTGACTCACTGGTCAGAAAATTTATGGATTCACGAAACAGCCTACTTCCGGCTCTTCGTGGGGGCAGTCCATTACTTATATAGAATCGAAGTTAGTTCTGTATAAAATGTGCTTAACGTGTGACGCAATTGCAAGATCACCCTTTAAAAGACTCAAAGCATTCCAAAGCAAGGTGATTCGTAACGTTCAACTGAGCCAGGACTCGGGAATTCCGACTGATGGAGCCGCAGGACCGGCTACCACCGAGGACCCGCGTTACCAAAATACCTGATTGCTTTAATCTAACAAAGCCGTAGTATGCCATTAACTGAGAATAATGTATAACTTCCCAGCTGCGCGAACTGGAGAATATACAGCTTAGAAGTATCACCTAGCTGTAGAATTCGGCTGCAGATATTGGAAGAAGCGAATATGCCCAAATAATTGTAAGTTAACGCAAAAGAAATTATGAAACAGCTTCTGTAAAATCAAGTGCTTACATTACCACCGCTTTTCAAAGGAAATGAATGTGGCTTAATGGAAAAGATTTTAGCATTCGTTTGCAAAGTTGGCATAAATGTTTGGATCTATGTCAAAAAGGCGCACTCAATATGATTAATGCCCTTAATAATTAATAATAGTTACAATTTGTTAAATACCCCTGCTACAACAAAAAAAAAAGTAAATTTAATCTTTTGTAAGAGGATGTACATACGAATTGAAAGATCCATCAATATTTAATAACTAAAACGGTTAATTTTCCCATCAGTAAATAATTTAATGTAAACATGGTGAACGGTTCACCATCAACAGACGCTTTATATCAATCAACGTCATCGAGCAACTTACACCTGTCCCCGATTTATGAAACTATAGCGCAGGTATACCTACGTAATGGTTTATACTCTCCTAACCCCAAGCATATACAATGTATCGATTCTAACGTATATGCAGTAAATACCAAAAGAAACAATTGAAGGAAAGATGTGTGATAGTGATAGTTTTCTTTTTTACCTGACCAATTTTATTGGGCCTGAAGAAATCTATTGTTATTGAAATAGAAAAATAATAAACCAAGCTGGTGCCCGAAAATCTTCCAATATTTCGGCAATTTCCTGTACGCTTAATATTCAAATGAGACACCTTTGGGCGATGTTTTTTTTCTTTTCTTTTTCTAAGTAATGCCGCTCCATTAAGAGGATTATTATAGGAACCCGACGTTTTGTTATAATCAGATAAATATAAGTATAAATCGATGTTGACACGCCGTTAATGACCTGTAATATCTTTCAAGTTTATATTTCGATATGTAACTACGTACGTTCTTTTTTTTTACTTCACTTTTGTCGTTCTTCTACTTCTAGCTGAGCGATAGGTTCGAACAACGTTAAAATATGTTAATATGGCTAGATTTCGTTAGGTTGATAAAGGAAATATAGATGCATATCGAAAGTTAATACGGAAATAAAGTATTTAAGTGTGTATAAGGTACATAAATTACTTAGCATGTTGCTTCTTTTTAATATATAGAAGTTATAAATAGACATAGCTGTACATTTTTGTGCTTTCTGTCTATTGTCTATATTTTTTTCTAGTCTATCGCGCGGTTTTATTTAATCTTTACGTAGATCATATTTTTGTAGAAGATTTTTACTAAATATAAAAGTTGAAGACGATCTGTACGAAAAAAATGCTTTTCAATACGTAATGTTAACAATACTAAGAAGCAATTAACTTTTTTTCCTCCTTCTCCTCTTCCTCTTCATCGGTCTCAACCTCTTCCTCCTCTACCTCCTCTTCTTCATCTTCCTCTTGTTCAAATACTGGTTCTTTGACTTCTTGCTCTTCTTCTACCGCTAGTTTACCTTTATTTCCGCCTTCAGAAGTTTCTAAATCTCTTGGTCTTTCACCCAACCATTTAGTAAGCTTGGTTTTCTGTGTGTAATCAAATTGTCCGCTCTATTCCTTCCATTGTTTCTCATGTAATTAGATTCTCAAAACTACCTTCAAAGAGTTTTCCCTTGTCATCGTATGACCTTGTATCTACACCAGGCTCGAGTTATTGCTTTTGTCTTTCTTTTAATTCTTTAAGGTCGTAATGTTGGGGTTTCCGCCTTTTTTCCAAACAGTTTAGTTGCAATTTTACGATGCGTTTTCGAAGATTATGCCTACGATCTCTAGAAATGCAATGTCGCAATTGCTCAATACCAAAACTAATTTCAAAGGCTTGATACGAATCGAAAAAGGGATCCCCTTTTCTTCCTCAAGCTAGTCTTTGGTTTTATTCCTTTCCAATTGAGGCGCAGAAAAGTTTGATCCC
The DNA here is from genome assembly GCA_902655005.2 of Marronus borbonicus. Classification (NCBI taxonomy): domain Eukaryota; kingdom Metazoa; phylum Arthropoda; class Insecta; order Coleoptera; family Scarabaeidae; genus Marronus; species Marronus borbonicus. The sequence continues at coordinate 28,367,436 of LR737380.1, read as the reverse complement.
GCTTCTCTCTTTGTGATTTCAAGTTAATTTAGGTCCTTTCATTTTCGATTGTCCTTTCAAGGTTTGCATTGTGGGTTAGCATTTCTTTTGGACTTTCTCCGGACGCTGTCTCTTTCCTTGAATGTCACGCCGTTTCTTCTCTTCAATCTCGTGAACATGAAGCCCCTTTCCTTGCTTCTTTTCTTTGCTTTCTTTGCTGCTTTTTCAGCACGGGTAAGCTTGTGTTTTGCCTGTTTCTCCTTCAGTTTCTTCAGATCGTCCTCTGCCCATGTACGCTGTTTACGCTATTCGATAATGTATTCTCCGAGTTGCTCATGTAAATTATATCTCTTCCGGTGTTAACATTTGATGAATTTTCGCCTTCTTCCTCCTCCTTTTCTTTGGAGCGGACTTCTTCTTTGTCGGACATTTTGAATTTAAGCAAACTAACGAATGGATAAAAATGGGAGATCCAATAGCGCCGCATACCTGAAGGAGTCTGCAGTGACTGAGTCTCGTGCTCTAGACTAAACTAATAAAAGAACGTCAGAGAAAATTGGTAAATTAACATATCATATAAAACTAATAATACACCAAGATTCATAATAAATAATATAAGGACAAAATAGGCAAAAAAATGAACAAATTCTTAAATATAAAAAGAGCGAATAATTTTTTTCAAATTCATACTTTTATTACAATTTGAAACATATCAATACGTACTTTTGTACCACTGAAAGCTTGCCATTTATATCTATTTTCGTATTCCCATTGCTATACTCATACTTCAATCAAAATTTCCGATGATTATCGTATTTCACATTTGGCAACCCAGCTAGATAGTAATAATATTCAATTGTTTCTACTTAAGCGAAGCCTACTATTCGAAAATCGATTATTTAACAAACGCTCGCTAACAACAAAGAACCAGTAACGAACCGTATAAACACAGGTAAATCAATTTCGTTTGTATCTGCGATAAGAGTATGATTTGCTTGAACCTATAAATCCGTATTTTCGATCAGGACGCACTTTACGTAATGGACGCCCGCAACAATCTATAAAACATGATCGTTTATACGCAGATGGATTATTACGCGATGGTTTACGGTTCCTTTTACCGTAATTTATTTGGATTTCCGCGCACAGCGCCGACTTCGATCGAAAAACTTGCACCCGGATTGTTTTTGTTTGTATTAGTCGATTGCTTTGACTATAGTTATCATCGATCACGTTTGGCGTTGTTAATGCAAATATGCCTTGATGGTTTCTAATGTTGTGCGCAATTTTGGATATGTTTATTATCATTAAACAGAATTTCTTTTTGCGCCTTGCACGTGATATTTAGCAGTGCGCTACTGGTTAGATTTTAGATATTTTGATCAGAATCAGCAACAAATAGGCTACATACAAAAAGACAGTTTGACTGCTATAAGCAGTTGCAAAAATCTCTGCATTTTCAAATTGCACAAGCTTTTACATTTGGGGGACTAACTGATTTAGACAAGCGTGACATTATTAACAACCAGCCTAATTTTAAGAAGAACCGATCCTCCAATAATACATCATAATAATGTATTAGAACACATTGAAGAACATCAGTCATTTGTGTTCAACCTGCAAGGTTGATAAACTAAACTACATCTTTATGACATGACTATATACGATATTTTCTAAAAGTTAGCTCCCTGAAGCAAAATAACTTTGTAAATTCATAAATGTTAAATCTGTTAAATTTTTTTGACACCCGGTATATATTTTCATCTTTGGTAAGGCAATTAAACTTCTAAAATACATACCTTCCACTCTTCGTGATGATCATCTCCGTTCCCAGATCGTTGAACTTATCCCACAATTCTTTAGTTTCTAAGTGGCACGTCACAGTTCGTAACTCCTCACTGGTGCACTTTTCCTGCAGCAGCGGGTTTTTGTTGGCCGCGGGCGACCTGCGTCCCGTGGAATTGCACGCCACCGACGATTCGGACGTCGAAGATACGTCCACCGGCGAATCTCTGCCGCTTTCCAGCTGTGGGCTCACTAGCGGACACTCTATGCTCATCACCGGTTCCGGCGTTGAGGCCACAGAGGAGGCAGAAGTTTCTACAAATTTTTCTGGAAGAAAAAAAAGTGCATGAAGGAACAAAATTAAATAGAACGAAGTCACCAGTTTTACTGTTAATTTTCTTCCACTTATTACTGTTGGCAAGTTGTCAAAAGGTATATACGGAGCCTTACAACCGTCCCGATTACAAGAAGAAGAAAAGTCTGTCTGAAAACACCTTCCATCGAAGGGAAACCATTAACAGCGATGATGTCAAGTACTTGGGAGTCACGTCCGACAAAATATTAACATGGAACTCCCACATGTGCAACTTACAAAAAAGGGCCATTACGGGCCACTAGTATGCCGTAAGCTGTTTGGTAAGAAGAAAAGGAAGAAGTAACGAACATGCCTTTCATTGGTCCTAATACCTTTTGTGGTTCCCATAATAGCCACGTGGAACAAGCAGTAAACAATAAAGAAGGATAATCAAAAGGCGTCGTATTGGGAAAGTTATTCCAGAACATAAACAGGCGAAAGTACTTAAATCAGGATCTCAAAAGAGAGCAAAAATAGCGCTATCGTTCAGCAAAGGGAACTGGCAGGATTTCTGACGGACCACGTGGCGCTAAAAAATTACTTATTTAAACTAGGAGAAACTGAAGAGGAAATCTGTTGTCTATGCCAATAAGATCTGGAGACGGCAGAAGATATTCTATTATCAATCGCACACGACACCAACATTTCATTAGGCCATTTCTTGCATCCACGGAACTGAAGGAAGAAGATGTTAGAGTAGTACTAAGGGTTACTAAATACAAACAAGGGCATTTTGTTGCAATACATCTACTGAGGTTGCAGTAACCAAAGGCATCTGTGTCATGGCCAATGGCAAGTATTTTAATACCTTCCTTCGAATTTACTTTGCCGAGCTGCGATACAAACAAAAGATAAATATGACTGATGTTCAGCATCAAAAAGCAAAAAAGTAAACTCTAAGCGCAGGCGTCACTACTTCAATTACAAACGCAAAACTGTAGCGTCTTATGCAATTTGTGGTCACATTTTCTTTTCATCGACCACTCTACAACTGTTTATTGAAAAAAGCTTGAGTTCGTAGGAAAAGCAAAAAAACACCGCTAGGTAACGAGATGATTGGGCCGTGCGGCTAAAAGAATATAGAATCGAAATCTTACCGAAGTATGCGGGATCTACCGCAACGACTTGTTTGTATCACCGTCCTGGGCAAACAAACAAAACCGCAAGCCTCGATGCCGTCAGCCGATATCGAGCCCGAGCCTCGAATAAGAAATATTGCAGGAAGTCGCAGATGTTAAAGACAACAAAGATGATTTTTTGGAAGGAGGAGACTTGTGAAATATCATGTTGAATTTTTGTGAGTCATACAGAGGTTTAAAAAAAAACCTTATTAAGATTTTCGAAATTTTGTTTGGTCTTGATGATACCTTGAACACAATTCGTTCATTTTAGACATCTGTTTCCGCCCATAACTCACTTTCCTCTCGAGTTGTTGTACAACTAAGTGTACCATTTCTCGAACGCAGTCATTAACGCGGAATCAACCGTTAACCATTTTTGCCTCCTTCTCCTTTCTAAACCTATTCGCCGAGCAATACACAACGTAATATATTTAGCGTATACGCGTCTATAAAACGGGAAAACCCTTTCGTATGGGATATCCATAACTCAAGTGACGTTTAGTAGTATTTCATGCGGTCGTATCAACATTTTAATTCCAGCGGGCACATGCTGTCACGAATTATTGCTTCTAACATACGAGGAGACGTTTATATTCGTAAATATCATCGGGGCAACGGCATTATTATACTATCGCTTTGGCCAACGGGCAGGCCGACGGATTATTCGAAGAGGAAACAGTATTTCTTTTTTTATTGGCTTTTGCAGTTATAGGTAATAATAATTAACGGTCTCGTTTTGAGAAACGCCAAGAAACAAATGGCATGAAAACGTATTTTTCGTATTTTGTAGTTTCAGTTTGGTTATATTTGTAGGTTATCTGCAGGAAGTCATTTGAAATATGTTCTATATCTTGAGTAAGTGTCTTTCTAAACAGAAATTCCAGGATTGTTCAAGAGAACTACGTTTAGATGTTTGCGTAACTACTAGTGATTTCGTCACCATGTTTCCTGTCTGCTTTATTCTTGTAAAGTATACATCTTCTGTCAAAAATGTTGGAAAAGCAACGTTCTTTTAAAAATATCATAATTTCATTGTGAAATCTTGTATTTACTTTCAATTTTCAATATGCTTAGTTAAATACGAGTAGCTGGTTTAACAATTTCTTTTCGTTACTGCAACACTCAAAATTGATGACTCTTCTAACAAACCGTAATCATACAATAAACTCAAGTGTATTAAAAAATAATAAAAGTAAGTCGTTCTTTGAAAAGGGAACCCCCCCTCTAACTTTAAAATTAAAACCCCATTAACGTATGCCACATGCATCTCATTTCAAAGCGTGAGGCCAAATACTTCAAGATTAGAAAATACGTTCTTAGTGGCCATTATATTTTGTTTGAACTGTACACTTTCAGAAAGATTGCAGAAAAAAATGCTCACATTTGGAAAAAAAAAGAAAGTTAAGTTCCACCAAGACAACACTCCTACACTTCACCAGACTGGTCACCATTGCAAAAAATAATGAATTTTGCGAATTGACACATCATCCATCTTATTCGCTAGATCTAGTCCCCACCGACTCTACATTCTAGGTTCAAAATTTCGGTAGAAGAACAGAGATTTTCACCAAATAAGAAAGCCATCACATTTGCCTACTTTGCAGAACAAGATAGCAATTGCCACGTGCACGGATCAAAAAGATGGAGGCATGATACTGAAATTAACATGTTAGTCCTGGAATGAACGAGTTATCCAGTGCAACTACCTTCAGCATCGAAAGCGAAACGAAAGCTTGTAATGGAGGATTCGCCAGAAATTTAAATCAATCAAAAAAATCAGAAATCAGTAAATTAAAGGAAAAAAGACACGCCTTGACATCTCTTTCTGCTAAGCACTTTTTCAATAATATGCATTTTCCTTCATTGGCTGGTACTGTTGTTAGAATGCAAGCTTTGCATAGAAAACAATCCACATAGACTAAGGATGAAAGGCAATTTGCGATAAGTTTATTCTATAAATCTCCAGCTGCATATAGATTTTTAAGGGCCGAAAACATAATTCTACCTGTCGTAATCACTCTAAAACAATGGACGGGATCTTCAAAATTTAAAACTGGTGTTAATCCAAGATTATTTCAGCAGATACTTGAAATTTAGTACGATGACAGAAAAATAACGTGCATGTGTGGTTTGTTTTGAGGAAATGTCAATCAAAGAACTTTAATATTTAAAACCTCTAAGTATTGTAGAGTTAAGAAGATGTTGGGGAATGGGGAAAAAAAATAGAATAGCACGAAAGGCAATGATATTTATGGCATGTGGATTATGTACAGATTGTAATGGAAGGGTTTGCGAACACCTATTGATGAACTTGTAGAGTTTGCTAATAAAACACTAAAAACATGTTCGGAATTTATCAACTAAACCAGAGAGTATGTGTGTGAGAGTGAAAAATCATTTAACTCAGTGCTGCGATGGGCATAGGAAATATACTTATCTTAGAATTGCAAATAACAAATAACATTAACGCGCGATACAATCGATATTGAATAAAACATTCATTGCCTCTAATTTAATGCTTCCAACAAAATTTTAAGGTGAAATTCATATCAACTACTTTATCTTAGTTAACTTCTAACTTTTACTAATCGCTCTTTGTCAGTTAATGTTCAATAACTACATTTAATACGTAGGTAACAACTTTATTTTGCTTGTAAGAATGTTGTGAACTGTAAACTCTGAAGAAAGAATATTAAATTTATAATGTTACGTAATTCTTTTTCTTTTCAAAATGCAAGAATACACGTGTATATACAATATTCTTTGTTGTAAATATTGTACTTAATTTTTTTGAGTTGTTAGTAATAAATTTAGATCAAGAGCTTTAGATAACGATTTTCGAGTATAATACCAGCGAAATCCGCACTTCCACAAAATTTCTTTATTAGGACACACCCTTCGTTGCATAACTAACAAATTGTCTCCTACATTATTTCCAAAAAATGTCGAATAAACACTTCATCCAACATCTAACATCAAACATATTTATTTTGCGAACCCAAAAGCTACGAACGCGCGCGTAGCCGCGTTTTATATTTTTAGCCGCATCGTACACCGAAAATTTACAATCCGTTATGTAAATCTCGATCGCGATTCTCGCGAATAGAAAATTAATCTATTCGGAAATTGTTTAGCGCGCATCTGTAGCTGCCGCTATTCCTCGAGCTGTGGCGATTGATTTAGGATTTCTTCTAGGAATCGGCGCGTATAAATTTGCCAACAGGCCATATCTGAACGTCTGACGAATGCTCCGCGGTGTGCGTTTAGGTAAATATCTAGCGGGCCGTGTTTATAGGAAGAAGAGGATGATCGCCGTTTTGGGACGATTCGGAGCGTACCGCGATATCATTGGACGGATGCTGATGCTTGTATAAATAACTTTCATTTCTTCCTTTTGCTCTGGTAACTTTAATATGGAGAAGTTTATAATCTGATGGTGGTGATGAGTGATTCCTTTTGTTTCTAAAGTCCGCCATGTTTAGTAAGAGATCGTGACGAATTCTATTACCTAGAATCAAATGGAAGAAAGATTTATAAAAAAACTAACGTTTTCTGATTTTATTTGATATTATCTGATTTTCGTTGCGTTGAAAAAAAACGACTCTTACTAAAAATTCAAGTAAAATATCAGTCGAGATCTTAATGTTAACCTCCACGATTGCTACTCAAAGCTTTTTGAACAAATTACCGACAATCGCTATACTGTTGACTCCTATTAAATGCCGAACTAAAAGCATTGTCGGTAACTTTCCATAAAGAAAAAGAAAAAAAAACCGAGCCAATCAACAAGGGTAGTTCGGTAGTATCCGATTTATTTATACACCCATTCGTTATTCTTTCAGCGTCAATTTCATTTTATTGACGAAGTCGAAATGATGGCGGAATTACACGAAATTTCCTGCTCTTGAAAGCATGACCGAGATGATTATCGGGATGTAATGATTACCCCGGCAAATGTCACCCTTAATTGTTATCGATCCCTACTTCTTTTCAACGTTTTCGTTTACAGTAATATCACTAGTGTAATGGCACTTTTAGGTGTTTCTCCCCACTTACCCCGCCATTGGGAACGCTCTTCAAAAGGGCGCCCCGTTAATGCTTTTCCTCAATTATCCACTAATTCTATCGTTGTTATTGTTATTCGTAACAAATGTGGTCTTACACGGCATGCGATATTATCATTAACACGGCTATCAAATGTTTCGATACGTAGAGAATTCTGAATGAAGAAAAAAATGGAAGCGGACACTAATACTATTTGCGTATGCATAATGCAATAGGAAATGGATTAAAAGAGAAAATAAATTACGTTAGAACGAATGGGATCAATTTTTTTATTAATGTGAGACGTATTTTTTTTAAGAAGGTAATCCAAGTATCTATTAGAAAAGTAGTACATAACGTTGGTAGATATAGGATGCTCATATATCAACGCAACATTCTAAACAACGGAGAATTCAAGTTGCAAGTTACATTTAATTAAGTTAAAAAAATGCATTTGTTGTGGTGTATGTACATTTAAATCAACACCCAAAAGTTGGAGATCCACTATAGCCATCTAAAATTCTGTGTAAAGACACACACATATACACTACCGTTCAGAGAAGTTCGGTCGGTTGGTAAAAAACATGAAAAGGTTACAGAAACAAACGAAACTAAAAACAAAATGCAATTTTATTGTATGTACAGGTAAAACAGACAAAAATAAATAAATAAGAAGTTATTCTGGCCTAATATAACATACTGAACATTATTTTTCTTTCATCGAAAAAACCTCCTTTGCTGTTAATCACCGCTCGAACTATTCTAGGCATTCTTTCGATAAGTTTTGTTAAAACGGATTCTGGAGTATTAATCCACATCAATTCGGTGTGTCAATGTTGCAGAATATTCGGTCAATGTTCTCGTGAACTTGGGCATATTTTTCGGATCCTCCTGTCCAGTTCATCCCACAACAACTCTGTAGGGTTCAAATCTGGACTTTGTGGGGGCCATGTCATTACTTTCGGGGTGTGCTGTTCTTCTTGCTCCTTTAGATAGTTCTTACACACTAACGCAGTGTGTTTTGGGTCGTTGTTATGCATGAATCCTGATGGCACGGCATGATTCTGGAATATTGCAAAATAATTTTCCTTCCTCATTACACCCTGCACTCTGCATAAATCTCCCGTCCCAGCAAAGGAGAAACATCCCCACACTAACACAGAACTACGCCCTTGCTTCACTGTAGGCACAATGCAGTTCGGGATCACTTTTCGGTTTTAGATCTTCGGACATAAACTCGTCGATTTAGCCTAAAAACCTCAAAGTTTGACTCGTCACTCCAAAGCATGTGTTTCCAATCATCTAACGACCAATCTTGATGAACTTCTCATATTTATTTTTTCAGCAATTTGTCGCCCCGAATATCCTTCTTCAAACAGCGTAATAATGCGTGAACGTTTTTCTACACTGGTAGGCTTGCCACGTGCCGTTTTGAAGTAAATTTTCTTAAAACTTTCGCGCAAAACGACAGATGCGCACCAACACACGTTTAACAGTAAAATGAAGCAAATTTATATCTTTACGCCTGTGATAAATAAACAAGAATGATGCTGCGGTATATTTCCTAAATGTATTGATCGTTAATAATCCCCAAACGACCCGTTTCAAAAGATCGGTGCTTCCGAGAAATTCTTGGAATGATAGTAAAAGCGACTTTATTGTGTTTGCCGCAATATTTCTACTTTACATAATAATTTATGGCTTTAATCCCTTAGAAAAGAGTGCATGCTTAATGTTTTTCTAATTTTATGTATTAATAATTGTATACAGTGTGATATAATAGATTTTTATTGTATGACCGAACTTCACTGAACGGCAGTGTACGTCCAAGTTACTTTAGGAATGTAACAGGAGCTAATTTCATCCCATCTATAATAATTTGGCAGTGCACATACGAACCTAAAACTAGTACAATAAAATACATACACTAGAAACCTATGAGATGGTACACTTTAACTCCAATTACCCATTAACATCAACCTGCATACTAAACTGGCCTCGAAAAAGAAAATCAAGAATGCAGTCACTGCTCTCTTTTAATCTGGTTTTAAACACCTGTATCGATAAACCTTTAAGTCGATCAGGCAGGGTATTATAAATGTTAACAATATTATATGAGAAGGATCAGGAGTGTATAGCGGTGTAGTACACGGGTGAAGAGAACAAGTGCCTAAACCGAAGATTAAGGTGCGTCCGTCCTTAATGAAATCTTGCAGTAAAGATATTAAGGTGTTTCTCGCATAATTACTTGATACGAAAGTAATTATGCGAAGTAGCCTGCGATATTTCATATTCAACCAACTGGCATATTTTAAGGTGTACACGGGAAAAAATCGAAGACAAGCGTTCTGTATCTCTTGAATAATCTAGACATAGACCATACACAACATCGCAATAGTTGAAATGGGAAAGAATCGCGGTATCAACAGCAATTTCTCATCAATGTATTCTTTACCGCCGTGCAAAGACAGTAATTTCGCGTAAGCCAATCCAAGCATTGAACTAAGATGTTTCCTAAACCTCAAGTCCACATCAAATGTAACACATCGCATTTTCATGGTTGACGACAAAGTCGATGAACAATTATCCAAACAAACGCTGTTTTTGCAGAAACTAATTGAAGTCCGTGTTTTAAAGAAAATGAAAGAACGCCTTCCAAATCAGAATTAATTTGTTCTTACTTCTTACGAATAATAAGCAAATGCGTCCGATGCTAACAACGTTATTAAAATATTTCTTATTGCGAATAATAAATTCCAACGTACGACAGATTCAAACAATAATTCGGAGTCAAATGCAAAAATCAAAAATATCAACGCAACGAAGGGCTACGCTCAAAAAATACGCATATGCCTAGTTGGCCGCGTTTGGCTCCTTCATTATTGGGCACTTTGTTTCACCATTCCTGTATGTCGTCTGGTTCCCCTTGTATCTAGTGACGTTTTAGTTTCCAACTTTTCTGCATAATCTCCCGATTTAGCTGTTTGTACGCTTTCGCCGCGCTCTACACACGTTCCTAGTCGTACAAATCTTGTTTTCTTCGCAGTTTAACTTTTAAATTGTTTTAAAATTTTACGACGTTATTGATTGTAATATGTAGTTTTCCTGTTATTCATTCATATATGTACAGATATTAAAACCTCTTAAAACAAAACTTTTTAGTACAAACGGAAACCTCCTAATAATGGTGACTGTACAAATTGAAAACTTCTTAGCGTACAAATTGGCAGATACGAAGCAGTTGGCCGCGTACGCAATACGAATAAACAAAAGCTCCGCGTCACCGTCCTCCTCCTCGCCAGCGCGTAAACTCTACGACGATGGCGACGATCTCCGATCGACAACCGACAATATGTTTTTCCTTCACGATAGCATAAAATCTATATTTAAAGAGGACGAATAAACATCGTGGATTCGAGAGGCGTCCATTTCTATTCCGAACCGTCGCGTATCCCCAACGTAGACCTTCAAACTATTCTTCCTCCCATTTCACGATACTGTTCATCATAATTTCTTAAATAAACACAGCGAAGAAGCCAACCGATTCATCGGCATGCTTTATTAGATAAATATTTTGCTGTCCGTGAATTGTACTCTCACCAACGCAAAGATTCGATGCTGCATGGCTAAAATGCTTTCTCAAAGAAGGTTCCTAAGGGGATAATAGCGGAAATTTGCGTAGAGAAACAGTCGAAACGCGCGAAATCCATCCAACATGAATAAATAAATCTTGGACGAATGATTAGCAATTACAGTCTCACGGAATCTAGACAGAAGATTTGTGACACGTAGTCGTGGTCTGGATAAACAAGAAATATGGAACATTAGTTCATATTTCGCGTTCCTAGGATAGGCATCTGTCGGAAATATCGAGAAATATTGCGAGAATGTAAAATAATGAAATTGAGATTGGTGTTGTTTAACATTGGATGGTACGAGTAAGCATGGGTATGTCTAATGTGGTTCATATTGTTCTAATAATAATGTTATTCTAAGATCATTGTTTATGTCTTGGCAAGAAAATCTGGGTATTCTATCGAGATTATTTACAGCGAATCAACTCTTCGTGTTATAGAACAGATCTTCCTTGCATTTACTCATGTTACTTACGTATCACATGCATGTACAGTAAAAGAATTTAATAACCGAATATACTCATACTTAGTGTTCGAGTATTGGATCCTCAATCCTGTTTCTATTATCCTTGTGCAAGACAATTCGGCGATTCATACCTCAAGAGCCGTATCCCGATGGTTCGATAATCATCCTGAAATCGAGCTCATTCGTTGGCGATTAAAGTCACCAGATTTAAACCCAATTGAAAATTTATGGGGTACAATGGCGAATACGTGGGAACAGGAAGATGAAACAAGGCAACCTCCACAACTATGTTAGCAGGATTTGGAAGAGCCTTATGGGGAGACCGACTTGTGAAAATCGTATGCCATCGATGCCCAGTAGACTCCAGGAAGTCTTTACAAAATTTATTTATCAAAATTAGTTCATTAATTTTACGGCCTATTGGTCCGGGAATGTCCCTAGACCCTCTTGCAGCATTTAAATAAAAATACATAGTAAGTACATATTTACGTTTTTCAAGAATTCACTGTAAGATCTCTTAGGATTCCCCAGGCAGGAAAAGAAGGTCACGAGGCTATAAAAGAGGCTGAGGTCAGAGGAATTTTGGGCATAAGTAGTTGCTTAACTTGTATGATCAATCTCAATGAATACCAATACTAAATGCTCCAGTTTTGAATCACGTCCTATTAAATGTAATAAGAAGTTATCCGATCGTTGTTTAATATACATCCTTTCGTAATATATATGCAAAAACATAAATTAGTCCGCAGGAAAACGTTTACCGGACACTCCACAGCTCCGAATAATTGCAAAGCGCGTCAATGTAAACACAGTTTAACGTTTACAAGCACGCTGGTCCTAGCGTAACAATAGCTTTAATAGTCTAAAACGCGAACGCAACCTACAACAATCACGATGCTATCAACAGATAAGAGAGAAGATCATGTCCGTAATGACACCGTAAATTACACGCTCCGTACTTCGTTTGTCGGTCTGCTCCCTAATGTGAAATTCAGTGGCTTCCATACGCTCGTCCTCCGAACAAAAACCAACAATTATATGCACACATACCGGCTATAATGCGTATATGGTGGTATCATACGTACGTACCTTATATGTACATACATTTTTTCGACATGGTTGGAGCTTGCTGTATTCGTGGATGTATAGTGTGAGCACAAGCGGTAATTTCATCCGTTTTTGGTGAATAGAGATGCTCGTATGGTGGCCAAGGTCCATTTGATGGAGCGGACGAAAAAAAGTACGTGCGCCTAACAAAGCGGTTAGTAATGTTTATACACAAAGCTAATGTTGCGGTATTGTGTTGGATCCCTAGCATACAATTACCGGAGCTAGGCAGTGTTATCACCGGAAAATCATATTTTGTCGGAGAAAATATGCGCAGCAGTCGCGTTCTGATGATTTGGGATAATAACAAGCGGTTGGCCCGTTTTTCTGCTTTAATTAAGATGTTAGCAAAATTGCGGATACGTATTTAAGTAGCACGTTATAATAAAGATCCATTACAAACATTTACCTGGGCAATATCCATTGAAATATAATTTAATTGATTACAGTGATATGCAGAGTAAAGTCTCTTGATTTCCATCTTGTGCAAATACGAGAGTTATCACTTTAGTTTGGCATATGCCGCGTAAAGGGTGCTAAAATGAGATGTCGCCTATCAATATTGATTTCAATATTTGTTAAACTTAAATTCAAAGTTTCATCAAGATACATGATTAACCAAAGCAAATTTTTAAAGCTAATAAGTCTCTCGGAAAATAGAATTGAGTCCAGAAAACTCTCGGAGAGAATTTTTTTTTTGTAATGAAGACCACATCAATAGACAATTTCCCGCTGGTACCAGGAATTTCAACGTTAAGGCACCAGTCTCAACGACTATCCCGCAACCGGACCACCAGAAACAGCAGTTGCTCAAAAAATCCCGATTTCTTTTACATTCCCGGGAATCAAGAATGTCCTGCATGGCCAACAGTTCCAGTTGCCGAAAGAAGCGAATTTCTTTAAAATAGCAATCTTGACTGTTTCAACTGATGACAGGCACGAATGCCTTAACAGTTGGTTCGAAGGAATGAGACAATGTATCAATCTTTGCTGAGAATACTTTGAAAAACAATAAAGCGTTCTAAGGCGATCCATTGTTTACTGTTATGGTTATATGCGAAACAACCCTGGCATCTTCTCAAGCAGCCATTTCCTGCCAGTAATGCTCAACATGATGAACATTCTCCCAATAGCTGATCTACAATTTAATTTTTCGCCTTGTACCTTAATGCTGTTACCAACGTAACGTTGTTATGGTTAGTCAATAGTCTGTAGGCATTGCTGTACTACTCATTAGAGGCTAATATGGGTTACTAATCTTTAAAATCTCGTCTTTGCATTAAAATTTCTTCTGCGACTGAAAAATTTGGGAAGGTACCAGCGATAAACGGCGGCAAAATTCAACGATATCGATATACATTGGAAACGATTTCGTAGTAGTCTGATTGTAACAAACATCAAACTGGTAGCCAACTTTATCTCTACTTTTGATAAGGAGAGATGTTAATTATCTATGAAAGTCATTTATTATACTCAAAAGGAGAAGCTAGGTTTAATCAGATAAAACGTATTGTAGATTGTTGCTATATTTCCAAGGTACAAGCCAAACTTCTAAATTTTAACTTATGTATAGGTGGTACTTTCAGCGGAACAATTAAACTTCGTGGATTGGCACACGGTGCCCTACGGTCCTCCTTTTAGAGAGGTGATCCACATTTAGAAAGAAAATTACTTATTTATTACCTAATTCTACTGCCATAAATATATTTTACAGAATCAATGCATTAAAGGCATTAAAGTTAAGAGATGGTGAAAAGAAAAACCCTATTCTCTACAAACATATATTAATCCATTCAATAATGGACCATTTCATTAACACCAATACGATTTATTTCCATTGTTAAGCCGCGGGTTCCATTTAAAATTGTAATTTCAACAATGCCTCTGCGCACTCGCATGTATTTAAATAACAAATTGACACACTATTGCTTTCACAATCGATTCGTAGTCAATTTAAATTTAATTACCTCGCGAGCAGAAACATAAAACATTGTAAAATATCGCTGTCACACATCGAAACGTCGCGTCGGACCTTGCAGCGCAGACGTTGGTTGCCTAAAGAATTACCGATTGAGAAATCGAAGGAGGTGATTCGTAGGCAAATTGCGTTAATTAAGGTGTACTTACCTTACGTATACAGGGGGGAAACTAAAATATTGATTGCTATAAGTACCAATAATTACATGCGTTTCGTTTTATTTTGTTTTGTCTAGTGCACTTAACGCGTATTTAATTTCGTATTATTTATGTTCTTTCTTAAGCTATAAAAACGTTTTATTTAACTAAATTTACTGTATAATTCTAAAACAAAATACATGTTCGGATAACGGCCACGGTTGCTGACCTACGTAGGTGTTAATTTTGAGAAACGCTTAGTTTAAAAGAATTTATATATTTCATCCTTTCATCGAGATTATTGTGGAATTTCCTAAGGTAGATATATTGTTTTTTATAACGCCAACCTCTTTTGTCCGTTGCCAGCTTCTTCGCTTTCTGCACAATACATTCTCTATCTACCAGTATCTTACCGACTGTCTTATCCCAAATGCATTTTGGTCCCTCTCCTGATCTTTTCGGTTTTGTTGCTATTTCTCATACCCATTTCACTTCATTCTCTGCATATGCCCAAACCACTTCACTTGGTTTTGTTTGAGTATATGCAATACCAACACAACGTTTTACTTTGGGCTTTTATGTCTTCGTTTCTTATTCTTACTTCTCTGGTAACTTCTAATAAACTTTTTTCATCTCTCTTGCCGTGTCAATTATTATCTAGCACACATCCTGAATATTTGAGATTTTCCATTTGTTTATATTTTTTCTTCCTTTCCTTGCTATCATTATTTTTGTCTTCTCCGTATTTATTTTCATACTGTTTTCTTGTAAATGCTTATTTTGTTCCTTCAGGTTGAATACAATGTCCTGTTGCGAGCTAACTAAAATTGGCAAGTTGTCTGCAAATGCACGGTTGGCTATCTCTACCCTAAGTTTTGTGCCCTGTGCAAGGTACCCTTTACAACTTTACCCGTTAATAAGATGAATAATATTAGTCTCAGGACACACCCTTGTCTTGCTCCATTATGGGTTATAAATTCTTGTGATTTCAGACTTTGGGCAGCGTTTGTGAACTTAAATCTCACCTTCCTTTTGCTTCAATATTTCCCATAGTTTATATCTAGGTATTCACAAATCTTATATATGCTTCTAGGTTTTATTCTAGAACCTTATCTACGATTAATTTCAATGAAAATGTGTGGTCCTTTTTCTAAAACAACTTTGGTCTTCCAATTGTCGCTCTATTTTTCTTTGTATTCCGTTCCCTAATACTCTTTCATAGAACTCCTCGACTACACTCTATAATGACAGTTGACAATTTTTTTTGATTCCTTTCTTGAGGATGGGTATAATGATGACGATTTCCCAGGCCTTTGGAATTCTTCCATTGTTCCCAGATCTGTTAATAAATGTATTTCACCTAGTATTTTTATCATTTCTGGTATATCCGGCTGCTTTACCGGTCTTTAGTCTCTTAACGGCTTCAAAGATTAATTTCTAAGGTAGATATAACCAAGAAAAACTTTATTAGTGTATGTAACACGATTTTCTTTTATATTATTAATAGTATCGCACACTCCGCCGTTCCCGCTCTCCCATTTATTTAAATTCATAATATTATCTTTATGCGTAATTCCAGCTTCAACAGTACAGCAACCTAAACCGAAACAATTAGCGATGTATGTACATCCGAGCAACGCTTCAGCAGAATAATTTATTCTTCTATAACCATAAACAGTTCTTCACTGCGTCGCCGAATATACGAAAGGTTAATATCAATTAACCCGCTCGAATTTTATTGGCAATAGAAGTCGGTGGACCGAAAACGCATAAAGCCTCATATTTATTGCAAATTAACGCTGTTTGTCCACGTCGAATATCTATAAATATCGATTTTGTCTTGCTTCCTGTCAATGTTGCACATGATAAGCGAGTTCGACACGTGAAATTGCTTTTAATTAAGAGCATCCCGACTTACAATTTAAACTAGTTAGTTATTAGCCTGACCGAGCTTCTTTCTAGTTGTAGTTGGTAACTTTATTTTCTGAATCGAATACGTCAGTCACCTTTTTTTATATGTGGGCCTTAGCGCAATTTTTAATCGTTCTGTCTCTGTTTAAAAAAGTTATTTATTGACAACTATAATCTGCTCTGCACAATATAATTAGTAATTTAATAGAGATTAATTTGAGTACCTTAAGAGTAAACCAAAACAAATCAAGCTTAAGACAATGTTAAGGCCATGAAACAGAGGTAGGTACTTCCTCTCAGATCGACCAAGGCATCCAACAAATTAGTATTACCAACAATACAATAAATTTAAACTAAATTAAATTGGTTGATCCTTATTTATTTAAAATAAACATAGAAATAGTACCGATTATCATTCTTTTGCAATTACTAAGAAAATTCGATGAAGCAGCTATCTGGTCTAACCAATCAGTATAATCGCCAACACTATGGAAGACGACCCTCTCTGCACTGATTTCAGATGGAACTATACCAACCAGCTTCCCGTCATGCAAAATCGGCGCCCCATAAACAGGCTCCATGATCAACAGACAATAAAGCCTATTCTCGCATGTCCTATACAAGTAAAACGACATATGCATCTCGCATTCCTCCATTGGCTTCAGTTGTTCTTCCCTCGCTTGAATGCCATCAGGAAAAGAAGCGACTATAGTCACCGTATCCCCCACCTTCGGCACCGCCATATCCCTGTAGCTAAGCAGCGACACGGATTTCGTCAGTTCGAAGCTTTTGTTCAATTGCAGCAGCGCCAAGTCGAAATTGCAAGAGTCAGTGTTGAGTAACGGATTGACGTAGATCCTGTCGATTTTCCGGGTCTGACCACCCTTGCCGTCCCACATGTGATCCCAGGAGGTTACCGCGATCTCGCCGTGGTCGATTTCAAAGAACTTCGTCGTTAATACCCACATCGGTTTAATGCAAACTCCAACGCCTAGAGTTTCGTTGATGACAACAACTTTGACGACGAATCTTAGATCGGCGCCTTTCATCCCTATTTGGGGCCATGGGGGAGCGTTTATGTAAGTTTCGGGCACGTCCAAGAAGTTTTCG
Organism: Marronus borbonicus; assembly: GCA_902655005.2. Classification (NCBI taxonomy): domain Eukaryota; kingdom Metazoa; phylum Arthropoda; class Insecta; order Coleoptera; family Scarabaeidae; genus Marronus; species Marronus borbonicus. The sequence continues at coordinate 28,349,808 of LR737380.1, read as the reverse complement.
GAGGTTTGGGAGTGTACAAAATCCATTAAGAAAATCAGAAAGGTGGAAATGATCACAAACATGAATTTACGAACGTAGAGGTTAAAGTCAGTTACAACTGAGATGTCCGGGACAATGTTCATGTAATGACATCAAGTGTGACAGTTATCACTGTCACCTAAGTACATTTACTTCATTTTCGTAAATAACCTAATAGCGTATTCCATTTGGCAACACCAGTGCGCTCTTGAAGCTTGTGCAAGCAACATAAGATTTTTACATGGTTTAATCTCTCTATCTTATGGGCTGAACATACCGCTCTTCATCTTTACAATTGTGGAGTCTGTATTTTCTTATTTTACCGTCATTAGAGGACTGGAATATTTTCAATATTTAGCAAAGGTTTCATTAACTTGCAAAATTGGTTTGTTCCTTCTTCGACTCGTAGTTTACTCTCTTAAAACGCCGCAAAACAATTCTGTGGCTACTGTTTAAAAATAGCGTTTAAATATTTGATTTACCAAAAATCCTTGCACGCATTTTGTTTGTTTGGATTCTTCTGCGTAGAACCCTTTTACTTTTGAACTTTCCAAATTTTCGAAAAACTTTTAGTAAAATCGATTAAAAAATTAAAATATTAGTTTTCAAGGATCTTCGCTCAAATGGATCGAATATTAGAGAGAGGAGGCAGGATGCTGTAAACGGAAAAGATCTGAGTTTGGGGATGTAACCTAGGGAACTCCCAAGGTTCAACATATGGGTCCGACCTTATTTATGCTGTTTATTAATGAAATTAATACCACTTTCAATCTTTCTCATTTCTCTTCATGTGCGCATGATCTTAAGCTATAAGCTAAAATCAGTTGCATTGGGGATTGCTTGGGAATTAGACTTTTTAAAAAATTGCCGCCTAAAAAAAAACTTTTCAAAATTTAGAGGAATGTAAATTTTAATTAGGTTCGATAGAAAGAAAAACATGAATGAAGCTTTGAACTTCTAAATATCTAAATAATATCGCGAAGACTCAATTATTTATGACACAAACCAAGAGAAGAAAAAACGCCGTCGGTGAAAAGAATACAAGCCACAAGCAGCAGGCAAACCACCATTACCCATCCCTATACACACATGTACGGTAATTTGCAGCAATATCAAACGTGTCGAACTGTTTCCTTCGATAATTTAAATGCGTTGAAAACTTACGGTAATTACACATAATTATGGCGATTAGGTCGATCGGTCATCCGATGCAAAATATCGGTTTTAATTAAGCCTATAGATTATAACATATCCACATATGCCAGTACGCATGAGTTTTTGATGGGTTTGCTGCTTTTTTCCGCGATATTCAGTGCGGTTCTCTCTTTCTGGGAATTTATGTCGACTTTTTTGCGGCGCAATCATTATCCCGTCGCTCGCTAATAGCTGCAAAACATTGTAATTGCTGCCAATGGCGGAATTAACTTGGAAAGTACTCGGCATATGCGAATAGGTGAAGAAGGTATTGGTTTGCATTAAGCGACCTGTAGTTACTTTTTCATTAACTGTCTTGTAATTATATCCAACTCCGTGGAATATAATGGAATTTAATGACGTGTACAAACGTCAACAAAATACTGCTGTTGATCATAAGTCTTCTGTGATTAAAAACTAAATTCCAATTTTAAACTACCCTTGTCTGAAGTTGGTTTTTGTGCAGATCCTTTTTTTTACTGTTTTGGTATATTGGTTCTGTTGGCACCCACTGTTGAGTACAGAGAAAGCAATTGTTATTTTCCCCTTGGTAGATGTACATACAAAGCTCACTTAAAAAACCAAATCTGCTATAAATTAGCAAAACTTGGCTATGAGACCTGTGCCACAAACCAATACCCGAAAGAGAAGATAGTGGTAGTCGTTCCAAATCATTTAGACAATTTTGATATTTAGGTTTCGTTACTGCCTTCTGTAGGAATATGCTCTATCCTCAACGTCCAGAATAGAGTAATATCATATAGCTACATACATATTTCGTTCTTATAAGAGATACCGGGGTTTTCAACCGATTTTAGACCCCCTGTATTACCATTGTAAATCAAGATATTTTCCACATTCTCTAAACATAGTTCCTCCAATAAATTTCGGACGTATATCACTTCCTAAGCCACATATTCTGTTTTTGTAGAAAAAAAAGCATTACAGTGGCTTCACTTATGGAACCATCACATAGAATGAAAATATAGCCGACACACAATTTTCGATGCTCCGTACCTCCTCCTCAATTAACATAGCCTTCTAGAAGTTTGTTACTTATTTCACTTTCTTGGCGGCTTTCCAACATTCCGGTCCATAACATTTGTTGAACTAGCTCAAATAGCTATCAGCGAAACTAATGTTTGGCCTGGTGCTAACAGACAGGTGAGAACTTTTTCCCCTGCCTCGTTGGAATTACTATTTGACTTGCTCCATTTTTTGTTAGATTCCCCACCTATCCCGATTGCCTTAGGTAAATCTATCAAATTCAATTCTTCGCCTAAATCCGTTGACTCAAACTTTCTTCATCTTTGAAAATTCGTTCTCATTTCTCGAGATCAGCTAACATAAAATTTCTTTGGCCAGCTCCGGAGGTTTAATATAAATCCGAATTTCTATTTAAATATGTTTAAATAATAGTAATGAAGCGAGCTGCAATAGATACAAGTAAACCAATGCAATTTGGAGGAGCTACGGAGGCGAAGGCCTGATTGCCATTGATTTCAAGGCATTGTCCAAACCCCTGTTGTAACAAACGAATCTTTGGCTTCTCCATTTTTCCATCTGCCGCATGTTTGTTTCTTCTACCATCTCGTACAACCGTTGATCTATATCTAGATTAAGAGCTTCCTACCGGAATTTTGGGTATAAAGGCCACATCATTTTCTTTTATGAAATTCTTTGCGAGGTCTACCTTCAATTCCATTCTTACAATTTCGAATGTTTCTTAGTGGAGGCTGGTGGTTACGTAAGTGGGAGGTTGGATTGTACAATATGCACGGTATACAATAGCCACAGTGCAATATTCACCGCTGGTCTTCCTTCGCCCCTCCTTCCTACCAGCTCACATTTGACCTCATACTCTTCTGGTTCTGGTATTTTATCAATATATTCCCACATGTTTCCTTCCCAAGTTTCTATAATATCGATGATTGGCTATTGATTTTCTCCTTCTTCGTATATCTTCAGGAATAAATTCTTCAAAATTGTTTTGATCTGGTCCAGTATCTTCTAGACATTTAATTTCATTTCTTTAATGGATAACAATTGCGAAAGATTTCAACATATGAAAAATATATTTTCATTAATACGTTATCAAAAATTGAAGGAAACTTCTTAAAAGACCATATTTAAACAATTTAAACCAAAATATGGGTGAAAGAATTAATGGAAAAATGCATCATTTTATTACTTTATAACAGAAGCAGGTTAATAGGAACAATCGAAGTACATATGTAAAGCATCATTCGCTGGTAGGTAGTTATTAATGAAATACTCGTTGTATTGGAACAATATTTTGAATACCGAGTAATGTTTTGATTAAAAACAAACATCGATCAGTAAATGAAAGACCATAAAATTTTAAGATACGTAAAGTACTAATCTACTATAAGAAGGTATTTTTCCATAACTTGAAGTAAAATTATTGGAAGACGTAAGAATGTAAAATCATGTCAATACAAACTTGACTTTTATTAATGGCAACCAATATGTTTCAAAAGATTCGCTATAAAATCGTATTAGATCATCAGGCGCGCCGGCCGCGATGTCAAACAGCACGCAGGTTCTCTTGATTTATGACAATTAATTAATGCTATTTAATTTTCGTTGCCAAAACGAAATGTGTGAAAAAATGTGTAGATATGTATTTTTAATAAATAGGAGTATTTGTTTATAATTGAAGAAATTTATGTGAGCAATGCCAGAAACATTTTCAAATCAAATAGCTTGCTTTCGATTCATATACTTGACAAATTTTATTACAATAAGACCAAACTTCGTCCTTGGCAAATTTCCTGAGAAATTGAAGAATTTTTTCGAAAAGATAACATAGCAAACACGTATAACTTTCTTACCGACAATACCTGATTCTTTGAAAAACACGTCAATTTTCAGAAATTTCAACCACTTTCGAAGATATTGTATCTGAAACTTGAAATTTTATTTTCAATAGAATCTTCGATGTACGTTTTCGCCTCGTGCGTTTTTGTGGAGGTAATATCTCTCCTAGAATCAGTATCTGCAATAGTGGCCGGCAATTTTCCGGATGTGATATACAACAGTTTCTCATTGAATTATTTCTTATTTTATTAATACCAACCACTTGATTTGCACATTTGACCATTACCAATTACCATTAATTGACTTAATTTAGAACGCAAAGTGTCTTGGATATAATGTAATATGAAATGTATTTGAAATAACAAGTGTCCTCTGAGTATGCATTGCAGTCAGGAATTTTAATCTCTTTTATCTTCTTGTACTCTCTCGTATTTAGAAAATCTTCTCTTCTGCAAGTACCGTAAATATTTATTAGTAAGATAACCTTCATCAAAACGGAGCTCCCTCCGTAAATGGTTTAATTTCTACTTTCCTCAACATCTTACATTTCTTCGGACGATATCCAACAAATTTAATTTTCAAATACGACAACAAACTTGAATGTCTTTTTATATTATCTCCGTGCATAGTCTCCAGAAGTAATTCTACTGCATCAATACCGGATGCAAGTGTCCTGGGCCATGATGCTCTTAAGGTAAATGATTCTGCCAAGTACATGAGAATTTTTATAGGTGGAACTTACACGTAGAGGAACTATGTAAATTATTAGGCAAAACTTGCTTTTTGATCAAGACTCATGGCGTATGTTAAACATTGGTGCTCTAATGATGTCACAAGAAGCTCATTTATTGGTTGGAACATGCCACATTATTCTTGAAAAAGACAAAAGTAAATGCATATAAAATTAGGGCTTTCACGAACTTACTCCCGTTGATTATCATAGAAGAATTGGCTATTGCCGATGGTTTTTAAATAACTTAAATAATGATGAGATTCTTGATAAATGTTTCTTGTCTGAGGAAGCTTTGTTTCATCTTTCGGGATATTTAAATAAATAAAATATGAATTTTCATATTTTATTTATTTACCTATTTAGGTATGAGCGGCAGAAATGAATTTGTAGAGACGCCATCATATCCAAAAAATTTGTGGTTGGCTAGAAGTACCAAGGAAGGAAATCATTGGTCCCATATTTTTTAACGGAAAAAAAATGTATCAAGATACCGAAATGAGTTATTATAACCCTTTATTTAATCAATTATACCATGATGAAATTACATGAGGATCTTTCCAACAAGACAATTCTTCAGCTAGTACAGTTGGACGAACACTTGCTTGTTTGGAAGATTTTTTTGATAATCGACTAATGTATTTCTCTCCAGTCTCCAGATCTCACAATTCTGGATTACTTTATTTTCCCGCATAAGAAGATCACGATTCTTTGTTTTGATCTTTTACTATTTAATGGTCATGTATTGAAGACGCTAATGCTTACAATTTTTCCTTTGCTGTGAGATATACACTACGTAGCGATATTTAATTTATAACTGTTGTAATATTACTCGTTGTCAATGAATACTAGAAATTTTACATACTTTTTTCGGGAAAATTTTTCACGTGTTTTTCCATCTTAAAAATTATCCAAGAAACTGGGAATTTTGCTTGTATATTTTTAATAAATCTGAAGAATCCGTTAAAAGCCGAGTCAACTAAAATTTACGTCGTTGAAAAATTTGAAATATTGTTATCAGTATATGTTGGGGGAAGCTTACAAATATGAGTTCAAAAAAAAAGACCAATAAGATTCATCTTTCGTACCTGTACAGAACTTTTCTAATCAAGTGAAATTTTAACAATATTTAACAATTTAACGTTTTTTAGAACATATATTTGTTTCCAAACATAAATGTTTTTTGAGCATGAACATTTTACAAGGAATAAAAATAATTAGGTGCAGTCTATCTGAACACAAACTGGCCTACAATGCGAAGTCCTGGCGATTTGTTTGTATGACTTCCTAATAATAAATTACCCAATTATCCAAAAACTATAATAAGTTGGTGGAATTAAAAAGGTCAATAAGGTGTCCATCTGAACTGTGTTCAATACACCCACATATAATCTATTAGAACCATGCAGCTTCCTATTCCCTGCTTTTATTACGAGTTCTTTTGGTTCTAAACCAGCAGTTTGTGGTCTACTTTGTTAGCTCAGAATAATATACAGATTTCATTGTTCCATCTAACACTGCTTGACGAAGATTTTTCTAACTTCTCATTGAATATGTTGCCTTCAGGGAAAAATATTTGTGTTACCTGGATAATATACACTGATTACTGGTATATGATATTTCAATGTAAACAGTTAATAGATGCTTACATACATAAACTTAATTATTTCGAACGTATAAAATTTATATTCATGAGTAATATTTACACATTGGAAGGGGGAATAATTTTAAAGATAATTAGCACTCAGAGGCTAGTAATTATTGCACTCCATTTAATATGATTTAAGTATAAGATTAGCAGAAAGTTTGACGACAGAATTTTAGTATTCAGTCCGTTTTCTTAATCGTAAATTGTCTAAAATTATTCGTGAATTTGGGAAACATCTGGAAAACATCGTCAGTTCAATGATAATTCCCATATCAACACTGTTTATTATAGCTTATTACTTAATTGCTTATATAATGTATATAATAACATTGTTCAATTTACTTGCGCTTCATCGTATTTAAAAAATCTGTTTAGTGTTATTCTCAACGCATAATTACAATCGTATAGTTGTATATATTTCACATTCACGGCGTACGGACGATGGCTTTTTAGAGGTAATTTAAAAAATACATTATTACACAAGAAAAAATGAAATGTTACTTTTATTATCTTCTCAATTTATATATTGATGTTTATACGAGATGAAGGCATAACAAATATGACGATTAGCATTCAAAAGGCTATTAGCAATCGTAAAATATTGATTCTACAATAGACGATAGCATTCTGAAATGTTAAATTGTCTACGTGCGTATGTAGCCATTATTAATAGACAAAGAGCGTATAATGTACTGCTTATTAAAAGTACATTGAAGATAATATAATGGCATATATTTTACATTTAAAGTGTTTAGTTTTAGATAAAGATAAACACGTCTATTTTGTGTTCTACACAGAGGTATATGTTGCGGATACTTGGCTAGTTTGCAAACTAACTGGTTAGTATGAAAGCTAACTAAATTGTCAGGCTATTTCAATTAAACCAACAAATTCTACTAAAATAGCAAGCATCTAAGCTAGGTGACTGGTATTCACACCACCTGCACACAGGAAAAACGGTACAAAGAACATTTTGTTGTTTGAATAATGGATTTAATCCATTCACATATTTTTTTTAATAACATTTTTCACATAGGCGCCATTTACAATTCAACATTCCTGACACCTCACAATGACTATATTTTAGCTCGTTGCGAGCAAGCTGAAATATGCGTCAGGTGTGTCTGGTCACCGGATTATATGGATTTTCACCTAGCCATCAAATTCTAATGGCGATTGAAATATCTCTTGTTTAAAATGGCTAATACACAAGGTGTTCCAACCTCTTGAAATGCAAGCAGTCGAAAAATTGTTGAAAATCTTCCGGCTAATAAAGTAGAATAAGACATGGTTTACATAGCTGCATGATTTTTTCTTGTACCTGAAGTTTAATAAAATATGAAGGATTTGAACTTGCCTCAGGAAGCATTGCTTACTGTGGATAATGCCCCTGGATATGTCGATGAAGAAGAATCATCAAATTCTACCCCTTAAGAGGGGTCTGAATAGATTCAGACAATGGACCAACATATCTTCAAAATTAAACTACAATTTTTTGAAAAATTTTAATTTGCTGTCAGCATCTTAACGACGCTGCGTGTACTGTACCATTGCGACTTATTCGACAATTATGGAAAAAACCATAGCCCAAATAAGGAAGAATTGCTTAAAAAAACAAATGATGAAGATGAAGGCTCTATTACTCTATTCTATTAACTTGTTTATGGCGTAAATAAAGACTATTCAGGATGCTGAAAATATTTTTCAAACTAATATAATCAACAATTAAATCGCAGAATTGCTTGTGGAAGACGATGAAGAGATTCTAGCTATGGATGAAGAATTTTTTAATTATTTTAATTTTAATTTATTATTTATTTATTTATTATTTTATTTATTTTAATTTTATAGTAATTTTATCATTTCTAGAAGATTAAACAGGGGATATGTAAGACCAAGAAACAATTTAGAAAAATGCTCCGGTAGCTGTTTCAAGCCAAAAGCATTGTAAACGTCCTACCTGAACCTGAAAATGCACCGAAAAAATGTAACTGCTGAGAGTAATTTCTTACATTTACAAGTGACGATATGACGAAATCGTTACCTGCAAAAAAAAAAATTTTCAACTCAAAATACTGAGAAAATTAACATCATGTGCAGAAATCAAAGCATTATTTGGAATACTTAAATGATTGTAGTAAAAAAAAGCAACCCCGTAAGCTGGGGGCTTATGCTGCTAAATATGGTATTAAAATATATGGACTGCAAATAGAGTAAGATCTATTTTATTTGGAGTTTTGAAATATACAAAGAGGTCTATTTAGAACAACCTTTATAAAACCTTTGTAAAAAGACTGGTTGAGCGAATAAAGCTGTCGAATAGAAACTTGACTATACTGATAACTTTTATACCGGTTATCTATTGCTGATCACCCTTTGAGAAATGGAATTACATTCGTCCGTACAGCAAAAAAAAAATAAGAAAGAAATTTCACTTCAATTTTTAACAAATAAATGTCGACCAATTGGGTCACCGCTGTTTAAATTTCAGAATGATGTTACATCATCATGGTATCATATATGACCAAGAAATATAAAGCGGTCATATTATTGTCAACCATGGACGATTGTGGTAAGATTGATGCCTTAACAAATAAACCATAATAAATCATATTAAATTGCAATAGAACTAAATGAGATGTAGATAGTGCGCCCTTCTTACACAAGTCAGAGAGTAACCAAAAGATGGCCCTTGCAACGTTTTCCTAAAATTCTTGCAGGAATCAATGCCAAAATTAGAATATATATACTAGGCCATTATTAGAACCACGTAAACGACGAAAGTGTCTATGTGGAAGAATATTTTGGAGTTTTTATATCGAATGCAATCAGAAAATTCCTTCTCTGAGATGACGAACTGGACGGTGTTACCTGTATGAGCATAAAAACAACAGTAACTTGTATTATACGCCGACAATTAGTCTCTAAAAACCATTATAAACTGCCATTATTGTTTGTATCCATCAATGAAGCAAGACTGATCATTGTTCATCATGTTGATCATGTTTCTGTTTTTAATTTAAAAGAAACAAGACTAGCAACACAATAAACTTGCATATTTTGCAAAAATTGTGCAAGTGTATGTATCGTACTTATTGAAAAGCTAATATAACGAATTTTACCAGTTATTATTAATGGCTCCTCCGTCATCCTAAGACTTAATGTTAGATGTGTTAATACACCACGGGTTCCTAACGGAGGTCCGTATTGAACATTTGTGGTTCGATGAAATTTTAAATGGGGGCAGTGATGATCAAGGAGTCAATTGGAAGCTAATAGTCGAATATCCATGTCAAAAACTTACTGCGGAAAACAAGAAACAATCTAAATACTTTTAAACGAGGTTACTTAAAAATTATGATTGACAAGTTTAGGCCAAACATTTTAAAAAATGTATCAATACATCAAATCCAGCCATTTTATGCAATTACAATCTGCTGAAAACTTGCTTATATTTGTAAAATGTATGTGCTCAGCCCAATTATTATCTTTAATTAATTATCTATACAATTATTGGTATTATGATTATGTGATATGCTGTATATTATAGAGATAAGTAAGAAGAAATCGATAAGAAAGAACAATTTTTTAAAAGAGGCCAATGCAAAAAGAAGTCTCAGTCTCAATAAATCTCGATACATTAACTGTTGTGGCAACATCCTTTTTGCCAATTTTGTGCTATTTTGAGGAGTAAACCGCACATATTTCGTGTCATCAGATAGATCGATCAAATTGCTTTCTTGCTATAGCAAAATAATTTCGACCAAAATCAAGTTTAAAGCCAATCAACAGAATTAAATAAATATTCAAATATTCTAACCTAAACACAAGCAAGTAACGCCAATTAATTGATATTTGAAAAAGCAAAACCGCGAAATCAACACAGATGCAAGATTTTCTCACCTAAAGGCGATATGTTATCCGCCGGATCCCGATCCCTACATCTCGTCTTCGCTCTGCCGTGCCTGGACATGATCGCGGCGATGCTGAAGTCTGTGGCGCATGGCCTCATGGTACAGTTGTCGTCCATCACCTGCCCGTACAGTTCGGCAGCATCACCATCAGCATCACAGTCAAACGAAATTGCCACGTGATTATTTTGCACAACGCACCAAGAATAAAATCGAAAGGAGTAAAAAGACACCGCAGAATTCTTTTTGACTTCGCCTCTTTCAAAACTAGATGGGGAATCGTAAAAATCCAAATGTTAAATAGAATTTTGCTTGTGGGGGTTGAAACACTTTCGGATTGTTGGTTCGAGGTATTTTGGAGATCAATTTAGGGGTTGACACGTCTTCATCAAGTTTGTAATTAGACGAAAATCACGCCACGCACCACCGCGACGAAGATGATGTGTCAACGACGTCGCGCCACGACAACAGAAGCAAGATGTTTTGACAGAGTGAATATTTAGAATCTTTTGACTCACATTTAACAAGATTAGCATGATACACAGTCTAGGGTAATTCAGATTGGTCGCTCCCACTCTACCCAGCAGAGGCGTTACCCGCACACCACATGTAGAGAGATACTAAACAACGAGACGCGGTAAAGTAACCAGTTCCCATGTACACACAGTCGCACGATCTCGCTTCCAGTGTTGTAGGTAGGTATACGCTCTCTCACGGATTCCTCTCTCTATCTCTGACTACGATGCTTTCTCGCGAACGGTAAACACTATGCGATGCTGCGTGAAGGAAACCCAACTAGCTAAACCGAGCAACTGACCATGCGGGGTTCCCGTGTGCTCACGCTATCAAAAAGGAATGTCTTTTTAAAACGGTAGGACCAACAAAACCCGTCGGCGACGCCGATTCTCTGCCATTTTTTGGTAGCGCTCCGATACGATTCCCCTACCCTATTCCGCCCGTAAACCTCCTCTCCCTATCGCGTTGACAGCGGATAGTGTGCTTCCAGTCAAATCTCTCTCGTCCGTCCCCCCTCCCACCCCACCTTCCCAGTCTGCATCCGATGCACCTGGGCGGGTAGAATAGCAACGTACACGTACGTATTTGTGTGTGTGTGTATAAACGCGATTCCTTTTCTTCCCAAACGACGCGGCGACAAAAGCGAGTCTCGATAGGCGTGGCTTTGTCGCATCCTCACCCTCGAGTAGGCGTCGCGCGCATTAACACGCCCATAATCATAGCCTACCTGTACTTTTTACGCGGAAATCTATAGAGGTGCATTTTTCCCTTCTTTCCTTTTTAATTTCAACTTGCTTGCGTCGTATACATCTGGTTTGTTTCTCTCTCTAGCTTTCGCGATTTTTATTTCGCGCAGCGTAATAAAATGGACACGTTATTCCCTTGTTCGTAAGGGAAAGACGTCCGGTAGGCGGGGTCGCGGACGGAAAAAGGGTGGCTGCGCGAGAAAGGGGAAAAACAGACGGGGAGTTAGAGTAGAGGGAAAAGCTTTCCGGTGAAATTGAAATCCGGAAAATTGACGCGATTAATTGGTTTATTTCTTTTCGATTCTGAGGGAGTATAGAAGGCGCAGAAATGAGTTCTTTTTACCCTGGCGTTCCTACTTTTTCCGAACGAGGATGTTAGGTTGTGTGTGTGAGCGAAATGATCGGGTGGCTTTTTTTCTTGTACCTAGCGTCTCTCGCTCTAATTAGCTAATTCTGCAAATCCCTTTTTCGCATCTGAGCTGGTTTACGCGCAGTTAAAGGTCGATTCTGTTAATTCGATCTGTTCCGGAGAAAATTGTTAAAATGAGGACCCATCATACCCTAATATCAGCATCCGCATTTGTTTCTAGTCCAGAAAACAAGTTTTTTAGGATAAGAATCTTCTTAAATATGTTTGGTTATAGTTCGAACAAATGAAGTATTTGTTTTGCAATTATTTCTTCTCAAATTTCAAATAGTTGAATACCAGATACGCTTTTCTGCGTGGGGAAAAAAAATTAAAGTTAGTGTTAACGCGTTCAAATAGAAAAGTATTAATTTTAAGGAAACACTGAGAAGAAATGAGTTAAAAAACAAATAAGATTTTATTTTTCAGCGTAGGAACCGTTAATATTAACATAATTATTTCGACGTTTTTCTAATGCGTTGCGTAGCCTTTGAAAAAAAATATTAATTGTAGTAATAATGTAGTAATTCTGAAAAGATAAAGCGTTCTCCAAATTATCATTCGATCAGAAACGACGCTCTTCCGAGTACTTTTTGAGTTATGGTAAAGCATAACACAGAAGACGAGATCTAAACTGTAAGCTGGACATTGTAATTTCCCAAAGCTACATTCATTGACTACTTTTTTTTTTATGTATTTTATGTATTGAATCAACACGCCAGTTGCGTTGTTTAAATCCACCACTACAAATGTGTTGATCCAATGCCTTTTGCTTTCATCGAACGCAACTTTTTTCTCAGTGTACGATTACCACCCTATCACTGTCAATTTAATGCAATTGAAATGATATGGGCACACGCAAAGGGTTATTGTTACGATAAAAATATTGGGAGAGATAGATGTGGGGTTGAGCAAGTGCGCACAGTGTAGAAAGAAGCACTAGATCAGAGTACAGAAGAAATTTTGAAAAATGGTGTAATCCATACAGAAACATCGAAATCGACTCATCGAAAAATGATACGAAAGAGAAAAGGTGTTGGACGTAGCGGTAGCTGAATTTATTATATCACTTGGTGGTGGTGATTCCAGTTCAAGTGAATTTGATTTAGATAATGATTCTCATATACATATAAGTGTTATATGTAACGACCTATTATATGCAAACAAATCTACTTTTGTTACATTTACTATTAAGTTACATTTGTTAGCATATAGCAGTAACAAGTGTACGTAGTTATTATATTATATTGGTACTACGTTATATTATATTTCGATAAAGAAAAAGAAAATCGTCAACTGTTTTTAACGTGTATAATTTCTAATTTATTACTTTTTCTATTAAATATACTTCAATTAACAAGTGTCTACTGTTCGATTCTTTATTTTTGCAGAAAGTGTTATATAAAATAAATCGTAGTGTTATTTTAGTGTTGAATAATTTTTTTGACATTATTCAACATACACACTCATAGCACTGAACGAAATTCTTTTCATTAAAAGGATGCCTAACCTAGTTGTCAAGCCATCGATGTGTAGGAATACCTGCATTTTATCTTGCCTAACATTCAAAAAGATCATTTTTGTTCTACTGTACAAAATTAAGAATCATGTTTCTCAATCCATTCTCTTCTGCTTCTACTTGTAGCTAAGTTGAATAATGTTAAAATTTTTTTCACTGTGAAGATATTGTTAACTAAATTATCGCGGTTCTTAAATGTAATGTGTATACAATAAAGATGTTTATCACTTTATACATATTTTGTTGTTACCTTTCTAACAGTCATACTACTTTAACAAAAAATTATTTCCTAAAATTACAAAATAGCGTTTTTTCCAACCTGAAACTGTAGTGTACACCCCCAAAAAGTGCTCCAAAATTGACTACTTCTTGTGGTTTATACTACTATAAGTGTAGTGTTACTATATACACATTCTATTTTTGATAATAAGCTATGTTAATTGTCGAAAAAATTAAAATGGTTTTGCCAACTTAACTATCAATTATGGTAGTTTTCAAAAATTCTGCTTCGCTAGCAGTCACATTTCTTATTGCTTCTTTAACTACAACTTTTAGTAGTCGTCCTGGAACTATATTTTTTATTGTGTCAACTACGCATTTTTTCGCCATGTACCCTAAGAGAGATGCACAGAAACAATTCGTTTATTCACTTCTTTCTTTTGGAGGAATAAATAAATAATTTATTCTTCTTCAACATGTAAAGATTTCGAATTCTCAAATTTCTTAGGGTAGGTCCAGAAATATACACAGTATTGAAAGTTTGTGGCCGAATTTAACACATTTTGGAGTCCTGCATTAGTTAAAAGATATCTTTCTCGTTAATTTGAATAAATCTACGTATTTGCTACAAGCAGGCAAATACATTAAGCATTATAATGAGAGATGACCAAGGCAGGTGAAATTATTACTTTTTTGCAACGAGTCACGTCTATTCGTCTCACAAGAAAATGTTCCTGTTGCCTATTGGTTTCCCCCGATAGTCGACAAAGACGAGTCCGTCTAATCGCTGCAAAAAAGTAATAATTTCAGCTGCCTTTGCCATCTCCAATTATAATTAATCAAAACTAAAATTCTTGTGTTTACGCAGCACCTCCGAGTTCTCTGAGAAACTCTTGACGATACCATTAAATTAAGCATATCATGTGACTGATTGAACGGATGATGATTTTCTATGACTAAGAAATTGTTTCGTATTAGATAAGGGGCCTTATTTTTCTTTTAACTTGACCAAATACAACAAAAATTAATCTGTACGGAAATAATTGAATTAATTTCATAACCACAACCAAAAGATATTCCATTAACCAAAGAAAACCGAAAGAAGAATAATTGCGGTAAAAAACAAATTACATACCGCGAATTCATACAATTTTCTCCAAATTAGGACGGGCATCTTTCTGCATGCACGCGTTATAATTCGATTAAAATTAATTACAAATATCCACGCAGACAACCTGCCCATTAAGGACGCAATAAATATGCAGATTACGTTCTTGGAACTTATCGGGAAGGCGGTCATTTGAGAACTCTTGCTAATCCCGTTCTTTTTCCGAGAGGATCAATCTGCTATACGCTTCGATGTTAACATTATATTACTATTAAACTTGTGGGAACTACAATTCTGCGGTAATGCACCCAAACGAACGTTAAAATTATTCATCACCTTCGTAATTATGCAGAAATGCGATGTACCTAATTGGAAATAGAATCTAATCGATGGAGAAAATGTGGAACGAAATTGAGTTATTTCGATGTATAATCGATCGCTGATTATACGTATGAATGTAGATATTTATCCCCTGAAGGAAATGTAATTATTCATTTTGTAATTCTTGAGGCAGATAAGCCAAGGTATTTATCGATGAAAATTAAAAAAAAGATAAGCATAAGTCTGTAATTTATCGGGTAACAGGTAAAATGTATTGAAATAACACCTTTAATTAATACAATTCACAACACAAAACATGAGAAAAGTTGAAAGTGTGCGTGTGAACATATATATATATATTAGAAGAGAAGTTTCACAAGATGGCGTTTTAACAAAATGCCTTCTGAAACGCACTTTTTACATTTCTATGACTTAAGCCAACGAAATAAATTGTTAGAAGAAAACCAACATTCTAAACCCCAGAAACATCCCGAATAACGAAAACATTTGAACGAAAGAAAGTTAATTAACAACATAATAAGAAACGATGAATGCCTTGCGTATCTAAAGAGGACTATTATAATAGCAACATATATGGTAAAAGAGAAAACAAACTACGCACGGAAACCTATAGACCAATCTGCCTCTTGTCAGCCCTAAATAAAATCCTAGAAAAAAGTCCACTAACACAAATAAGAGATTATTTGCTACAAAATAATTTAATACGCGGAAGACAATACGTATTTGGCGACATAACGTGATAAAGCTGAAAACAAATTTCGCAGAACAAAGCGTAAGAGTGATTGGAATTATTACAAAAACTAGAAAAAACGCATATTTTGAATTTATTTCAAGAAGTAAAGATAAAAAGCGGTTGTGGCACCATTGCTAGATATAAATCCAGAAATTAAAAATGATATCCCGCCAGAGCTCCCCGCGATGCCGAAAAGATTAATGACTTCTCTATTACTTATGTTCCACATTGTAATTTCGCGACTTATCCAAGCCCAAATGATGAAGAAAGTATCAGTAATTTTTTATTTCCTACAGTATCCACTGAAGACATTGCTAAAACTGTTCAAAGTGTTAGGTCTGCAAACATGAGTGCTGCCGGTATCGATATCTCCATGATCAAAGCTGATGTTGTGCTACTTCTTACCAAGCCGAACATCACAGATTTCGAAGACTTGCGACCAATTAGTATTTTACCAAACCTTTCTAAAATCTTAGAACGCCGGGATATAGTTGTACAATGGCTTTGCTTAATATAACAGATGACGACGTGACTGCCACTGATCGGAGGCTTATATCAGCGCTAGTGTTTTTGGATTACCTCTGTTAATTATGTTTTGCGTTTTATTACGTACTTCGTAAAATCAATAGGTTTTTGTCAGAGCGCTGTAAGTTTGTTAGGCGACTTCTTATCAAATCACTCACAAATATGAAATAAGTATACAAAAAGACGGCGATACTTTGGTTCTTTCTTTCTTCTCCTACTGGGTTGAGATCTACCACCCATATAACAAACTATCGCATACAGAAGATTCAAAATGGGTGCCTAAGAGTTCGTAAGTATGAGCTCATATCTGGTTGAGTAGGAGAGAGTTACAATCTCTCTTCACCTTAGCTTGACAAAAACTGATATTACATTATCGCACATCTTCACATACACACTCATAGCACTGAACGAAATTCCTTTCATTAAAAAGATGCCTAACCTAGTTATCAAGCCATCGATGTGTAGGAATACCTGCATTATATCTTGCCTAACATTCAAAAAGATCATTTTTGTTCTACTGTACGAAATTAAGAATCCAATGTTTCTCAATCCATTCTCTCCTGCTTGTACTTGTAGCTATGAACGTTGTTAAGAAAAAAACATTACTTTTCCTGTTTGAATGGCATTCTCTAGCAAGATGTGATATAGGGAATTACATGTTAACCTGTGTTACCTGCTAGGTGAAAAATGGACAAATATGGTACTTCTTTAGCACAATTCTTTATAACAACGAATATAGTGCACGTTATTTTATTTGAATATAAATCCCATCTAATTAAAAATATATAAAAACCGGATCAACTACAAGAATTAGCTAAATCAAAATTAATCTTATGTGTAAGTAGGAAATCATAAAGCGTGCACTAAGCATGAGGCCTAGGGTAGAGAGGAGACCTCATATTGAGAATTTCAGCGATTTTTTCGATTGGAGTTAATCTTCAAAGAATCTTCTACTCGAAATATGGCTTCATGCACATGAAATTTTCTGAAATATAAATACAAAAGCAAAACGTATGATAAAAACAGGGAACAATTTTCAAACTGGAATAAGTGCGAAAACTATTCAACCACCATTAGTTAAAAGATATCTTTTTCGTTAATTTAAATAAATCTACGTATTTGCTACAAGCAGGCAAATACATTAACCATTATAATTAATCAAAACTAAAATTTTTGTGTTTACGCAGCACCTCCGAGTTAAATTAAATTAAGCATATCATGTAGCTGATTGAACGGATGATGATTTTCTATGACTAAGAAATTGTTTCGTATTAGATAAGGTGCCTTACTTTTCTTTTAACTTGACCAAATAGAACAAAGATTAATCTGTACGGAAATAATTGAATTAATTTCATAACCACAACCAAAAGATATTCCATTAACCAAAGAAAACCGAAAGAAGAATAATTGCGGTAAAAAACAAATTACATACCGCAAATTCATACAATTTTCTCCAAATTAGGACGGGCATCTTTCTGCATGCACGCGTTATAATTCGATTAAAATTAATTACAAATATCCGCGCAGACAACCTGCCTATTAAGGACATAATAACGAATCAACTACAAGAATTAGCTAAATCAAAATCAATCTTATATGTAGGTAGGAAATCATAAAGCGTGCACTAAGCATGAGGCCTAGGGTAGAGAAGAGACTTCATATTGAGAATTTCAGCGATTTTTTCGATTTAAGTTAATCTTCAAAGAATCTTCTACTCGAAATATGGCTTCATGCACATGAGATTTTCTGAAATATAAATACAAAAGCAAAACGTATGATAAAAACAGGGAACAATTTACAAACTGGAATAAGTGCGAAAACTATTCAACCATCAGGTAATTTAATATTTTGCAAAATAGTATCAAAGAAATAGGATTAAAATAAACATCAGCTGAAGTGAATTCTAAAAAAATCTTGTGCGGAGAAAATTTTCACCTTTCGACTCGATTTCGACAGATTCGAACTGTAGTTCGAATTACCAATATAAAGCCCTAATAACGTTTATTTATTCAAATGAAACCTTTTTCAATTTACACAGTTGAGTTAATTTCTATTAATCTATTTAAATACGAATTCAGAAGAAAGCGCTAGTCTATTGATGCCAAAAACGATTTCACATGTAATCGACATCCATTTTAAGACCAGCAACTACCAAGTATTTTTGATAAATCACACGCCCCTCGCAAGGCAAGAAATCGTATTTTAAACGCCTTGTTTGTATGAAAACAAATAATTATCCTCAGGATCAGCTTCATCTCACGTTAAAATGAAATATTTGCCTGGCAAAGTGAAATTTACGATCGGCCAGTTAATAATCATAAAAAATCGTATAAAACCCGTTTATTAAAAAAGAAAATTTTTTAATGACTCAATAACTAGAAATTCATAAACTCGTTAAAACCTTGACGAACAAACAAAGCGCTTTTTTCATGGTAAGCACAAGCCGCAAGTTTTGAAATGATCCAGCGTACTAAATTTCGCGCGTGCATTTTACATTTTCGCATAAAATGAAATTTACGAAACTTATAATTGAGGAACGTAGAACTTATAATTAACATACACGCGTATGTATAAAATTTGACGTAGAAATAAGTTAAAAACGCTATATGGAATGTTGCACTAAAGAGCGTAATTGTCTTATTGTCCAATTAATATATTTAATTATTATATCTTGCTGCATTTTCAGAAACGAAAAGGCGTTATGTTAGTGGAAGTTTTGCAGTAACACAACTCCAATAACACCCAAGCGAATAGAAGAACGCAGATTGTAACAGTTCAGATTTAAATTATAGATACTAAATCGCTTATATTTCATGCAATATTATTAAACATAGCTTGTTTTCAGTTTCATGATCGTAACAATAAATGGACATGTGTTTATTGTGATATGAAATTTTATATTTCATTTTTCTTTTGCGTACAGGCTGATTCACTGGCGACCTTCACCGTATTGACAGTGATCTGACAACTGACATTATACTCGAAAAAAACGTATTGTTCAAACAAACGATATTTCAGTTGAAAGGGGAGATATAGATCAGGAACGGAAGCGGACGAATAGAAGTGAATTATAGAGAATAAGGACTCAAAAATGTAGAGAGAAAGAAAACAGTACTTAGGCCTTTCTCGAGATAATAAACGAGATATTTAAGCACAATACTTCTAAGGCCAGCAAGAAAATTAGGAGATCGTTATTAGTCCAAAATGTGTTTAAATTCTAAAAAAAGGGTTTGTGGTTATATTAGTGAGAGCACTAGAAATGAAATATGTACGAACTTTTGGAAAAAAATGACATGCTACCAGAGAAAAATGTTTTTTTTTTGTTCATGAAGAGCAAATAAATTTGCATAATATGCATTATTGGTCCAGAGAAAATCTTCATTGGATGAGAGCGGTTGAACATCAACACAGATGAACCTTAAATGTTGTGTGTGGAATTTTGAATAATAAGATTATTGGACCATTTATTTTTAAAGGCCGAAACATACCTAAACTTTTTACATAACGAATTACCAATACTTTTAGAAGATGTTTCGCCAGAAACTCGAAGAATACTGTAGTTTTAGCACGACGACTCTCGCTACCTTCATGGTTCGTTTACATAAGAGGATACACATCACTACATTGTTGTCATTTAATTGTTTATTTTATAATTTGATCGAAATCATCCGCAAACATTTTAAGAAAATAACATTGCTCATCATCGACCTCTTCTTTGCATCTGCTCCCGATCCAACAAAAATGAACGCTCTGCATATACACAAACTGCGTTACTTTTTGATGTAATTTTAATCACAGTAGAGTAAACGAAAGCAAATTTTATGCGAAACACGGGTTAACGAGAGATCATACAAAAATACCGCAAAATACGTAACTCTCGAGCAGAATTCACGAAGTTTCGTCATGGACACGCCTACCTTGTATTGTAATGTTGATAAAGAACATTTTTCTCGGCGGTTGATTAAACATATTTATTTAAAACTTGAAAGTGATCCAAATACTTCATTTAATCGAGAAATTCCTTCTTTGTTTCTTACTAAATCGATTAACGTCATCTCGTTTTAAATCTAGACATGTAAGCATGTAATTCTGCAAAGACAAGGCGAACATATTTAACATAGTTTTCTACCTACGTACACATGTTCGTTTGTGGAAGGCGAAAGGACGTAAGCAACCTAATCAATTATCTCTTATTAATTGTCGTATGGAAGTTGCAGCGCACTCTTTTACCGCGCAAGTGGTTGGAATTCAGGTAAACGAGGCACGCGAAACACGCTCACCAAGAAAACGACCACATCAGAGGTTCGAATCTTAATGAAAACCAGATAAAATAAATAACATATAAATCGTTTAATTTGTCACTGTTTTCAAAGGCAGCAAGCGCACACACACCTTTTCGTCCGCGTAGGAGTATTTATGTCTTTAATATGTTAATCTGGCCAGGTTTTATTCGGACAATATGCATGTGTATATGTACGTATATATATATACAGATATAGATATATCTCAGCCGTATGCACTTATACGAGCGCACAACAGGCTGCTGGCAGCGTTTATTCCTTCCAGCTTCCGTTTTATTTATTGCGGGCCGCGGAGGTGTCGCCTCTCTCGGTTCTTTTCACGAATTTATTAATTGTTAATTTTTATGTCGATGTGTTTCTGTCAGCATAAATATGTTTTTCGAGTTTCGTATGTTCATTCCATTCTAGGCGTTCGTTTCCCCTCGACGAGAGAACAATAACGGAACGAACTAGATGTCGTAGACGCTGGTATCTAACTTATATTTACACCAACGGTGGCGTAAATACACTCAAGAGAAATAGAAATGGAAATAGAATGGAATACAAAAGGAAGAACAATTGGGCAATAATCAAGGAACATGTCAGATAAGGTGAATGCTTTACTTTCAGAGTTAACAAGCCATGTTAACCTATTGCTGTATTGCCGTTTTCCGTTGTTTCCTGTTTTTTGCTATTTTTATCCCGTCTCTTATGTAAATCTTCCATTACTTAGGAAAGTCTTCGTGGCAAAAAAGTCACTTTTTGGTGCGATCTTGCAGGTAATTTTGTCAATGGTCCATATTTTTTTCGCGAAAATACAAAATGACGAGGCGCTAACTGGTCACTGATGAACGATACCTACAAATGTTAAGGGATTGTTCAAAACGAGGACGCAATTGAAAATGCAATATGATGCACTCTTGCACATTTAATAACCAGTTGAAAACTTTTTAGGTTATTTATGAAGACACTGAATAAGAGAGGTCCCAAATTTCAACCTTATGGGACTCCTGTATGTAAGATGAATTCTCTGGATGTAAAGCCGTTGTAGGAAACATAACACTCTCGATTATTTTGTTTAAATTATTTATAAATGTACCTTAAATACAGCAATACACTCCTAAAGCCAAGACACGGTGAAACAGTGGACTGCCAAGAATGAATCGGTTCAAAAAAAAGAAACGAAGACTATTCCACCGGCTGGGAAAGTGATAGCAACTGTTTTTTGGAATAATTATGGAGTTGTGTTAATCGACTCTCTTGAAGAAGGAAAAGTAATAACGAGGACACTGCGATCACTACTGACGGACTACATATCATTACCCGACAAGCTGAGAACAGAAACTACGAGAAAAAACCCGCATTTGAAGAAAAAGAAAGTTTTATTTCACCAAAGCAGCCCCAAACTTCAACGAATTGGGGTTCGAATTGATAGATCACCCACTCTATCCACCAGATCTGAGCCCCAATGCCTTTTTTCTGTTTTGGAGGACAAAGATTTTCATCGAATCAGGGGGTCATCACATTCGTAAGGGCCTATTTTGCAAAATAAGATGCCAAATATTACTTGAACGGATTAA
Source organism: Marronus borbonicus (assembly GCA_902655005.2). Lineage (NCBI taxonomy): Eukaryota > Metazoa > Arthropoda > Insecta > Coleoptera > Scarabaeidae > Marronus > Marronus borbonicus. Next base: position 28,327,492 of record LR737380.1, on the reverse strand, counting down.
AGGAGCAGCGAGTGTGGCTGGGAAGAGAGTTACAAGGAAACCATGTCGAGAAATAAAGCTGAATTTGGCAAAAAAAAGACATGTAAAAATACTTTTCAGGCTACCTTCGTAGAAAAGAAATAAGTAGATTTATATGTACTTCAAATTTCGTCCATTTAACAAACTAATTATTTTCTATATTTTATTCTTTATGCCAGGGGTGTTTATTCAATTTCCAAACGACTATACTTTCTAGAAGTAGAAAGAAATAATTGCCAAATTTAACCATTAATATATACTTACTTGGACATCTTATTTATTTTGAACAACGATAATTAGGGTATTAAAGCTATTATCATCACAATAGACGCTACTGAACAGCACTCCACTTCGGGGAAGCGAATCTTTTATATAACACTTCCGAGAATCCCAATTTTAACCTGTTTACATCCGAGCATCGCCCATACGGATATATATCGGTGCCCCTTCTTCGGAAAGACGCGAAAGAAATTAGGACAGTAAGACTAACGCGTATACACAGCATTTTTCAAATTCATCTGAAATTTATGATTCCTAAACGGATAACAGACATCGGAGGAAGATTAATAGCCGACGCACTACCGCCTAATAAACTCCGCATGAAATTGAAGCAAATTCGATTTTAATAAATTATTTTCGAAACGGTCACGCGAAATGATCGAGCCTCATACATGCATATTTAAGAACTCTAAACAAGCCATATCCATTGACATAAACCTCATGTTTCAACGTTTACCTTCCCCGTAAATTTCGTAAGTCATGAATATGTAATACGCGACGGACACAATTACCATATATTACACCTGTATTTCGTGATTTGAATATTGCGTCTTTTATCTTGTGAATAATCTGAAAATGTACGATTTCGAAGAATTTTTATTATTTTAATGAAGAAATAATTTAGTGAAGATTGAAAGGAGTAGTGATTAACGTGTGAAGATTCTAAATTAGCCAAGGTCCGGTTTGCTACACAAAGTAGATTAGAAATTTCGTTTATTACACAGATAAAATACAATTTTATATTTATAAAAAATGTAGCTATTTATAATAGTTGCTCTTGTATAAATATCAATGGCATCCTTATAACAGTCCAACATCCAGGCATTGTATATTCAGAAGTTGTACGACTTTAATTCCAATTGAAAGCCGCGATAAATAGAAATCTATGAAACTTCTCATTTGCAGAGTGTTAAAAAGTATTGGCAACGTTTTTAGAGCAGAAGATATGAGCGTGTACTTCAGTTCGCAAAGTATACTCAAGAAATTTATTGAATCGCTTCCGGTGACCGTGATAAAGCTTATATTTGACAAACGAATCGAGCGATATGCACCAGATTCAAAGAACACATAACTCATTACCGCTATGGAAGGGTTGAATCGTCAAGTGTAGCACAATGCGTAAACGACACCAACACCGACACTGTTTTTGCTGTTCTCAAGTTCCATGAATTTGGAAGTTTTATCGAAGTTGAATTCAAGTACTATCGCTTCTGCCGTTTTAAATAATTAGTTTTTGTTAAATCGCAATTTAATTTTCAAGTAATAGAACAGGGAACCCCCACAAACACAAATCTTGAAATTGGATTTTTTATTATTTACTATCTTGTAACGTCTGTAAGGTACAATCCGTGTGTGTTAAAGTTAACACAAAATTTAATTGCACCAAATTGACCACATAATTTCTAAATAATGCTTTGTTTATAGGTTTGTGAAGCCCGCTATTCAATTGGTCAATAGCGAACTTAGTTTAGTCATTTGGTTAGTCGATTACCCCAAAAAATACGAACTAGAAGTGATGGAAAATTTGTTACTAAACAATTTCAATAAATGTAGCCCTTTATCAATAGCTAATTTTGTTCTTATGGCAACGAACGTGACATCAGACTCCTCAATCGTTTCATTACAATAATATGTAATAATTACAAATTTATTATAGTAATAACACAAAATATTACATGTTTCTTCCTCTAATAATTTACATCCCGCCATCTTGTGTTCGCGTATCTTCCGGTTAATACGCGCATTGGTCCCCGCACCTGTGATCTCGATTTACGCAATTAAAAAATAAATCCAAGCGCCTATTACCCCGGTGGCTATGACTAACGAATTTATTCTACTTAAAAATAGCATTTATATTGTCACTGTTAACAAGCGTCCATGATGGGTCTCGGCCTATACGAACGCGTGAGTCGCCGGTTTATTTGGCTTTGGAAAAATCGCGTTCGAAAACGAAACGCCGCTCCTCCCATCACGAAAACAGTTTTTCCACCATGCCTGCGCCCGCCCGGCGTTCGTATTTTTATTAGCATCGCCCTGATTTTAATGCGGTGCCGTGTTGAAATTAGTCGAATGATAGGGGGCCGGCAATAAACGATAAACGTTCGGTAAAATCGACAGTTTTATGCTAAGAAATGAAAAATTTACGCGCGCAATAATTATGGCCGGAGAGATTTAGTAAATTTGCTTGCCTATCTGATCGTTTAGGTTACTACTTCTCGGAAAACGGAACATCACAACATGATAAACGCTCAGATTTAACGCTAATTTCAGAAATAGGTAAACAGTGGAAGGTAATAAAACATTATGTATAGAAAACCGTTAAATTTGATTTTATTATCTAAATCTATGACGCATCCTTAGCTTGACTTATATGGAAGATACAAGTTCAGTAACACTTTAAACATACGTACACCGGGAAATATATTGTACATATTAAGAAATGAAATGGAGGAATGAACTGCTGCAGCTATTTCGGATATGAGGAGGCGTGTAAATCGTTCACCTAAAAACTCAACTGCAAAGCTTTCACAGGAGACTAGTTTATATATTACTTGTCAGCATATTTTTAGAAAAGATCTTCGAAAAATATCCATATAAGGCTCGTATTGTGCAAGAACTCGAGCAACATCACGCAGCGGGACTACAATACTGGAATTGGTCTGAAAATCGTATGCATCCTTGACAAATCCTTCTTCTGAATCTATGAAGCTTAGTTCCACCTTAATAATTTTATTAACGAAGCAATATACATAGTGTAATAATACAGAAACCATTACATTCTGTAAAGGTTATTGTTTGGATAGCAGGTTCACGGAGAGGCCATCATTTTGGATTTTTCTCCACATCTTCCTGGTCTAATTATTATTTTATGTTATTGTATTTTTCTACACCTAACAAATAACTTTTTTTTTTAGTTTAGTGTTAAAAATGTACTCCATTAAGGTTGGACTTAGAATGGCCCTGGCTTGAGTAAAATACTTTATTCAAATGCAAAATGGATTTATTTCGTCCGAAGCTGTTTTTATTTCTAGTTTCATAGGTGCTTGTTTTCTTTTAGTAGGAAATTACTATTATTTCATTACTATTCCGAATGTGGTTTATTGATATGTTCTTATTCCTTCCCATGGAATGAATTTATTTCAATAAAAGAGACCAAAGCGTAACGTACATGATCGTCCCAAACAAAACTAGAATCAAGACAGATACCCATCATGGGGGCACTTTTGTCGATTGTTAGAGAAAACCTATCGTTAAATTTTTGTTTTTTTTTATGTACTGTAGAATACAGAAATAACAAAGAAATCTAATGACTACGTTAATCTTCACATTAAAAAAATTAATATTTATATGAATACAGCATTAAGGGTAAACAACATAAAACCCACTTCTTATGCCATCTTTTTATTTTAATGATCAAACTGAGAAACTTTCATTTCTAAATTAAAATCAACTCAAAATTTGGTGTTTGTTAAGATTGCGGTCATTTCCCTTCCATTTCTTATATATGAACCTGTTAGACTACTAACCGTAGTTCTTTTTTTCCATAATTACAGAATCGTGCCGGATATTCTTTTCCTTAATATAATATTCACGATTTTTACTACTTCTCTCGCAGCTTCTGTGACGCTATTTAAAGATGTAAGTGGGCCCAAACGGTAGTACGCCTGTAGTAGTTAGACGCACGATTCGTGAAATAAGGCGTATCTAATCGTAGTAGGTCGTTATTCCAAGTGCATCGCGTCATGTTAAACGCGATATTACTAGCATATGGAGATATTATGCGCTGCGGTACGATGGATGAGAAATGCTAAGCCATTTGACAATGACATTAGACATTTACATGTAGTTACATGGATTACGGGCATGACATCGTGTATTTGCCTTCCAGATTGCCTTTTCCGTTCCGTTTCTGACGCCGACCTCGATACAACGATAAGGATTAAAATGAAAGAAAAAAAGATATTTTTATATTTCTGCGAGAAGACTTGATTCTTTAATCGGTAATATTTTTACCAGCGTCCTCTTGTATTACTTTTTCCGCTATTTCTACGCAGCAAGCGCGAGTCAAATGAAATTGAAGCATCTTTGTAGCTAAATGCGCAAATGCTTAGTACCACGCCACAGATCCTTAGGATGATGGAATATATTCTGCAGGAACAGTATTTTTAGATATTAGGAAGGCCATTAACAAAGTCTGGCGAATGTCTTCTCCATCAGCATAGCAAGGATGATATCGTTGCTACTCTCGGACCGAAAATCTTCCTGTAAGATGAGTGGTACTCCCAGGATTTCCATCAATGCGACCAAGAGCTTGGTCGTGTTATTCAGTAGAATTAGACGTCGTAAAAAGAGAGATGGTGATCCGGCAGATTCTTTCGTCCTGGATGAAGGTTTCTGCGTTCTAGATAAGAAGCTAATTGGGAACAAAAATATTGATCGCGTCATCAATGAAACCTGATAAGCTATAAAAGCTTTAATTCTGATCATAATCCGCCGTGGATATTCACTTTTTTCCAATTTAGATAACATGGCAGCAGTTTAGGCAATCTCTATTAAACACGACATTGCCAAACTTCGAATAATCAATAGCTGAGTGCTTCGAACAGCCGTGGGGGCTCCATGGTAAGGAATGCGATGCTTCACAATGACCTGGGGATTCTCTACCTCATGGACTACATCCGAGAGCAGCCACCTTGCCCAGCTGTCCGACACAGGGACATCTTGGTTGGCAGCGTTCTACATACAATCTCTGGATAATAATTTGACATCCACTTGATATCGAGTGTTGCATAGGAAGTCTACCAGAAACTTTCTTTCGCCCACTGCAAATCCTCAAAGAATTTAGAGCAAATAAAGATATGTCGTCGGAGTTGTCCAGCGTCTTAGATTCACGCTTCGAGATCTGTTAAAACATTGGATTCTATATTCGACACATATATTTCGTAGAATAAAGGTACTATTTTATTCGAGTGCGTCCCCAATTATCTATGGCTGACATTTATTCAATCTGAAATTTCGTGATCGAGTAGCTGGGTGCCCGAAGTGAGAAGCAGAATGTAAAGTCATAACTTCATTCTTTTCGTAACGTACGTAAATATACGCCCATGAATTTATTCGAAGTCTATAGTAGTCGTCCTCGTGAGTCCTTTGTCATTGTACGTATACCACCAAACGACATAACCTCTTCGCGTTGTCCGTGTATTAGTAATACATGATAATTTTCACGCTACCATATCGGGAAAGGCGCAACATGGCGCTAGCGCGCCCCGGACCTCACACTGTTTCATTTGCATCGAGAAAGAGATGGAGGCGCGCATATGCAATTCAAATGCGATCGCGGTCTCCAGGGTTTACATATTGTAATGGTATAATCTGTTATTCAAAATGTACCTCTGCACAGGTACCATACGTACGCAGGATGGATATGAGCGTTTATGGTGGCGTGGCGAGGTTTCTGTACATATGTACGTGTGTAGTAGTACGTTGCCTTGCTGAGGGATTCAATTTAAAATGTCTCGGTCGTTTCGGTGCGACGTTATATCCGACAAGCTGTGCTGTTGAAAATTCTTTAAGGTCTAGGCGCCTAATTTGACGCCAACTCCTGCCTACTTGTAACGTCATTTTGATATGAAGTTCTGAATGGTAGTGGAAGTTAGAAAAGTAGACGCGAGAATAAAAAAAAAATTATTGGACTTAGCCCTGAGCCTTTACGCTTTCAATGATGTTTTTGCAGAACAGACGGTCCTTCCGTGCCTTTCATTTCCTCTACTAATTAATGATCGAGACCCTGAGCTGTACGGTGGATTCTTTGACGCGAGACAAATTTTATTTGAACGGAGTGTGTCTTTTGATGGGGTTTAGTCTTGTTTAAATCTTTATCCCCTAACAACGATGAACAATGAGAAACTGTTTCTTGTTAGTCTTTAGGGGCTGTCACCTAGTGCAGACGTAAGAAGAAATTGCTGTTTCATTCAATCGCAACATTTTCTACGATTTACCGCATAGTTGCAATAAAGTTGGTGTTGTCTTGGTTGGTAGAATTTCACTAGCCACTACGCCATTTGGCCTTCGCTTCCGCACCAATGTTACTTGTGGTTGTCGTTAATATGACAATGGATATATTTTTTCAACCGATGAGCTATTTAGCCTTTTACAGGTACTCAAGCACAGATTAATTTGGAATTACTTTTGAAGTACCCAAATTAATCTCGTTCGCACGAATCAAAATAATAAAACGAAGGGTGTGATATTTCTTTGTCACGCCGATTTATAGACGTCGGAGTCTCCCGGTAGTGAAATATCACCGGTGGGAAAGATTACAATCCGCTTAGCCGGGGCGGCCGCTCGGGCGTTTGTTACTTCGGAATTTATTAGGGAAAGTCTCTCTCCGGTGGTAGCGGCCTGGCGCTGGCGATGGCGTAACGTCCGCTAACGCGTTTAGTGCAGTATGGCGAATTTAGGGGTACGAGCGGGATGAGAGGTAGAGTACGAAATCCTGGAAATACGGCGGAGATGTCGACCCTCACTGACGGATGGGGTCACCGCGCGCCAAGGCCTTCTCATTAGCACGTTTGCTGAACAACCCTTGCTTTCGGTGTCCGACAAGTGTTCCATCATTGCCATCCGGCTAGCGCCTCGGTGATGCGTTACCTAAGGGCGCTATAGAAGGAAGAACCGAATTTCACCTCACACCAATCACCTTCCTACGTCGTTGGCTTAATATGTTGTAAATTTGTCCACTAAAAATAAAGGTTACAAGTGATACCCGATATGCTTCCAGATTATGATAATTAATGCTAGTCAATAGCTTAAAAACTAAACTAAGTAGTTCTCAAATTTAATAACATAACGCCTTCCAACTGAATGTATACAAAACATTCCTCACGAAAAAATGAGCATGAGAAAGCTAGCAGCAAGATGGGTGCCGCTGTTGACTATTGGTCATAAACGCAGTCGCATGATAACTCCAAAACAATCTTTGGGAATATTTAAGAATTCGTCGTTATGTGACTGTAGATGAGACTTGGAGACATCACTGCACCCTAAAAACTGAAGCTCAGTCGGCAAAATGGGATTTTCTCGAGGAATGGATTTCAAAGAAGGCGAAGATGATTCCATCAAGCGGAAAAGTTATGGCGAGGATCTTTTTGGAATTCGCAAGGTTTAATTGATTGTTTGGTAAAAGAAAGAACAATCACGGTACAGTGCTATGCTCATTTATTAGACCGATTTGACGCAGAATTACTTATACAGATTCAACATGGATTACTTAACATTTCTTCCGCGCATCACTGCATACGTGTTCACTAAATATTTTCTAAAACACCTTAAGAGATATTTTGAGTATTGAAATCCAAGTATACGTATAGCGCGGTTACAACAAAATCGATTGTAACACCCCCATCGACGCGACAAGCAGAAGAAGAAGACGAAACGAGAATAGAAGAAAACGAGAAAAAAGAACGCGCAGAACAAACAAATAAATCCTTCAAAGTCCGGTCGTTGGCGTAAAAACAACCCGAAACAAGTTCTGTCTGGACATTGATTGTTCGGGACGAACACATAAGTCTTTCCCGGGGGTCTCGTGATTTGTCCGCTAATCGCGGCAGCCTGGGGACGCGTAATGGAGCTCATCTAGAGTGCTGCCCTCTCTTGATACGTTTACGTATTTACGTGTGTGAGCTCGTCCCATCCTCGGCTATCTAGATTCTATAAGTATCGAGGAGGGATGTGATCCGATGTAGTACCTGAATGTTTTGTTTGGTCTAATAGAGCGACATATTCTGTGGGGAGCTTTTTCAGCTTTATTATCTAATTGGATTCTGACATATAAATCGTGGTTAATTGGTTTAGTTGGTATATTGAATATGTAATCAGAAAAATAAGACATGTAATAGGTATATTACTTAATAGTAACAAATACTTTATTGGCAGAAGCGAGAGTTTACAACAAAGAACTCAATTTGACGTAATGCAGAATTGAAAATCATCTGTATTAGGGAAAAAAATGAACACATTCTCCGTCAAAGAATACCTTTTTCATACAAGCGTTTGAAACCTTTAAAGTAGTATCAACAGCGTTGTATTTATTGCAAATGAATAAACGTTGGCAAAAATTTATCAAACAATGCGTTCAGCCAATTGCATATTTCCACTCGTTCAACGCCCAAGTTCCTCTGACCTCATTCTCAGTGTCTCCAGCCTCTTTCACACCCTGAGGTTTCCTCTCTCACTGTCCCGGTAGTGTTAGGAGATAAATCAATCTCAAGTCAACGATGATCATGGTGGAACGGATAAATAACTTGTCTTCGGTCCATTTTCATCACATACTGAAGCTCCAAGTTTTGGTGCTTAAATTCAACGTTAATTACGAGGCGAGTGTCAAGCGATTATTTAAAAATACGCAAGATTTTTTGAAACGCGTAACCCGAGAGATTCTTGAAAATGTTACTACTTGAGGTTAGTTCTTCTATTTTAAAAATTAATTCTTACAAAACGTAAATAATTGGTATCTATTTTTATATTTAACTGCCGAAAAAGAATCTGGGAGTAACCCCGGACTTACGGACCGCAAAATTAATTGATTAATTTTAGAAAATAAACTTGTTTTTCTCAATTTTTCTCTCGTTTTGGGCGCTAACTGGCGCCAAAGAAGGTCTAGGCCATTTTATCGGGCATCGAGATCATTGCGACATTGATTTGGAATGTACGCGACATAATCCATGTTGATTACCGTGAAAAGGGCAAAACGATTAATGACCAGTATTATGCCAACTTTTTGCATCATTTCAACAATGCTGTGAAAGAAAAACGTCCGCATTTGGCGACGAATTCTATTTCTTCAAGACAATCTACGCGTGTACACTTGCGTCCTCGCCATATCAAGATTCCATAAATTAGTTTCCGCGCCCGCCATATTCGGCAATTATTTCCTATTTCCGAATATAAAAAAATGACGACGGAAAGAGATTTACCTCAAACGATGGATGATTCATCTTGTAATTTTTCTTATATTATATCGTTTATCTTAAACATGAACATGAATGTCCTTCTTTAGCACACTCGTTATATCTTAAGTTTATAATTCCCACGCTTTTTTACAGTCTCTTTACACTTCCACCGCTACTATTTGGTAAACAAATTCTTACCAGATCTGTATACAATACCCTAATGTAGCCGTAGTACGTATACGCGTTCCTTAACAATTACCTTATCAAAGAGAAAACAACCACTATATCAGCCCGACGCGTAAACAAATCAAACGGGATCCGTGTTGCTCAAAGAGATGACTCCTTAACATGTCTGTGTACATCATACGTCTTTTCGGATTCTCGGAACGGTGGATAATTTATTTGGCTCTCGAGGGCGATTATCGAGACGTAAAATTATTTATCGAAGAAGAAACGTGGCACAGCCTCCGTTTTTATCGACGATCCAGACGAAGAGTTTATATTAGTTCGGTGACGGCGAGTCTAACACCCGATTGTCGTTCGCCTCTGACTCCTTTTCTCGGGGTCGCGGCTACATCCGTTTAGGTATAGCGGAGGAAAGCGTGCGACGACGTTGAAGATACGATAAACGGGGGATTCTGTTTCTTTACAGCCCTTTGACGTTTCGCACCCGCCCTCAACGTTCGGCTGCGATATTTTAAAACCCGTTCGCTTTAGATAACACCCTCGAAACAGATGTTGAATAGTGGCGGTGGCGCTGTCTTTCAGTTGCGGTTAATACGGTCGACAATTAACTAACTGGATGGAGAACGCTACCAAAAAGGAAATATGGTTCAAAGTTAACATAAAATTACTCTTAAAATCTAAGGCCTATACAAATCGCATGTTGTAATGTTAAAATATATTTTTTTTGTGTGTTAGTTTCTAGCAACGCTGTAAATAATCGGTAAAAGTCATGCATGATAAACATTCACAATATTCTAATCACCTAAGACGGAAAATGCTCATTCTTCTTATTTATTATTTTTTCCCACATTTATTCAATGATGGATAAAGCGCAGAAATAAAAGCAGTTACTTGCAATGCATGAATGACATGGAAAAGGCTGAATATTCCTTCTCAAACGGTTTTATAGACGCATTTGAAACGGGAATGATGGTTACCCCAATCTAGGGAATTAAGCTAGAAAATGGAGGAAAAATTTCATCATAAATTACAAACTTTATCTGATGATATATAGCGTCGTCATGTAAAACCAGCTGTCCTAAAAGTGAAATTCCACTTCACATGAACAGACGGTCGTTTGGAAAATTATCAGCCTAACAACTACACTAAACGAGTTATCGAAAATAACAATAATATAATAGAACAAGGCGCGTCATTCCACACAAAAACCAAACGTTGGACATACATACGCACCCGTAGATATAAATATCGGTTAAACTATAAATTTCCTTAATAGATTGTTCAGAAAGGACCCGACTGTGACCTCGGGTCAAACGCATAAATTTAATGACAGCCTCTGTGGTATGTACAACATGCAAGGGCACAATTAAACCCGCCTTGTCGGAAATAGACCTCGGCGCTGCTATCAATGGGAGAAAAGACATCAAAGAAATAATGGACCAAATCAGACCGGTTTCTGTTGCTTCGTTTGAAAATTAAAATTAGAAAAAAAAACTAAATGAAATGGGGGGCGGCGCACACCACGCCATCTGCCTTGCGATCCTTCAAACCGAAACCGGCAGTTTTTCCCTTTTCCCCCCCGTATTTTCATCGCGTTGATCGATGAGCGGGCATTATTTTTGATATGGTCCGCTGCGGGTGCGAGGGGAAACGATATTTTTTAGTGACATATCGAAGTCGTGTTGAGGTTTATCACGCCACTGCTAAAAACTGCCCGCCATCTATCATTTTAATAGGTTCGGGTTGTGCGGCGGTTAGTTGTTGGCCTTACGCTAAAATGGAATTAATTATCCGCTACTTTCGAAGAGCTTTGTTCGAGAAAGTAAGCATTGTTCAAGTCGGTTTCTATTCGTGTAGTGTAGAAGAAAGAGGACTCTTTAGTATTCACTTCTATGCGTAAATGTTAGGTCCGTTTTCGTAAAACGTGTTGTTAGTAATTTATCAAATATTGATCTAGATGCTTTAATATAGTGGCTCTTAATCTTCCAGTGATCAATGCTCACTCTTTAGTAATCAATGCTTTTTGGTCTTCAATGCTCACCTTTTTAGATGACTTTAACATGCTACTATTTGCAGTAAAATATCAGTTTCTCTAATCTAAAGCAATAAAAATTGCAAACTTTTGAGCATTTTGATGAAGCATTCACGATCTTTAAACACATTTTATATAATTAGAAAGCTGATGGCAGTAATTTTTAAATGATTTCATTAAGTGGCAGAAGTTGTTGAAAAAAAAATATAAACATAAAATCATTCCATCGTATCTGCCTTTAATTTATAATCATAAAATGAATAAAAATAAAAACAGACAATTTCAGTACTGATTTTTGGAAAACAGATTATTTGTAATTCACTAGCAAAGAATTTCGTGATACGCATACGCATGGATTAAAAGATGTTATCTTCATCAAAATTTTACAAGGGGCCCAGAATGGGGCTTTAATTGAAATTAATGCCATAAACATAACAACTTCATATATAAAAAAATAGTATAAGGTAAATTAAATAAATAAAAAGTAAGTCAAGTATATATCCACAAATAACAGCATTTGTAGTAATTACGTAAAATTAACCAGGAAGTTGTCTAAATAAGAAAAAAGAACCTACAGTCCTCAACAACCACGAGCCACACAAGAATACAAACGAAGATTAATTGATAAAAACATCGAAAAATCTACTGCGAAATTACGTAATTATCCCGATCGCTGTATTCTTATTGATAATTGCTTAATATCCATCTACTAAGAGGCCGCACCACGTCGCTCAATTACCAAATAACAGATTGCCCAAGATTTCGGACCTATTTCGTTATTACACTAGCTTATGTGTCCGTACAATTATATCGAGATTATACCCACAACAATAAACCAGATGTCTTTGTGGCTAGTAATACCAATAACGTGGTCGGCCACACAACGTAGACAACTGTTTTTGTATTGCACGAATGCAAGTAGTACACTGCTCGACCAATTAGCTTTTTTCTTAACGTTTCCTTCAAACACAATCACGATTGATTAAATCAAGGATCGAATTAAGCGATTACAGATTACGATCTGTAGAAATTACGTTCTATTAAAGATCTATTAGGCTCCTTTTTCGTTGCCCTGCGTGTTATAACGATAATCGAAAAGGTTGGTAATAATTGTAAGCATCATGATAGCTATTTTCTCCTTGATTACTTTAGATTGTCCGGTTTGAAAGTGAAAGTGTAATGAAAAGTATCGGATTTTAGAAAATGAAGGTTCAGTCAATGATCGCCAAAGGTACCGTGTTTTTTTTTAACATCATTATTTGCTCTGGATTACTTATTCTTATTTACTAATATTAAAACACTTGAATACTGGTAAATACACTACCCGACAAAAACATAGACGCGGTATCGTTTTTATTTACGAAACAAAATTTATAGACATTATATAAAATGTATGTGAGGGTTATTAATACTTGTTATGTAAATAGTCCATTTATAGATATTGCTGGGTATTTATTGCTTTATGAGGGGTAATTGAGATTTTCCCAGATCAAAATAGGAATTTTAAATGCGACAAAAATTTAGACCCTGTGCATTTATTACATTAATATAAGCAAAAATGTTTTGATTTTGATACTTCTCTTTATATGCAGTGGTTGTGCTGGTACAGTGTACACGTTTCACCACGAGAAATTATATTTTATAAAGTGTTTGCAATAGGGGTAGAAAAAAGCATTTATCCTTGATAGAAAGGGGTAAAGTTCTAGCCTGGCACCAGGATGGTGTTAGTAAGAAGGAAACTGCTCGTCGGTTACGCAGAAGCCATCATTGCATTAGAAATTTCCTAAAAGATCCGGAAAATTACGGCAAACCAAAAGGCCAGGGGCGACCGAAAGCTGTAAGTGAGCGGGATAAACGCATGATATTGCGGTGTGCATCCAATTCTTCTGCGTCGGCGAGAGTTATTGCAGAACAGGCGGGCGTACAAACGCACGTGCGTAATGTTCAAAGGATTTTAAACGCGTCACCGGTAATATCACGGAAGAAAATGTTGAGAAAACCGCCACTTTCGGCGAAACACAAAGAAGCGATGTTGAGATTTGCTGAAGAACACGTATCCTGGACGAAACAATGGGAAAAAGTTATATTTTCCGATGAGAAACGTTTTAATTTGAACGGACCGGATGAGTAGTTATCATGATCTGAGAAAAGAACCAAAAGTGAAAATGACCAGACAATTAGGGGGTGGATCTGTGATGATATGGGCAGCGATTGGATTTCGCGATAAAAGTGGGATAGTGTTTTGCACAAACAAAATGACATCTGTGACGTATAAAGACTTAATGCATGACAATCTTCCACGTTTTGGAAACCAATGGGGCGGGCGCAATTTTGTTTTTCAGCAAGATAACGCGCCAATTCATAAAGCAAAAACACACATTACTGAATGGTTTAAAGAGCAACAGATGAAAACTTTACAGTGGCCGGCACGATCACCAGACTTAAACATTATTGAAACATGTGGGGTGAATTGGCACGTCGCGTTTAGGGCGGAGGCCGTCAATATTTCACGGTACAGGAACTGAAAACTTCAATAGTAACTGAATGGCAGAATATCCCTCAAAATTATATGTTAAATTTATATAAATCTATTAATAACAGACTATTGGAAGTGATTAAGAACAATGGAGGACCTACGCATTACTGATCACTCATTTGTTTATTTTTGTTTTATATTTGCACGGAGCGTCTAAATTTTTGTCGCAGAAATCGTTTAAACATTGGAGTAATAATTTATTATTTAGTTCATATATTACTGGAGGAGATATTTTTAAGTTTATTTTACTTTTATGAGTAAAAACTTCATTAGGTACCTTGCAAGTTTCGCAAACAAATGTTGTAACCCTCAAAACCCTTAAAATATCTTACCGCGTCTAACTTTTTGTCGGGGAGTGTACTTTTGTTTTGGAAAATAATCAGTAGGTTCTCTATTAAAACGTTTAAATGCATTTTGAAAATTTTCGGTAAGTACTTATACTCAGCCAAGATCTGTAACTGATGACGCTTCCTGTCAAATAAAAACCATTTTTGAATTTAACACACAACAAATTTATTTACAGTAATTGCTTTCTTTTGAAGAATTTAACTACCTCCATATCTAGACAAAAATCAAGACACTTGGAAACCTCGGTGAGAAAATTGTAAGATCAATCAGCTCCCTCACTTTTCATCTTTAGTGCCGTTGTTCCTGATTTCTTACTTCTCGCATCATGCATCAAAGCGCCCAACAAATTTTTCGCCAAATGATAAGGCACATGAGGCGCAATCTGAATGCTTTATTGGTCCGAATCCTTTATTTACATATCAAATTGGCTCAGTTTCCGAAACCCGACGATATCAATGTTATCGATCCTGTTACTGGCCTTTAAGCAGAACGTATTCTTGAGTCTGCTACGGCTAATCATATATAGATGTTTTCCAATTAAAACTATGCAGATTCGACTCCCAATCCAGATCGTTGCTTTTTAAATGTCAATACCATTACGAAAACGTCTCAATTTACGTTTAATAAAAGACATTTATTCCTTCCAAAGGATAACGTAAAATTGTTTTTGTTGTAAAATAGTTATTCTTACAAAGCTCGTATAACAAAGCATTCTTCAAATACCTCCATTCCGCCTATAATAACGTAATTTAGATACACATCGGTGACAGATCTCCAATCGTATCATTTACTTTCAAACACCTTCTCTTTTCACACCACCGCAATCAACACGACAAAGCCTATCGTTTTTGAAAGAAATCCCTTTCAGAATCTTCTGAAATATATCCAACCGCCCTTGTGGGGCGCACACGCATATCCCTCTATTCATATTGGCTGCAATCAATCCTTCGTCCAGATTGACCACGGAGATAGGACACAAATCACACGATGTGAGACGTAACTGACCACATTGTCAAAATTACGCCTCCCTCTAACATTTAGAATGCTATACACAACAATGGGTACAACGTATTTATGAGTGGTGTACACTCAGGAGCAAAAATAAGCGAATTGTTAATTTTATATTGTATATTTTTTTCGAGTTGTTTCAATTTAAACCACTTTACGAACGATATATTAACCAAAAATCAATTGAAGGGCATTTCTTGTTAAAAATATTTAAAGTCAGTTTTACAGCGTTCCCTATCGTTCAGCATCATTATTCTTATTAAATTTGGGCTTCCTTTCAATGATTCCTTTCCTCGCTTTTAAAGAAGTATGAGGAATGCAACAGTATTCCGGATACTTTCATTCTTGCTTATAAGCCAAGCACACGTGCTAATCATTCATTAAATCATAGTCTCCGGAGTCCCTAACATGCTGAAGCCCTCATCTTGCACAACACACACGCGTAACATTCATAGCCGTTACCCTACATCATTGCCAGAAAAGGAGAGAGAATCATATACAAACACCAACACATAGATTTATTACCGGCTATTAAGCGAAATATAACCAACCGCGTCTGATTGTTCTCTATCCAGCTCCTGAGGTTCCTTCAGACCAGACGCTTCGATTGACCAGTTCAATAGCACACGCTGTCCGATAACAATGATCCTCTCGAGTTTGATTGTCCGCTGCTTTGTCACAGCTTCAATCATCAAATAATACCTATAGGTTAGACCCGTGTGATTGTGTTGTTGTTCGAAGATCTTGAAATGGTGATAAAATATTATCGTTTATGGCTTAGGTGTTTCATCCAATAGATTCTTGATCGTTGAGAGGATGCGGGAAGGTTATTATTGAGGATAAGCGCAGGTGGAGGGATTGGTATTAAAAATAATATTCATTTGGAAATATATCAAACTGGTTTAGAAGCTAATGAACACGATTTTATCTACGCGCGTCGTCACATTCAATACGATATTATTTTTTATTATATTTTGGATTATTTCTTATGAAGCATGATGCTAATTTGTTTAAGAGTAAAAAGGAAAGAAGATTGTAATTTTTTATATTCTATAAATTGCTATAACGACTAATAAGTTTCCAACTTTGATAGAATAGATTAATTTGCTTTCCTGGATTGTAAGCCTGGATAACAAAGCTTTCTGTAAAATAAATTGGCAAAGTTTCACAACATGTTAACAAACGTTTACCTGTGGGTGTAATAATTGATCTATCTTCTTTGAATCTTTAAATACTTATAGTCATTAATTCTTCTAATATGAAACAAAACGGATCTTCTAAAAATTCACCAAACAATGTGGTTACATTGTTAAGTTTATCTGGAGATTAATCTGGAGAAAATTAATTAAATCAACAGGATTCTTTCTAAGATAATCTAAAGGAAATCGGTGATCATTACACGGGTATCTTCTAACAGATACCGACAATTATCGATAATTACTGTAACCAATAGTCCGCACACCAATGAAATTACAGCCTGGATAATTGAAATTCCTTTCGCTCGAAGCTGAATTACTGAAGTTATAGATTATCTCTCTTATCTCCCATTTTATTTAAACTAAAATCCATAAAAATATCTCCTATGATTCGATATTTAATTAATTCTCAAATTAAAGGCGTTTAATTCCCTAAAACTTTTTTCCCATTTTTACAAGCAATGCAAGGAAGAACCCAATGCGAGATTCGTACTACCTGGAAAATAGTAAGAATTCCCTCTCCAAGACGTACAAATAGACGAAGCATCCACGGTAATAAATCATTATTAATAACACCCCAAAAGACCGAGGCGAGTCGGTAATATGTTATTTACGTCCGCAAGATGGCGCTCATTAGCGCTGTAATTTGAATAAAGCTCGAGGTAGAATAATTGATGAAAAATGACCGCCACCAGAGCGGCGAGCGGTCGCTTTGGTCGTTAGAAAAGGTAAATTGTAAATATGGAAGCGTGTAATTAATTTGGATATTTAGCCGCGTGAATATTCAATTTGCCCGGCGAATTAATGCGGCAACCGCCGCGCTAAGCGGAGCCGGTAGTCTTATCGGGCCGTAAGGTGATCGATTACAAGAAGTTTACATATGGATGAACGTGAGTTTATAATGTGAGTGTTTAGATTTAGTTGGCAATCAATTCTACTCTTTTTTTTTCTATTTTCTATTCTTTTCTTAAAGACTGTAGGGTGTACCAACTTGAGAAAATGATTTGCTGAAAGCTTGTTAGATGTTCGGTTTACTTTAGATATCAATGTCTTTTATTCCACATTAGTCGATGCTATACATAGTCTTCGAAAAGCCTCATCGTACATAATCTTTTCCCGGGATAAAGTTCTTTCGTAGTGGCTACTTCTGCTCAAGTTAGTGGTATAACCTGATAACACCCAAACCAAGTGCAATGATTTTAAAAAGGTATAGTCTTCTTACTTTATCTTGTCTAACAAAATTAAACAAAATTAAGTAAGCGTGATGTACTTCAAAAACAAAATTGACCAATAATGTTTATTTTTCTTATAAACTTAATGTAACTGATAAGAGAACCCAACAAAATGTCAAGAAAGTTTTGAATGAGGTGTCCCAGCGTGGTTTGACGTTATTACAAACGCTGTTAATTTGAAGGTTAATATTTTACATACGTCCATCCATTGCCTACCTTTTACAATATGGGTTTACATTTAACTTATACACATTTAAACGCATTGAAATAATTGATATTTGTCCTTGCAATAAGACTAAATCATGAGTAATTAATAAAGATAAATGCGGAAGTACTCATAATTCGTTTCTCACTAGCTTGCCAATATAGACAATGGATTCTAACACCTTCAATAAGAAAAATAGTTTTCATAACATCGACGAATTCATTTTTTCGCGCGAGACGCGTTATTAATAAGCTCCAATTCATTCCGCCCCGATTATCCGCCCTCCGGTAACCGGATTTCCAAAACGCTATTATAGTCCGGTACGGTAATTTAACCGGACGATATATCATATCCGTGCACACACGCGTTATCCTCGCATCTCCTCCTCACTCTCGCTCTCCGCCGCCTCTTCATCCCCTCTAGCCCTTTTAGCGACCTCTCGCGCATATACACACTGCCGAAATCATCGTCAAACCTATATAAATCGGACACGTTCGATAATCCGATCACTTCATTAACATGGCTCTCGCAGCTGATGCCCATGCTAAATGCTCGCCGTTATACCGATGACTCATCCGGATAAAGTCCTTTTCTCGTCCTCATTGCGGCCGCTTAACAATGCTTCTAAATGGTGACCGGTGGTCATCCTGAAAGACGTCCCGCGGCTACCGCATAATCGATCTTCGGCGATCAGCGAGATGGATCGAATGTAGGGCGAAGGTGATGGTGTGTTTGTAAGTGGACAACGAGTATAACAATAAGAGCAACCCCTCTACGAGTGTGTGGGTTAAACAAACGAAGCGCATCTGTTCTTGATAGTGTTGAAGATGTGGTCGTGTAAACTTCATATATATATATATATATATATATATATATACATAAAGATAAAAACTCTGGATCATTATGACGATTTAATTTTTGGATATATTTTACGACACATTTTAACCATCTTCGGTAACATTTATTGAACGGCACTATTAAAATAATGGCGCTCTATGATTGGTCGTAATCAACTACGATCACTCTGAGTAATTCAAATCTTGCAGGTTTAATTTTGACATAATGCACTTTTTTTGTTTTTTATTCCCCTGCATCTTTCCCATAGCTTTTCTACTGATGCCCAATTTAAGTTTCAAATGTATTCCATTCATGGCCTCTCTCACTCAAAAGCAAGCGGCTGCGCATTTGCATGTTTTGGGGGCAGCCCCCAAAAGCGCAACAGATTATTGGCTCTGTAATTATGAAATAAATGGACAAAGGATTACTCGGATAAAGAAGTTCAAGAAAATAAATTTGAAGAAGGTTTTTTAAGGGTTCCGCAGGGCTCTCTATTGCGCCCGCTTCTATTTACTACTACTAAAGTTTACTACATCTTTATTGTTTTACCTAAGGAATGAGGAGCACGATAGCACGATGAGGAGCATAAGGTTTGTTTAAAGTGAGAATTTAGTAATTCTTATTCCATAAAATATATAGTAAAATGCCTTTGCTAACAAGACAAACGATGAAAGAATCGAAGAAGCTAGATTTTAATACACTGGTTTATTAGAATTAAATGACTCTTCATTAATTTGCCAAATATGAACCGGCAAACATATTAATTATCCTTATTATCCCTCTTGCCTTCATCGAACTTCGCTACATAAACACCCAAACTTATACTAGATGCAATACCAAATTGGGAGATTTCTTTATTAAATAACTCGAAACGGATGATTCTGAACCCGAAAATTCAAAAAAATATGAAGGTTTGGGAACGTGTAAGAGCATCTATAGGTACGTATTACGCAATTTTATTTTTCTGCTAATATTCACTTTGAGTGGGTGAAATAAATTATTAAAATTTGGAAAATTTTCACTCGCTAATGGTAAGAGATAGATTAAAAGCTTTGAGGGAAAAATTGTTTGCCGGAATAAAGTAGTAACGAATTGGGCCAAGAAAAGAAGATTATAAACATATTTTCATGGAACATATATTGTTACATACCAATTGTTCACATTATTTTAACCTTACCCGCAAAAGCTCCAAATAAAAAATTGTACCACTCCGAAATATAATAAGAGCCTCAAGGCATAGTATTTCAAAAACTTATTTACGCATTAAATAAACATAAAAATCTATTAAGACACATAACGACAACATGTTGTAGGAAAGGTGAGGGATAATTTTCGAAATAAATTCGAAAAAAGCAAGGTTACTAAACTGTCATTTACCGCGATTCAATTTGAATAACCCGTTAAAAATCGCCGCTGAAATTAATTTTCGCGTTTAATTCAAGCATCCGGGAGACGTGTATCAAGGTGTGATGCACGATTCGACACAGTTCTAAATATCCATAATAATTTAATAACTTGCATTAACTTCGTGACGTAAAGTAGCAGTTTGAATGGAATTTATATCGAGCCCCTGGACATTATTATTATTGATAGTCATTACGCCGAGCGTATTCCAAAGAGAGGGCCTCCGAGAAAAATTCCTAAGACGCATAACCGGCGAAACCCATCGTACATAATTCAGTAAAAACATATTTTACGTTTCACGAAGAGTTGGTGTCGTGTCGTGCTCCTTTTTCTCGCATTTTATTATTAAAGCTCGGACGTACATGCACGTTTACATTTTAACCCGAAAATAATACAGCTTATGTTCTTCTTCGCCGAGTGTAGCCTTCAATCTTCCATAATAATCCGTCGTTTAAAATTGACTTTTACTTTGCAGTTCATATCCGCGATCATTATACGCCTTAGATGTGCAGTCGTGTGAATGTAGAATCGGACATTCCTGACAACTTGAATCTTTAAACTTATTGCTACTAATCCTTTAATTGTTTAATACCTCCTCAGTTGGAAAGGCGGTCGCCAACATTTTTAAACGTATCAGATTCAACCATTTAAGTTCAAGTTGACGCTGTCGTAGCGTCCGGATTTTTAAAAGAAAATGTGCACGGGTTGAGCAAATTGCATCTGGGTCTAACTGATCCTTGCCAAACCTTTAAGTTTACACACTTATGGTCTGGCTATTTATTGACCGGATTCCAAAAGAATAGTTCTCTACAAAAAAGAAACAAATTACGCCCGGATACATATCCACGCAAATGTACAATAACCTGACTTGTTACCACCATCAATATATGCAGCATATAACAGCTAAGCCTCTGGTTATATGAAAATGGAAAAGTCGCACGTTACTGTTATTGCTATCGATTTCGTGTAGAATAATGAGCACGAAAATTGTAGATTTACGCTGAGCGTTGCGCTGTTACCGCGTAGGAATTTATAAACTATGTTTAAAAGTCGTTAAAAGACCATACGTTGCGGGAGAATTCAATTTAGAATTTTATTTCTTTTAAGTTGTAAGATACGTATACATATAAAGGCGTGTACAATTCATCCAATATTAAATTTTAGTACATTACGTGTCGAGAAAATTGAATTCCTATTTGCACGTTTTACAAATGCTCTCGTTTGTATCAAATAAGGTTGCGATTAATGGTAATTGGTGAAGAGTAGATATATTGAAAAACGTTTTATAGCTATTGCAAAAAGAAATTTATTTATATTATAATGGTAGCTAGTAATAAACGCCCTTCGTAACCTGCATGTGTTGCTTAGTTTACAACCGTCCCTACCCGACTTGATCATTTAGAAGTTTTGATTCGATTTTAGTTTTTGTTTGAATATTATTGTAATTAGAGATACTGTAAGGTAATAACAATGTTCAAAATGCCCCGTAGTCAATCAATAAGTATTGGTAAACGATCCAAAATAATGGCAGCTCGTAAACCATTGCTACGCCAGGGTAACTGATTCAAAAGGTTTCAATGGGCCCGAGAACATCGGAACTGGACGGTAGAACAGCAGAAAATGTTTTTATTGATTGGGGCATTTATGAGAGAATGCTTCGCTAATGCATTGTACGAATAATGCGGAAAGAGGCCATTCCTTCTGGGCTGCGAATTCAATAGAAGAGTCCGAATTGTTGGTCCTACTTCCAAGGAACAACTCTAGAATATTCTCCAATAAGAATGGAACAACATCCCAGACGATACACTAAGAAAATTAATCGAAAGGATGCCGCGAGTTGTTCAAGCAGTTCTCAAGGCAAAGGATAGATTTTTGTGTAGAAGCTATGAGGCTAATATAAACAGAAACCTATAATGTTCCAAACTTATGAACGACAGTGTAAACCACGCGCGTCCCAAAAACGGTTTCCAATTTTATTTTCATCCGCTCAACTCATCATCATCATCTTCATGCATCTCGCTGGGTACGGTCCGCTTCCGCTGTTGCCTCGCTTAATTTTAAACACATGGAAATTGTTCCGACAAACTTTTCTCGTATTTCTGCGAAATTTTTCCTAGCACATGAAACGCCGTGGGTTTTACTCGCGCTCGTAAAAAAGTTGCGGAAACGCGTCCGAAAAAGGAGCAAGGAGAAAAAAGGTAGGAGAAGATGGAAAGCGGGCGAGAAACGAGAAAAAGCGCTATATTAAGAAGATTGTTAAGTGACACCGACGCAGGTGTTTCCGGTACTTCCGTAATCTATTCGCTTGCCGGAAAAGTATTAAGAGCTTGACAAAAAATTCTTTATTAAAACGTTGTTCCGTCTTCTTGGGAAAAGATATCCCTTCCCCCAAAGGAGTTTTCTCCTGCGGTACCCACCGACGGCAATTCTTCTAGCTTAAATGCTTCCAACGCCTACCTACTTACCGATGCGGACGGTTTTCTTTACGGTTAAATGGAGATTTACGTTTTGTATAAGGGCATTAATAGGACGGAATGGTTCTGTATAGAAGTTGTGATTTGTAAGATTACAAAATGCTTACGTAAAACTCTTATGGTTTTGAGAAAAAATAAAATATTAATTTGAAATTATAAATTAAACTGTTATTGTTATTAATATTTAATTAAGCTGTGTTCGGCAGGCGCGCCAGGCAGGGCGTAACACAGAAAATCAACAATTTAAACATACTAAATACGTATTACATGCGATTGCTTCATAGCGCAATGTTTTTTTGTTAGCATTATTAAACGCAAATCTCCATTGCATTTGTACAACAAGGTAAAATTCAGATATCAGACACATTCAAGGTATTCGACACGTTGTTTTACCTTGTCTTTGCCCTTCTCCAGTCTTATAATGCGAATTGTTTTAAAAACCTGCAAAACCTATGGATTCATTTACTGCAACTGGCGTTTTTAAAATCAATTTACATCGGATTGAATACATTTCTCAATTTATCATAGTTTTAAACGTTCTAACATAATCTCTTTGAAATATAAAAGTTGCACCTATCCATTTTTCATAAATATCCGCACATGCACGGCACATAACTTTTCGAAACGATAAAAACTTTTTACATTTTCAGACGCGACAAACTTGCCAATTTCCTTAGTGCATCTACCTCAAGAATACATACACAAAGTAAATACATATCTACAATTTCCATACACATAGCTACGTATGTACATAAATATGTAAAAAGGCGGCCAGGCGTTATTTTACACCTTTTTGTAAGTCGACGCATAAATAAGGAATATAACCTGGGCCGCTTTATGCTCCCCATAAAATTCCACTTTGTGTTGAATAATCTTCAAATTGCCCGGGAGCACATTCGAGCGTGAAATATGCGCTTTCGCGAGAGCGAGGTGTCTGAACGAACTAACACCCCCGATCAGACCGCCTGTCCCCCTCGGGGAGCCACGAAAAACCTCGAGAAAATGGAAAACTAGACGGCGAGGGGGCGGATCGCGGCCGCCGGTAGGATGAGGCGCGAAATGGCGAAGGTGGAGAAGGTAGGCGGCCAAGTGTAGAAGCGATGAGGTGAGCGTCACATTAGCACGATGCTGTTTTCGCTGGCGAAATTCCAGGACCGTATTTGGAGAATTTTAAAATTCCTTAAACTTATTTCAAAAAGTTGTATTTAATACGATTAAAATTAAAAATTAAATACCAATGTAGAACGATATATAGAGCGTTCGTTTGTTATTGCATTCATATTAAATCTGCATTTGCTTAAGCTAAAAAAATGTAACTTTTAACTAATTTAGTTACAAGGTTAGAAATACTTCTGTTGTTTTTGGATCTTTAAGTTTTGTTATTATTAGCTAGGCAAATTTCCAAACATCAATCAACCCTGTGGGCATTGCATTGCTTTTTTTTAATAATCCATGTTGACTCTGTGCAAGTAATTCATAATGCAGTAAATTGAAAAAAAATTATCCAAATCTCACAAAACTCTTCTATTACTTCATTTTTTTATCTTAGTTATCTTTAAACAGATACGCTTCAGATTTAAATGTTGTCTTTTGGCAAACTCGACATATATAAAAGAGGATTATCTCCGATTTTCTTGAACATGTTCGTTGGCTAGTGTTTTTTTTCCTCACTCTGTTTTTGCCATGAATGATTTCATCAATACCATACGAGGCTTTATTAGCGTTATTTTGCTCCCCCACAAAGTGCTCCCCCACTAGCCCGGCCCTGCCTAACTCCTTGATATCTCCGAACGCATTTCATGAAAGTGTATGCATACATATTTTCCCTTTATATAGGATGAAATTTTCCCTTTTGCTCGTATTTTCCCAACGCTCTGGCGCTGGTAGTTCTTTCCTCATCGCACCACTCTTCGCTTCACTTACTTTTCCCACTCACACTCGCACTAACGCCCATGGGCCCTCTCCACCATAAAAGTTTCTCGAGTTCGTTTGATACTTTAACGCGCAGCCCCGAGACAGAATAGATGGCGACAAACTTTGTTGTCTAGAAGGATTGCCGCTAAGATAACGAAAGCGACTTACAGTTGATCTCGGAGTCAGCGGAATCATATACTTGGGAGTTGTAGATAACCAAAGAAGTAAGAATATAACAAATGCATTGGGCGCGTAAAAAAAATTAAAAATTGCTGTACGATTTAATGAGACATTAAAGTCATACTGTTCTTCATTATTTCTTTTGATATTATTAGAAACGATATGTATATAAAATATCTTGTTCTTTGGAAGGCATTCCGATACTATTTCAGCTTACTACACATCACATTCACACAAACTCCATCTCCTCCTTTCTTTGTTCTCCTTCCTCCAGATCTGGTAGAGAGTTGAACACATTTTAGCTTCCGCTAGTGGCGCACTAAGACGTCGTAGAACATCTGAGAAAAGCCACGGTTTGCGTTGTTTATCCGATATGCCGAGGGCTTTGCATCAGACTCGCAATTAACTTGAATAAGGAGACGAGGTTATCGGAGAGGGTCTCTAAAGCTTCTAAAGACCGTCTGCTATGGTTACTGTCTGATGTCATCGTCAAGCGACGTTCATTTTCGCGCGACAATTTTATGCATCGTATCATTTATGGTGTCAGTGTTTGAAGATGGGAAAAGGATTTTTTCTCATTTTGGTTTATGGTTTTTGTCTGTGCAACGTTGTCGCGATATTAGATTCAATGGAATAGACTCTTCTTGAATGGCGAAGATATCTTGTCGCATTGATCCGATTTTTGGAAAAACAAAGAGGTTTTGGTTGATTTTGATGTTAAAAATGTAAGCATATAAGTTGTTGGCTCGACTTATAATATCCTTCTGCCACCCACGCTCCAAAGATAATAAGGTAGAAAAAGTAATTTTGTTCTAGACACCGAGCTCCCAACCAATAGAGTCAGATAGATGGATAAACTTTTAGACGGTCAACTTCGTGATTTTTTTCTGTAATTTCACACATTTTCCCTTCGTTTTAGCTTTGCCCGCACTAGTTCGCGGGGTTTTTTCCTTTGTTTTATAGTCTAGTATTCTCCAAGCTTCCTCTTCTCCACCATGTTCTAACCAGTTAATGTTCTACGCTCATTCTAATTATTTTTTTTTCTACTCAAATTAACCCCTATTCAATAACAATGTCAATCATTTACCAAAATACACGCTTTAGAGAATTTTTGGATTGTAGAGAGATCAAAACCATTACTAAACGTCTGCAGCACATCATCTGTTAAATTTAATCCTCGCATGTAACAAAGGTAGAGACGAATTCGTAAACAGCAATGACCACACCGATTCACCAAAATCTTCCTTTCTTTCTTCTCACCTTCCTTTCATACATTTCACTTTTCTCTTTCTTCCACATCTTCGTCCCTCGTTTTAATTTACATATTGCGTAGTTTATGTATCCACCGCACGAATTTACGACTTATTGAAACTGATTCCGGTGCCTCGACAATACCGTTTCAGGTTGCCACGTACTGCCCAATTATTATAAACAAATTACGGCCCGGTATAAATCACATTATTTTCATGCTGCGCTTCTCCGAGCCAAAGAACCCGTTTATGGGTTGGTGCGGGCCGAGGCTCGTATTTTTTTCGAAGATTGGGTGGACAGTTGCTGCTACCGAGGTCCATTCATGAAAACTCGGGGAATGCGCAGGTGTTTGATCTTCGGACTCTCGGAGTTCTTCGAATATCTTACGTGTAATCGTGCATACGGGTATATTTTTCTGTTCATTTTGGAGTCGTATGCGCGCGTGGGAGTGAGGTAGAAAGATGTCAAGAGTTTATGTGGTTTTTACACTTTATTATTGTCATTGTTGATTTTATGTGTATGGGCGGAATATTTTCGTATCTGCATGGTTTAAGTAGTGCTTTGCACTTTTGGATTAAACCTTGAGATTTGCAATTGTAAGGCTCCCATCAGGTCTATCGGAATGATGGGATGTTGCTATAAATAAACCCCGTCCCGTAGTTAATTGGTTTCTTTATCCAATGCTATTTTATTGAAAATTTAGTTTAATAATAAAAAATAAATTGTTATTATTAAATATAACTAGTTTGTCCGTATTCAAAGGTAAATTTTACTTGGAATGACTACAATATGGTCATTTCAACTAAATGGGTTTTTCAGTGTACAAATCAAAATTTCTGCTTATTTTCCAGTAAGCTTCTCATCTCCGTCACGCAAACAGAGACAAAAAGAGTGGTCAATATCCGTCCGATATTAAAAAATATAAATCCTTCCTGAAGAGACAATCTTTTTATCCTAACTGCCATACACTAACTGCATATCAATAAGTCCGCTGCTTTTTCCCGAGCGATAACATAAAAATTTATAGAGAATCTTCCGTTCGGAAATAGTTCACCACATGTGTATAGGATATACAAAGGTTATACATTGTATAAGCATATACATGTGTTCTTCGTATTCGGGAGATCCTTTCGTTGGAAATGTTTTTGGCCTCCGAAGGAGACTCGCATGGCCATAAAAGTTTAGTTTAAATCAAATTTATTGAAAATACCCCCGGCTGTGGCGGTATATATATGTTATATGTAGATGTGTGTCCGTGGTCCATATGTGTGTGGCAGAAAAATTACGTTTGCTTGTACTGCATGCATGATAAAGTATGTACAGTTCGAAGCAAAGTGTTGTTTTATGTTTGGAATTAGGTATTACTAAGAATTTTGGCTCTGGTTTAGTTCGTGCTAATCGAATATTACTATTAGTCAGTAAAATTTTAATTATTCTTGACATTTTTAATCGAAAATTGCTTTTGACTAACAGTTGTTACAATGTACATCGAATGTGGTGACTCAATTTTTCCTTAAATGCCCTTTGAGGTTTCGCTATATCGCAAGAGCTATCTGCAGAGACGCTCAAAGTTCCATAATTAACTGAAAAATGTTTTTTTCAATAAGAAAATAAGTGCCTATAACCAAGAATTTGCTACAGTCTTCGATAAATGTATCGAAACACTAAAACCAAGTGAAACTTAAGCTTCAATTACAAATAAAACTCACGCATTCAGCTTACTTATTGCTAGTTTACTACATACTATATACTTCCCGATCTTGCCGACAGAGGGCCACCTAATTCGTTTCAGCGTTCACGCCAATTTAGCCCCAAGCAAAAGCCGACATCGCAATCTCGAACCGACAATATAAATAATCCGCCACCATCAGCTAGCCACCCCAAGCAAGCGTACGAGCATCACCCCCTTCCGTAAAAAGGAAGAAGCGGCAAACGGCTACCGTATTAGGCATATCACAGGGTCGGAAAAGATGGATGGATGGATGGATAGACGGCGGATGCGGAAAGAGAGCACGCCTCGAGTACGCTTCGAGCACGGTCTCGGAGAGGCGTTGGCGCGTCTCTAGCGATAAAAAATATTGGGCAATAAGTGGCGGAGCGATGTGGCAAGCCCTCCGGAAGCTTGGCACTGAGAAGCTGTCGTGACCTCATTCGACGGACCGTGTAATTGGATGGAGTGTAGCGATATCGACGTTCGACATCCTTTTGCCCCGTTGCTCTTCCTTTATTTCTCTTTTTTTGCGAGCTCTACAGGGTATGGGATATTGGAGTAACGAGGTTGTCGCTACTCCTGTAAATTAAAACGCGATTTGGCTCGCTAAATAGGATAATTTGGCTCGGTTTGGTTCTGATTCGTGTTGAAATGAAAAGCTAAATTAATAAGAACGTCTTCCCTCTAAAATACACATTTTTGCAATGAGCTATCGTCAATAACTACATATAATAAAGCCATATAGAAACCTATCTAACCCAAATTAAAAGCCACACTGGTTATATTTGGAAAATATTCTCATAGTAGATTATTATTATTATGTCATAGATGACTTTGGTCACTACGACCTTAATAGATCTATTGTAACAGAATTCCCTCGTGTGTTGGAATAGATGGAAGCTTCTAATGAACCTTAGTACCACTCAAGGATCTTCTTCCTTCAGTTCAGTAGATGCAAGAAATCATCTGCTGAAATGTTGATGTCGGGTGCAAACTGATCTTAGCACATTTATACCGCAAAAGGGTTAGGACCAACGAGAAGCATGTTTGCTGCTTCTTTGGCCAACTTATCTGCTCTTTCATTCCGTTCGAGGTGTTAAAGTATCTCCTCTCTTAACTTTTGAAGGATATATATAAAAAAAAAGTATTTAATTTTGATTTTTTGTATACTTTTGCAATTAACCATTGCGTGCATTAGAGCTGAGATACTATAGCCCGTCTGATTTGTCTGAGAATAGACTTTATCGCAGTCACATATGCAATTTTACCGTTCTTTCGTATCTGACCTATCTTCCGGATTAATTAAAAAATTTCTGAGTTTATTTCGCGAACTGAAACATGCGTTCGTGCATTGTTAAGATAAAAACTATTTTTATCTGAAAAAAAATTATCGAGTTTACGAAAGATTATCCATATAAAAGTAGAAATAATATTCAGTTACAGAAAGGAGCAATTCGCTATTAGATCCGATCTAAATTTAAAATCCGACTCATGATTTTATTATTCCGGCAATATCTTCTTTCTCCTAACCATAGTTCCGCTGACTATACCGGTTTCTAAATATAACGCATTAGTAGTTATTTATTTGCAGTAGCGCACATATACGAATATAAAAAAGGTATAAATGGAAATGAACGCACAGCGTATAGGTACCTCTTGGAAATTGGGATCCAATTCATAAACAACTCCTCACGCGAGAACTACACAAAACAACGCGGGTAAAGGATGCAACAACGTTGCGGTCAAGATCGTTGTGAATTATGTTTCCTTTGCTATTCATCCTCTCGGGGCAGAAACCGGTAGCCACACCGCTTGCTTCTATGCATCGAACTTCGGCGAGAAGCTGTGAATGAATCGTTGGCCGGACCATTCGAATGATTCGTGTGTGTGTCTGTGTTGTACAACTTTTTGGGTGGTTGTGGTTACATGGGTAGATTGTTCGAATATAGTTATTATACGGGAGATATATTTATGTTTCTTTCTATGAAAGAAGGATAAATAATCATGAGAAGGTACAATAACGAGCGCGCCCCCTTTATTATAATAAATTATTTTTAGTCTGATATTAGTTCCGATTATACCGGAAAAACATTAAACCCTATTTGAAGTTTCAATTTTGATACGATTTATGCAACACTTAACTGTCTTAAAAAACTAATTCAAAAATCATAAGCACAACGATATAATATACCCAAACCGCATTATTCTTAAGACCCAGTTAATACGATCCCCAGCATACGTTGCGAAAAAAATTAGAATAAAAGCCAATTCTTTTCCGGTAGCTGACTTCTATATATTTCTAGCGGAAATGGCCATAAATAACGGAAGATACGTATCGTGGAAAACACGAGCAAGCGATAGTATATATCTTCGCCGCTAAAGCGTTGATCTTCGCTTTGAAAACGGTCCATCTTTTCTAGATCGTGGAACAAGGCGTTAGGACTGATGCTTGCCTCCGTTTGCTGGAAAGTCGTGAAGGGAAAAACAGCGAAATAACCGATAACGTGTAATGTATCGTGAAAGAAGAGGGAAAATATTGATGTATGTTGATTAATAACAAAAATAATTTCATGTTAAGTACATCGGGGCATATTTATTGCTTTTAACATCTCTATATTTTAACACAACTAATTTGATTTAATTTCTTTTATTAATGCAGCATATTTGCAGCGCGAAGTTCATACCAGCAGCGCCGGACAATAAACATTTTGCAGATCCAAATGGTCTTATCTTCAAAGCGGGGTTAGTACGACGAAACCTCCAGAAATTTACGTTATGTCCCGCTGCCATGTTGTATTCCTCCCCGCCCCCATTTCGGGTGGCTTTTCTTTTCTTTACCCTCCGTCCATGGTCCGGCTAATCCAGCGGTATCTACGATCGTTTGGGAACTCGAAGAAGTTTCCGCGTATAATTTTCTGCCGATGATGATGATGCCGCAGCTCGCCCTTCGGATGATTTTTACTGTTATTGTCCTGCCGATAAATTTTACAACTTTTCCAGTATAGCCGGTTTAATATCAGCCCCCCGTTCTCCCTTCCTCTCCATCCACAGACCATTTCCCGGTCGGTTTTTATTATTGGGATGTGATAACCGTTTCAACTTGACGTTCTGCTGGAGCGTTTTGTTCTCCCGTTCTTCCATTTTCCTTCCTTTTTTTGTTGCGGTTTGAATCGTCCGCCGACGTAAAACAATGTCGGCAATAAGATTTTATTGTCGGTACGTATATATTTGCGATTTTCTATTTTATACCGATTATCGGAATCGTATAATTTCCTCTGCGGTTTTTCGCTAAATTGGATTTTCCGAATATATTCCATCTATTCGGGGAGATGAGAGAAAAAGAACCCTTTAAAACGCTGAATCCGAAAGTTTTGGCTCTTTTATCGAATGGAGGTTATTTGTATGAAAATGAGTAAGCGTAATTCGTTGAATTTAGATTGATATTCTTTTATTGTCCTTTAAGATATTCTTTATCGTCTAGAAGCGGTGCGCTTTGGTATTCAAGAAAATATAGTCAGACGTTCTTTCGCCTTCGAAAATTCTACGTTTCCATTGGATACTCTGCTGTTTGGATTGTGATTCATGGCGACAACACTAAAGTTTATCATCGGCAACAATTTGACGTAAAAAGGCATTGCCGTATCCCCAATAGCGTAATACAAATACTGTAAATATAAACCCGAGCGCAAATTCTTTCGTTCAACAGCAAGAAATCGTGAAATTTTACATGTTTTTGAGTAAAATCGGACTCGGGGAATCGATTCCCGCTACCCTTATTTACCTATCTCATTTATTTTTCGAATTGCAGCCCGAAAAAGACTGAAGGTAGGGATCAAAATTTCTCAACATTCTAAAACTTATAGCAATTTCTTTTATGTTTTTTTGTGGCTGATGTGGGCAGATTTGAAACTGACCTTAAAAGTAGCTTAACATATTTCTAGGGATCTTGATCAGATACGTTAATGACGTAGAACAAGCAAATTCAAAATTTCCTTCAAGACTAAAGTCAATTCAAATTTGATTATTCAAACAAATGCGGGGTTTCGAGTGCGTGACGCTTTACCACAGAGTTTGCGTAACTCGCTGTATATTTTATTTTGAACTGCCAACCGTCGCCGAGAGTTGTAAGTTCGAATCCTGCCAGTGCCTTGAAATCTTATTTCAGTAATTCGCCGACAAAATCAAGGAAAAACAGATTCTTCAATTGTTTTGTTGATATATTTTGTTTGTTTAAATCAACGGTGTAGGTTTTCAGCAATTAACTTTTTGGTACACGATATCATTAAAATTACTAACTTTAACAAATTTTCTGAAGTTGTCGTCTATAATGCAACAAACGTGAAATTAGATTAAGAATTAAAAAATTAAGCCAATTAGAAAATTTTGAGAAAATAACAATAAAAAATATGTTAAATTATCCTTCTATCTAAGTTACACGAGGGACTTTCAGGAACCTTTTCTAAACTGATTTCGAAATTGTTTTCCAATCAAATAGTTTCAAAAACATTTTAGGAAGTGCGAAAAGCCAAATCGATAGCGCTAGCAAACATTGTGATCAAGTAACGAAGAGATAAATAAGAGTTTGGTACAGCGGAATGTCTGGTTCATTTTAGATTTAGAAGGAAGGATCACAATATTGATAATATCAATTGAATTAAGATTGTAAAAAAAATCGTCTACAACATCCCTCCATATAGTTATAAACATTTCCTTACTTGCTGTTACAATTACCTAAATTAACAAGCCATCATCCCTTTCCCATAATCCCACACAAACATCTGCAATACGCAAGTAAACGCATATTTAGCAAAATACCTCACGCAATGACAGTCGTGCCATTTTCACGCTAGAATCCGTACGGTATAATTCGGAAAACTCTCCGCAAACAGTTTAACGCATGTCAAGAGATGACACCCATTGTGATCCTCGAATAGAGCCTTTGGCGGCGGAGTCGTCCCTCGTCGTTGTCCTCTCCGGTTAACTCCACTACTTAGCGAGACGTAAACGGTGTCAATGAGAGTAGAACGAAAGCGCATTACATAATCTCGTTTTGGCGACGCGACACAATGGCCGGCTTGTCATAACTGTATGACAGATCGGTTTACGAACGCTATTGTTCGCCGTTTCTCTTGCGGTCTTGGTGAATACGTTTTAAGCTCTATTTGAGGGTTGATTAGAATTGTGGCCGATGTTTATGTACATCGTAAATGTGCGTATGGATCGCTTTGAAAGGAGATTTCTGAATTAACAATGTTTGGGTTGACAGAAAACTGTTATTGTAGCAGCTAAACAGTTGTCGATGTGACGGATTACCCTTACGCGGTTGACAAGCAAGGATCCGGAGTCAATGAGATTTACACATAAACCAGCATATATTTCTGTTACTAATAAATAATTCGAAACAGTGATTTATTAGACAACGGTCAGAGTGAAGTGTAAAATTATTTTGTAATGTTGCCTACATCTTCACTAGTCGCTTTAAGGATTCCTAGATAAATTTGAAAAATCACTATCAAATTATCTTCGCTACAACGAAAACTATCGAGACTGATTTAAACTTGCTACTAAGAAAAGAAATGTGAAATTATATAGTTCAGCATTTAGTTTATCTTTCCCTTTAAATTTAGTCGTCTTAATCGAGCGGTATTTATTTTGTTTCGCTACAATCTTAATGTGTTTTTTAATATTAAGTTTCTAGAACAAAGATATTCATCACAGGATTTTATTGGTTACTTCCAGCAGATTTATGATACGCATAAATTAGGAATAAACTGAATCATGTATGTACATTATACATTCTAGAATGTCAGAAGTCTTGATTTATTCTAACATAATCCTCAATTCGTGTTTATAGAAACCAAATTGTAGTAACCCTACTCATAATTACAGCTTTAACTTAAACGAAGATTAGAGACTGCATTAAAGCGTGTAGACAACAAGTCCACACTTCCAGCAGATGCTCATGTGTTTAAACGGAGTTTTTACATTGATCGAAATCATTTAGTCATAATATTTTCTATGGTACCTTTATGGTTGTTTCATTACACCGAAGAGGTACCTAAATTTTTGCTTTTTTGAAACAGCGATTTTCTCCCAAACTCTTACGGACGTATGTACATGTATGTTATTGTAGACTTCCATGACCGTTGCTTTCTTTTAAAGAATTTAGTTTTCCGGGTTAAGACCACGTCGTAATTAATAAAAAAAATAGAACTTCTTCCGGGCTGCTGCTGTGAAAAGCTCAGGCGATATAGATTTTCCGCAAACGTCAAAGCCATATTTGCTCGTACAAGGTTGCAACAAAGAACTTATAACGCATTGCAGTGTAATTCCTGCAATAGCGTGAAGGCATTTTTTATATTGTTCAAGACCAATATGTTTAACGTGAAATATGATAATCCTTCAAAGCCATTTTAACAATTTATTCAGGCTGTTATCTTGGAGTAGATATAAAAGATAGCATCTACAGTAATTCTTTTAGACCCGTAAACACATACTTAAGATAAAAGAAAACTGACAAAATATTTGTTCTTTTTTTCAATTTTTTTTAAACATTTAATAGGGAATTGAATAAAATATTTGTCAAATACGTGTCTTTTATTACTAAAGATACTATATACACTAGTTAGTGAAAAGCTAACTCTTGAATAGAATAAAGTAACTCCAAGTACGTATCGATATCACACTAGCAGTGAATTCTTTTAGTGTAAATTAACACTAATGGAGTAGAAGTGTTATTTTTGCACTACGAGCTCAATTATGGATTTACACTAGCAATGGCAAATGATCTCTAGTTATTAACACAACTTATAGTGTTAACAAATTTACACTATTTAGAAAGATCTCCACAAATCCGGCGTAGTGTGCTTGTAGTGAGAAAAATCTTTTACTGCGCAATTACGGCCATCTTCAAACTCCGGAAATGCGAGCAATTATCAATTAACTACTTAGACGGGCAATTATTCACCGATAACTAATTAAACGAAAGGCAAACATACTGGTTCTTGCTTGTGCTTAAGTAGTTACTCGCTGCACATGCATAATACACAGAATTTTTGCATAATTTCGCCCTGTCCTGAGCCACTAACAAGTTATGCGGTGATTAATGATTTCTGCCAGGTGTCGCTATTAATAACGCTAGTCATTATTCCGAACTTGACTGTTAAGTGATGGAAAAATGACGTGCAACGTTAATGAGCGGCAGTATTAGTACTACTAATAGTCTTTTATTATTAATATTTGCATTAAAGGCTTCTGACTTGGTCGTAAATAATTGGCTGTTGAAACTGTTAGCTGCGATATTACGACACCACTAGTACGATGTAGTAATGTAGAAATAATAATTGTTTATTATACGGATAATTAGTGATACGGGTTTCTGTATAATTGCTCTTTACAATAATCATAATTACTAGCTGTAAAAGTTGGCGGAATGTATTTAAATTGTTTTAAATATAATTACCTAGAAAGAAGGGAAAGCATAATCATTACATGATAGTAATACCTGACAGTTATTCATTGAAATAATGTTTTTCTGTCAATAGTATCATTAATCTTTTTTTTCTATTAACTAAATTGACGTGAGATATGCAATAGATATCTTTGACCTTATACGTGTATGTGTGGTAATTATGATTGAACTAACTCTGTTTGTTGTCAATCAATATGGTGGATGTGGTTACAGTCACAAGAAAAAAAATTAACCCTCGCCGCTAGTAATGTTTATTTGTCGAAAGGGAGGACATAATTTTTTTGTCTCATTGTACATATCACGTAAATTGAAGTGCTATCAAGAAAGTACCTTCCAATCACTTAACAATTACGGACGATATTCCAATTTGGGATTTAATAATCCGAATACGTGAAGGACAAGATATAAAAATGCTCACAATATACAGGAATATGTGAGTCATAGAAATCTCGAGTAAATATATTCAGCGATAGTCACTTCTAAAGGACGTTAAAGCCCGCACATACGAATTTCGTCTGATATATGAATGTGTACACAATCTAAGGCTATTGGGAAGCACACGTTACTTTGCGATGGGTTCCAAATCATAGGATCGAAGGAAATGAAAAGGTAGATAAGCGGGCCTAACTACTTTTGTGGTCTCTAGAAGCAATAAAGACATTGGAGAATAATCAGAAGGCTTGGTACTAGAAAAGCGTTCCGAGACAAGAAGAGACGAAAGCACCCATATCAGGTGCACCGAAGACAGCCAAAATAACGTCTACCGTTTAGTAAAGGGAGCCAAAGGAAGAAGATCCTGGAGCAGTACTAAAGTTTATTAAAAGTTTCGTACTATTCTAGTACACGCAAGGGCTTTCTGTGACACTCCATCAACTCAATTTTACATTAAGTATATTAATAGTGCCATACCTAAAGCCACAACGAAACATTTCAATAACAAATACTGGAAGGCAGTCTAGACAATAGAATTTTCCACTTGATGTCAGTACTCTAAGCTGGCAAAAAAACATGTGAGGGTATCGTGGACAATTTCCTCATGGTATTGATGGAATCGTTTACGGCAAAAGCAATACAAAGGGGAAAAAAACTCGGTAACTCGGTAACGTCCGCGTGGTTCCGAGAGTGTTTTAACTCCACCTTGCACCGCTGTTTGTCTTACAGCTATCACAATATTTGAAACAGCAAAACAGACAGTGCCAAGAGATCTTGGCACTGCCTGGTGGCAACAGAAACATGCCTGCCGTTTTTACAGCAGTGGAACCACGCTGATAACACCGGGTAGGCAGGAACATGTCCGTGTATGGTGTATTTTTTTCTCTCCTTGCATTGGTTTTGCCGTAATTGATTCCATCAGTACCTCGAGGAAGCCATTTTAGCATTATTTTTTGGTTAAAAGAGCTGAGGTTTAGTTTGCTATCCGAGAAATTACAGAATCGGCCTTCTGATGCGCAGGTTCCAAAATTGTACAGAATAAAATAAGCGGAATACTGTGAATTAGCTCTTCCGACTGCTTAAGAACGCAGCGACCTTCCATCTTCAAATCAAGATCTACTGTACACCCTATGTCTAAGGACCTCAAGACAAAGTATAGATAAAATATAGACAAGTATAGACAAAGTATAGATATAAATGTAATCAGATGTTCATTGTAGTTTCTAACTCCTAAATACCCATTAAACTCGGTGTTACGCATACGTTTCTACATTCGGCGAAGCTGATTTACTCAACCATCCTCTTCTATT
This sequence comes from Marronus borbonicus, assembly GCA_902655005.2. Lineage (NCBI taxonomy): Eukaryota > Metazoa > Arthropoda > Insecta > Coleoptera > Scarabaeidae > Marronus > Marronus borbonicus. The sequence goes on along the minus strand of LR737380.1, from coordinate 28,290,517 downwards.
TACGAATTTATTTAAATTACTGATTTGTATGTGTTCTTTTCTCGCCTTGTTCAAGTCGGGCCACCACGCTGAATCATCATTGCGGTTGGCCGTATTCGTGTGTGTGAGTCCGCGTCCGTGGCGGCGGCGGCGGCCATCTGTTTCGCTCGTGTTTTATGCTCCTTCTCGATTCGCGAGCGAACTCTCAAAAAACTAAACACGTCTTCTTCGGATTCGATAATAACCGTTGGCGTGGCCGTGCGCTTACCGAATTAGTTACTCATTTGTTTATTGGTGCTACAATACTTAAAACGTAAACTCCCGTAAGTTTTTCCTTCTTCGAGGCCACGAAACACTGGATAAACAGGTCGATTTATTTTTATAAATAACGCCCAGTTATTTGTGTTTACTTACTTGCGTTACACGGTGGTGGTGTTACGGCATGTTACGCCGAACCTTCGTATGCACCTACATATGTAACATGTTGATGTTAAATTTACGCGTTGGCCAGCCTTTAATGTTCGGTTCATAAACGTAATATTATTAGTTCTTTATGAATTCGGAAACTTGATGAACTTTTTAAGATTTAATACGCGCGTAAGCAAACGAGATTTATTTTTATTGCTTCTGCAGATCTACATGTTTATCTCTGACGGGTTTCTACGAGCAAATGAAAATTTCCAGTAACAAGACATTAAGAATGCCCTAAATATGGCTGTTAACCAGTGATGTACATACACTACTTTGCTTTTGGCCGTATGATGAGCAACTAAACAAATAATTTTATTGAATGATGATTTGTTTGATTTTATCAAAAATCTATTTTGTTAAAAAAATATGGAAATTGAAGAAAAATCTTTGATGTAGTAAATATGCTTTAGAAAAGAAAAAACGTGCTTTGGCTAACAATTACATAGGAATACGATCACTTTTTTTTAATTTTGGCAACGTGCAAATATTATTATTTTAAGCTTATCTAAAAAATCAATAATGTATCCTATCCTGTTCAAATAATGAATCCATTCGAATTATTATATTTAAAATTTCTTTTAAATGAGCCCAAATTCTTAATCAACTATACTTTGCACACCTACACTTGAAAAACGTGCAAAAACATCAACCTCGCCCTAATCGAATAACCGCTGCACACATTCGAACAATACAAAACATGCACACTCACCATAACCATTAAATCAATTTGCTATAGAAACTCAATTACAATCAATAACGTTCCGCAATTTAGAGCAATAATTCCCGATTCCGGTGTCATAAAAACAATTGAATATACACGCTCTGCACTACGAGATCTCCACCCTCTGCTCCACGAACGGAATCCAAGCCATCAGCTTCCTGGCCGTGGATGCGTATGCAATCACGTCTATTGGATATTAATCCGGGGTATTCCGGAGCGTCTGATAGAAAGAGAAAGAGAGAGATGTAACCGGGGAATGGGCCGAATTGGCCTATCGAAAGGGGAGGAAGGTCTAACGATAATGGATATCGAGATTGTTCCGGGAATCTGATTTATGACATGGAAAACAAATCTTGGGGGTCCGCGTGAGAGAGACCCAAAACGCCGACGGCGAACAAATTGAATCAGGTCAGCTGTCACGTCGTGTTTCGACGGACGACGCTGTATGCCGTCGCTAAACCGATACCCGCCGCTATAATCAAGATAACCGTGGCTAGGTTGCGCGAAGTTGTTACTCTTGTTTTTGACGTTTCACTATGACAGTTCGCTTTTGCGAAAAATTGGGAATTATTGGTCGGATGATATGTGGGCATCGATATTCATCCGCATGGGCTACTATTGATCTGAAATGAGTATGTTTGAAAAAAGTAATATAATTTTTTGGGAAAAGAAATGAAAATTTTGCAAGAAATATAACTGCAGGTATGCAAATCAGTGCAAATGTTAAAATTAAAGAATTAAAGTAGTAATAAGAGAAGTAGAAGAAGAAGAAGTTCTTGGATATAAGAGAAGCCTTGCCATGGCAAGCGAAACGCCGTGAGTTTTTATTCAAATTAAAGACAATTCGGGAAATTAAAAAGCAGCAATTATTTCGAAATTGTACCTAGATTGCATCAATAAAAACACCTTTTCCTGCATTTGGTTAGCAATCATGAGAAAGACTCAATGATATTATCTGCTCCTCTTAAACTAATTTGTGGTGGATAAAATCTTTATTCAAATTAAGAGAAGAAACAAAAAGTGAGGCAACTGTTTTCGAATTTTGAACCACCCTCTTTTTGTTATTAAATATTAATAAAGCGAATCCATTTCTTTCTTCAGGTTGACGATTTAATGATAATGGAAGAGTATCCGGTCAGAAATGCACATACGTGAATACTTCATCAGATACCTACCACTGCGAAAGACGTTCTGGCTCTTGATATTCGTGTGGCACATGTTTTCCCCAAATAGTATCTAATAATTTCTAAATGGCTATAATCACGGTACCTTAAGAGGTATGTGCGTATCCGCTAATGATATTTTCCTTCGTTTTTTCGACGGTTTCGAGTTGTTGAATCGATCGAAGAATTTCGGTTCGGTAAAAACGCACTCTACACGTCGAACCACCGCGAGAGGCCAGCTGCCAAAGATATTAGAGGTGAGCCGGCGAGGTGTCTATAAGGTGACGGTCGCTTCTGTAATGACAGAGCCGGTTAATTGACACCAAAATGAGAACTGTAATCACGGCCTCGCCGGTCCCGGCGACCGTTCAGGTGTGGTGGATTCAATTACTGTTTTGTGTCTCTCACGAACTCAATTCTCCAGCATGCAACTGCTCATTTTCTTCGCTTGCCGGACGCGTACGTCAGCCAAACCGCCCACCGGCAGCCCCGTGCTATTGTTGGAAATTACTACATTAGTACTGATGGACAATGTAGTAGGTAAGTTTTTCGAGAACGGAATGGGATACGATGGGATTCTGAGGAGGTCGAAGAAGAGGAAGTTATGTAGGTATAAGAAGATTTTATAGAAGAAGAATCACAGTAAAGCGGTAAATGGTTTGAGAAAATGAATAAAATTTGTAACCCATCATCTCCAACATTAACAATCCAACTTTTGCCTTACATATGGTTACCTGACAGACTGGTTAGCTAGTTTCCAGCACAAATTCCTGATTTGGCAATTAAAAGTTAATACATGATTAAAAACTCTTCGAAATTCTAGTTCTACTTTAACGGATTTTTTAGTGTTCACTGTATATATTTTGTACATTCATAAACGCAATCTTGCAAAATTATTCTGTACATATAATTTGAATCCTTGCTATCTGTAAGATTAATCTTCCTTATAATAACCGTCCAAAGTAACTCTTTGGATTCTCTTGTGAATCCAAAAACAAAGCTTCTCTTTGTATAACCACTTATTATAGTTTTTATGTATTCAATCAACAATAATAATCTTTGTCCATTATTCATGCCGTTAAAGAATGATTTCCAATGTTGGCGAATGGCGACAGAGTCTGCTGCTCAATGGATTTTCAATTTTAAATGGAAGAAAATTGAAAATTGAAAAAGAATCTGATTTTTCCAAATTAATTCTAGAAACACTCTCTCGGCAATTTAAATTAAATAACAAGTAACAAATAATGAAGCTTTATAATAAAGAACCTAACCTGCTATCAAGTTATTAAGATGCTTCAAGCACTATGTTTATGTGTTACGTACTAGAATTCTTCCCTTTTCAAGCAAGGTAGGGATTAATGATAGAACTTAATCGTTGAACGCTTTTAACTTCAGAAAAGACAAATACCGCCAAATGCGTGTTACTTTGATATATGTCAGGACTAAAATCGTGTAGTGACGCAACTAAGAGACTGATACTTACGGATGTATATGTACTTTACAGGATTGCTAAGAATTCATAGATCAGTGAAGATGCTGCGACGTCACAACCGCCATTTGTAGGACGGAAAAGATTTGCTTGTGTTCATACGTGAAGATGTGATTATAATCAAAATTATTCATTGCGATGTTTTCTCACTTATTTGGCATACGGTTTTAATTTGTTACGTTCCGTCGTATCATTCTCGTGGACATCCTCAAGCCTATAAATAATAATCTTTTGGTTAACAATCTACAATTTTTTTCCTTGTAAAGGTTCACTTTTATTGAATACCACTTATTTTCTTTGCTCATCAATTAAAAGAACTATATTGTCGCCCGCCAGCTTCTACTTTCTTTCACATTGTATTAAATAATGTTTTTCTTTCTTTAAATTGAAAAAGAGGAAAATAGGATTATTTAATACAATATGAAAGTAAGGAGAAGCTGATAGGGTTTGTCTTTCTTCCAGCATATCTTTTATTGCAATATTCCACGTTTTCTTGGGTCTCATTTTTCTTCTTTTCGCCATCGACCTTGCCTCCTATATAGCTTTCACGGGTCTTCCATTACACTAAACCATTTCGGCTGCTACTTCTCGATCGTCTTTGTTAAAGACTCTATATTTAACTCTTCTCTAATTTTTTCATTTTTTATTCTTTCCTTGATACACCTTTTACTCTTCTTAAGTATTCTAGAAAGTAGACTTCATCGCCTGAAGTCTACTTTCTAGGCTGTTGTTGAGGTACCCACTCCATTATGTTAGTACTGGCCGAAATACTGTTTTAAACGTAGTCATTTTTGTGCCGTTATTTATTGTTTTGTTACTGATAAATGTCTTGTTGAGAGCCTGGTATACTTTAGCCGCGGTGTTTACTCGTCCGTTGATTTGAATCGTTACGTTCAGATGCTTAAAAGAATGTACTTGCTCCAGAGTATTTCCGAAGAATTTTACACTTACTTTTACCTTTCCTTTCCCCAACACTATCACTTTTCTTTTGTACGCATTTATCTCCACAATCTCCTTTGCTCAATTCCTCTTGCCACATTTTAAAATTTTCTAGGGTGCTAAAAGTTGGTAAATTCAATCCTTTCATTTGATATCATAAAGGGAGTGAAATAATTAAAGAACCAAAGTTTAAAAAAGAACGTTTTATGACAATTCGATGATTACAATAGTTGGAAGAAAAAGTTTTTTTCCAATTTTTATAATTCTGGAATAGATCCTCAATAAGCATCTCCCCCATTCCATCAGATCCCACTCCAAAACTCTCACGTTCTAATATTAAATCAATTTTATTAATAACTTCTTACATTTTCATTAAATTTATTACGTTTTCATTAAACCCAATTGCTTCCTAAACTTTATAACTCGCCTTAATCCCATACTTCGATAACCGAAATTAAAAACTTCTCCGGCGCGATTCCCCCGTGTGCGACGAAATAAATTGAATCGGGGGGCGACATTTTTTCGACGCTCCGAGACCGCGAAATCTCCAATAATAATGAAGTTAGATCCGGGTCTTCGTTCGCCGCCGCCTCACGCCATCCGACTCGGCGCTCGCCATAAAACAATTTAAAAAACAAACTTTCGAAAAATTTTCAAGAGATATTCAAGATGATTACTGCATCTCCGCCTCGAGCGTCCGAGGATCCAATAAAGGCAGGGATGGGAAGAAGACGTGAATCCGAGGGGTCGGTGGCATTATACCGCTTCCGTCGTGAATTGATGAACAAATTCCTATTAAATCTTCTTCTTCTCAAGGCGGGCGGTTGGTGGACTTTTCTTTTTATATTGAATAACTTTTACAGCGCGATTTAAACCTGCTTCTGCTGTTACCGCCGCTGCTATCGCCTCTGGGTTCTTCGGGAAGAAGCAGTGCCACAGCTGGATTGGATTAAGTTTACAGCCGCGCGCGTCGGCTGGCCCTAGTTCGCTGGTATGCTTGATATTATATTAGATATAGACACCCTCTCACTCTTTCGAGAGGCAGTGCAAGTATCACTGAGGAAATATGTGTACAATGTTGGATGCTATCAACTTAGCAATATTAAAATTGAGAATCTTTATTAAAGTTATCGACACTCTAAAGAAATAATTAAGTCACCTCATTAATACTCGTTGACTCGAATTTCGAATAGACTTTGTACCGACCTTATTATTAACTCGTTCAACACGAATTTGCTTACGTACACTGCCGTTCAGAGAAGTTTGGTAGGTTGGTAAAAAACATGAAAAGGTTACAGAAACAAACGAAACTAAAAAATGCAATTTTATTGTACATACAGGAAAAAAAAACAAAAATAAATAAATAAAAAGTTATTCTGGCCTAATATAACATACTGAACATTATATTTTTTTTTCATCGAAAAAACCTCCTTTGCTGTTAATCACCGCTCGAACTATTCTAGGCATTCTTTCGATAAGTTTTGTTAAAACGGATTGTGGAATATTAATCCACTCATGTTGCAGAATACTCCGTAAATGTTCTTGTGAAGTTGGGCATATTTTTCGGATCCTCCTGTCCAGTACATCCCACAACAACTCTATAGGGTTCAAATCCGGGCTCTGTGGGGGCCATGTCATTACTTTCAGGGTGTGCTGTTCTTCTTGCTCCTTTAGATAGTTCTTACACACTAACGCAGTGTGTCTTGGGTCGTTGTCATGCATGAATGTAAAGTTACGGCCTATTATACGCAATCCTGATGGCACTGCATGATTCTGGAGTATTGCAAAATGATTTTCCTTCCTCATTACACCCTACACTCTGCATAAATCTCCCGTCCCAGTAAAGGAGAAACATCCCCACACTAACACAGAACTACGCCCTTGCTTCACTGTAGGCACAATGCGGTTCGGGATCACTTTTCGGTTTTAGATCTTCGGACATACACTCGTCGATTTTGCCCAAAAATCTCAAACTTTGACTCGTCACTCCAAAGCACGTGTTTCCAATCATCTAACGACCAATCTAGATGAGAACGGGCCCACTGTAGCCGTTTTGCTTTGTTGCCCTGACGTAATAAGGGTTTTCGAATGGCAATGCGTCTATGAAGGTCCGCTTGTTGAAGTCGACGTTTTACCGTACTCGCCGAAACTTGTTCTTTGCGGCCGCGATTGACTTCGGCTGCTATTTGTGGCGCTGTTAATTTTCTATTGCGTTTGCTTAATAATACAATTCTCAAATCTTCAGCTTTTGTTGTTTTTCTAAATGCTCCGGGACGAGCACGATTTTCTATAGTTCCAGTTGTCCGATATCGCTTTATGATGTCATTTACTGTTGAACTTCTCATATTTATTTTTGCAGCAATTTGTCGCCCCGAATATCCTTCTTCGAACAGCGTAATAATGCGTGCACGTTTTTCTACACTGGTAGGCTTGCCACGTGCCATTTTGAAGTATATTTTCTTAAAACTTTCGCGCAAAAACGACAGATGCACACCAACACACGTTCAACAGTAAAATGAAGCAAATTTATATCTTTACGCCTGTGATAAATAAACAAGAATGATACTGCGGTATATTTCTTAAATGTATTGTTCGTTAATAATCCCCAAACGACCCGTTTCAAAAGATCGGTACTTCCGAGAAATTCTTGGAATGATAATAAAAGAGACTTTATTGTGGTTGTCGCAATATTCCTACTTTACATAATAATTTATGGCTTTAATCCCTTAGAAAAGAGTGTATGCTTAATATTTTTCTAATTTTATGTATTAATAATTATATACAGTGTGATGACCGTATGTGATGATTGTATGACCGAATTTCACTGAACGGCAGTGCATATGTCTTCGAATTTCGTTCGTAAAAATCGTTTTTTCTTGATTTCTATTTCCTGAGAAGGACTTTGGTCTAATTGGTTTAAGGCATATCAATATTATTAAATATCCTTGGTTAGTTAGATGTTCTCAAAATTTAGTGCAGTAATGGGACTGCAGGCAGTAGTAACGATGGAAAAAGTTGCCAAAAAAATTCACAGCAGATATTTTGTTCTTCAATAATAACAGTAAAATTTAAAAAGCGTACTTTCCCATGTTATCTTAAGGAAATGCCTGGAAGAAATGTATATCTTTAAGATAATTAAGAAATATCTTAGATACAAAACGTTTATTCCAACTGGGCTGAAACTAACCGAATTAGATATAGAAAATCTTTCTCCTCTCTGTTTAATAAAAATGCTACAGAAATAACCCAACGATCATGATACCAAAGAGTAATTGTAAAATATAAATGAGCTGTGAGAAACGGAGCATCGAAATTCTTTTAACCCGTTGTCCGTTGATCCCCAAAGCACGCTATATTCTGATTATTAAAGTTTATAGTTGCCCGAACAGCAAATCTTATACATACTTGCAACCATTCATCCGACCATCGTACCATCGTAGGTATACGTTTCATGTGCATGTGCTTACATATATGCAAGTAAGTATTCACGCCGGCAAACGACCCGAAGAAGATTATCATTAACCTTCATTAAATTTTATGGAATCAATTGCCTTCTAAGTTTATTTAATGTTATGGGGCTTTAAATACATACATGGCATACACTACTTGGCTGTATTATACACATCCACTATTCATATTTTTTTCTTGAGCTGACCAGCGGAGGAGATATACCAACTGTACAGGGTGTCATTAAATTATTCAATTTTAAAATTGATCGCCTTTGCGCTTAATATGAATTACGTGAACGGCTTGTTGAAAAGACCTTCGTGTGTTCCGGTAAATAATAATATGAAATATATACATGTACACAGGGTGTCACGTCAGGAACTGCAACCATGGACGTCTACAGAGCTATAAATTATTAAAACTTGAAAATTTGATAGGGTATTAATAGAGGTACGCGTTATGTTCTAGTCGTGGGAGTTTCTAGAGATCCATCGCGGGCTAATGATGTTGAAGGACACCCAGTCGATACTTATCCAATCTTCCGTATATCCAACAGATATAGACTCAAAAAAAAAAGGACATGGCATTCGAGAACTTGAAATTCACGACAAAAAGTTAGATGTAGGCGGTATCGCCATTGGGCTCAAACTCGAAGCAATAGTCGAAGATTGTGAAAATTCTTTTTCTTCAAGATATTTGTCTGCCAGAAGAAAAAACTCTTATGTTTTTCTATGCATCGTTTTCACTATCCTAAGTATAGGGTTGTCATTGTCTAATCTATTTGCTTCCTCAATTAGGATAAGACCATATTAAGTAGCTTGTCGAAGAGAATATTTTACTACAAGCCTCTTTACCACCGCGCACATGTTAAATTTAGATAAATTTCTGTGTTGTGTTTGTATAAACATTTCATTCCAGGCACACCGCAACAACATCTTCAAATAATCTGTAACAAGCCAGACGATAAGATTACGAGAGACACGCATTAACCGGGCTGCATTTTAATCCTTTCAAGTGCTGCCACCGCCGAAGATCGTGACTGACGCGGACGCGTCGGGCCAAAAGCGAAAGGCAAAGGCGAAACGGCTATAAACGGCAACAGCACACAAAAGATCGGTTCGGTAATGACTCCCACAGTCCGTACCTTACTACGTAGGAGTCTGGTGTTTTTTTCGGAAGGAGCGTTCCGTTTGATGTGCGCAATACGCCCGCAACAGAGCCGCATCACAGAGATTCACCACATCCGCACATTCGACCCGTTATCTCTACACCGGTATAGCCGAAACCATTAAAATATTACACGGAGACGATTAACTGATTAACATCAAAGGGTGCTGCATGGTGCAGAAGTTTGTCGGGACTTTAGTCTGTCGAAATTGGCCGGTCCTTTTTTCGAAATGTTTATTATCAGCTACCGAGCACAGTAGGGTCTCCTTAGTATGAGCAGCACGTGTTGAACCTTTCTGCTGTCGATTTTCTTTTTGTAAATTACTTTTAGCGTCTTAATTCTGATTTCGACAGATAACGTAGAATCAAGCACAATTCTTTTTAGAGATATTCATTTGAATAAGTCAACATAAGCCAACGAATTATCTTTTTTCTGCAATTTTTTTTTGTAATCAACATTTATACAAGATCGTTATTTTAACGCATAAAATTGTTGTCACAGAAAGTTTTTCAATTGACTCCATCGCCGGATCTACACAATAACAAAACTAATCGCAGCGTTAGCTTAGAATCGTCAAAATCTTATAATTATCTTCTTGGTACTTCTGTGGAATTGCTCAAAAATTATAGACCGTTTGTAAGTCAAATTTCTAATGGTGACGGCCCAACGATGTGTAAACTTTTTTAAAGCTTGTGAGCGTTTGTGTGTAAATTATGGGTGCAAACTGTTCCATTTCCAGCTTTATTGCCACCATCACAATAACTCACTTGTGCCACTTGGAGCTCTATCTGCCCCGATGATTTCTTACTTATCTTACGCGAACATCATCATTTACTTGCCTTTCGGTTGTGTCCATTGAAATTTTTTGAGCTGCAGAAAATTCCCTATCCATGTCTCATTAATAACAACAATTTCAAACAAAACTGCTTCTTTTTAATGTTCTTGTAATGTCCAAACGCTTTTGTTTTTCGTGTGTGCTCTACTACATTAACCTCTTACATTAAGAACATATATACCATAGATTTTAATTATTATTTAAGAAAAGGAAAAGTTGTAAGAATTTTTGAGATATATTTCAATATGCACGATGCAAAAGAAATTTAAAGCAGCAAAAGAAACCAATACAAAAAACTAATCCATTCACATCATTATTGCGTACGCCAATTTCCTCGGAACATCTATTACTTTTAATAACACTTGAGAAGACAATGACGTCCGCCTTTGTCCGTAGAAAATGGCATTGCGATAAGAATACATCAAACGCGAACAAAAACAATACGAAACCAAAAGCGCACAAGAAGAAAAAAAATGATCCGCTCCCTGTAAAAGAAGAGCCGAAGGACGTGGCGAGTAGCGAAGTTATTAATTATTGCGATGGATGGCTCGCGGCACCAATATTACAGGGCGGCGTGTCCAAAACTACAAGACAACGCGCCGCATCAACATGATTCCTATGTGTGTGTGTGTATGTGTACCAAAGCGCGTCCGTCCGTCGGTTATTATTTACGTGCGACCGAACGGGTCCGCGTTTTGAATAAAATTACCATCGCCAAACAATTATCATATCCGTATTCGGCAGCTTTGTCGATGTAGAAGAAGTAGAAGCGGTTTCCATCCCGTTTTTGCGACGTACGCGGCTACCTTCGATCGAAAGGATAAACGTTTTACGGCATATGCATATCAAGATCGTAATTAGCTGAGATTACGGACATTGTTTGGCTTCCATTTATCTTTTCTTTGTAACTAAAATAATCTTGGAAAGATGAAATGGTGGAAGTCCAAAATGTTAGCGCCAAATTACAAAACCGTTATAGGTGAAAGATAGCGGGTTGCGTGAAACATTTGTGCCAAGTTATACACAGCTTGTATTTTGTAAATAATTGTAGAATATCATTTTGATTTACTAATAGCCACGTTGGACGCTTTGGAAATAATATCGACGACTTCCATTTTAAGATATAACCCAAGAAGGGTGTTTAACCGCATTGTATATAGACTTCTTTCGACGTAAACCACTAAAATGTCTTCTCTTTCGTGGGAAATTCGAGAAACTTGTTCGAATCTCCCGATCCGCTCTCGTATCTCGACGTATCAAAACGTATTCGATCAAATTATAAAATCTGAGAAGCCTAAATGATTTATGGAATAAATAAATATTGCGATGCACGCGATAAGGGGCGCCATCCCGAAAGGCTAAAGCTACACGCACCCCTCAACGAAAGCCGGTGTCATCTAAAAGTGTTACGAAGAAGAAAGATATATGACTTGTTTGGATTATCTCGCGCCAACTGCAGCGCGTATTACACACTCCCGCATGCCGAAATGGCTCTTCTTATCTGTTTTCCGATCCTCCCGCAATATGTAACCCCGACGACGAACGAGTCATCAGCCCCTTTTCGAGTAACTCTAAGCGAGCGACCCGACATCGACAAACCCAAACAATTACTTAACCCCATTAAGTTAAACAAGACAGGGCCGTTATATAAACTCACTAATTGTCCGTGTATTAACTCCGGGAGCAAACAAATTAATCGCAGCTTAGAGAGATCGTTAGAAAAATATGACGGGCTCCATGTACGGTGAGTGGAAGGGAAGGGGGATGGTTAAGATAGGTGGCGGGGTGCGGCGAATGTTAAGAGATATGAGGACGTTACTGTAATCGCAGGGGCGGCGTTTTGAGGGTTACATCTGATCGCGCTATTTAGATGATATTTCGTATAAAGCAGAATACGGCAACTAACAATAAGTCGAGGGAAATAGGAAAGACTATGAAATTAAGAAGGCGGAAAAGAAATATTAATTAATTAAGAAATTCCAAAAATTAGCTCATCTTGTCATGTTCTCTTTGCTCTTCCTCTTCTTCTTTTCTTTGTTGTTCTTGGCTCGTACATCTTTCTCACAGTTTTCGTCGCGTTCATTCTCTTAATATGTTTCAGCCATCGAAGTTGATTTTTCTCAAGTATCTCGTTTTGGTTTTACATTTAGATTGTTACAGTATTTCGTTTTTAATTCTGTCCTATCTTACCTTCTTCGTAAGTATCTCATTTCTGTTGTCCTGATCTTCTGTTTGTGTATTTTAATACGTTTGCATAAAAAGCACTACATGCACGAATGTTTTTCAAACTACGAGCACACTGACCATCTATTTTAATTTTTGAAATAAATACGGTTTCTCTACTTATCCCCTAATATAGTAACCGACGCTATCTCTAGTGTTAAAAACCTAACCTAGTCCCTACCCAGTATGAGCTGAAATAAATAAAAGCGAATATTGAATTGCAAACTCCTGCAGTAGATCTTAGTGACATTTACGATCTTCCATATCAAATAATGCACGGCACGGCATTAAATTTATAGGTTAAAAATTATGCATAAGTATCGAGAATATCTCCAGCAAATATTAATGTAAAAATAGCTCCTTCTTGAAAGACGATATTGGGAGAAAATTACTTGGTACTTAGTATCTGAAAGCGGCGAATGAAAACGTTAAACATAAACGCCCACAAGCCTATTGATGTTAGCTTTGGAATATGAATTCGACTTCTGTCGATATTAATTCCTCTTCAATTGGAAAATCCATTAAGAAGCGAATCAAGCAGGAGCACTTAAGAATCAATTTGCGAACTTCGAATAACCTAAACGACTTCCTTTGTAGCGCCGTATTATTTACTACAACTGTTTCTGAAATCATAAATTGATACACTTCAAAGAACGACAAGCCGGTTTAAATTGTAAGGTTTTTATTAGCAGAAACGTCCGACATCAGAAAAGCAAGGAAAATCGTACCTTAATCGTAATACTTGGACCTTAAATTATTGCGCTCAATTCGCGTTACGTGTCTACCATTGCCCCTGAATAACTTCCTGGGCCTCTTTCGACGTAACGAGTTTTTTATTTAATTCGATTGTGTCCATGTGTCGCTATCAAACATGCAAACGTCGTTCCGCTGCCACCCTTATCGATTACAAAACGGGGGGTGTTCCTCCAGGGACCACCGACGCCACGTTACATCGTTGTATCGTTTAGGAAAGGGTCCAAAATCGCCCAGATACGTATGTAGTACATATGTAGATGTAGTAAATACGTAAACCGGAGAGAATTTGGAAGGAGAAGTATGGGATCTGCTACTACAGCTCTGCGCAAAACTCTAACAATTTGGGCTTATTAAATTCAATAAAGTAATACTTACTAATAAAAATTGTGAGTAAAAAACTTGTTTAGATTATGGAAACAACGCTCTAATAAAAGATTTAATTTTAATGTTAAACAATCTTTACAAATATCAAGAAGGTGATTGATGAATTTTTAGCTGTAATTGCAAGATTCATTATCCTGTGCATCGTCAACATCGACATTAAGCTAAGCTAAAAACCTATTTTGAACAGTCCATCCACGTTGGGCGACAGTTTTGTTACACTTTTCCCTTCTTTTTGCAATAAAAGTAATTGTTATTTTTGAAATCAATTGTTTTATTTTTTGGTGCTTGACTACTTAATTATTCGAGAACCACACGACCTAAGAAAGTCAACGTAAGGCCACAACCGCTGCAATTTTGCGTACAACGTGCGTCCACCACCGTTGCACCGATAAGAATAAATTTTTTACAAAAATTTCGAATTCTACATATTAACCTACCTAAAGTGTCAAATTTTCATAAGCTTGACTGTACACACCGAATGCACCCTTCTCCGTCTGCATCAAGCGTGTAGAGCGACCAAATCGACTGCCTACACTTTGTTAGATTGAAACTACTGTCGCTGTGGGAGCCCCACGGCAATATTATAATGGGCAGGTAAGAAGCAGATCCGTAACATGTGTTAACCGCACATCGACTATAATCAGGGAGGACGTTGCTGGTTGCTGCTGCCACGGCTCTCAGTAAAGCCTTTGCGTCGCCTACAACCTCGCTTCTCCTAGCCGTAATTGACTCTAAGTAGTGCAAGAGAGCTGGGCCAGCAATAATTGTTATTGGTACGCTGCTATGTTTTACACGTGCTTCGAGAAAAAAAGATGTAACGTCCAAAGATTATCTTAGACCAGATACACGCAGAACTGAGTAAAATGAATACTAAGAGAAGCTACAGTGATGGTACTTTATAAAAAGTGGCGAAGATTACGGGTTTTATTGAGATTTTCAATAAGTTCTGCTTGGATAGTTGATGCTTATCCCTCGTGCTTTGAGACAAATTGTTAGGAATAATTTCAATTGCACGGCTTCGAACTAATTTCAATTTTAAATGGAAATTGTCGAAAACCTACATTATCAAAGTACCAATCTTGAGGTAAAACGTAAAAGAAACCGAACCTTTCTTCCATCTACATTGCTAATAATATTCATCCTGGTATTTAAACGTTATTAATGCGGTGTTTAATTTACAATTAAAACAAGCCATTTTTCTAATACGTGTTCTGAGAAAATAAATTACGCGTATCTGACTTAAAATATCTCCAATGTCCCAGATTATGAGCCGTTTATAAATGGCCCACTGCGAGCCTAATCAAATTACCCATCAACCGAAACTAGATAAACAAATTATAAGCGCAGCAATCAATTAGCATATTCCGCTTAATAATTATCTTTTTTTTACTTAGCGTTAGTGCATCCGAGCATCGGCGAAGGTAAAACGGCCGAAAGAACCGGAATCAGATAATGGCACAGAGGCGACTACGTACACCTGTCCGACACGAAACATTTGTTTAATTTAAATTTTCAACAGATAACACAATTACTGTTGCAACAGTTGAGCAACCTTTCGTTTCATTTTAGCTATACGATTGCGAGTCAGGTTCAGAAAAAAAAGGAAACGTAATAAGAGTTGGTTTGTCAATTATGGTTTCGACGGAGAAGATCTCATGACAGCCAGCATTGTATGGATATTAGTTGTTCTACTTATCTTCTTATCTTATTGTGTTCTGAGTTTTGAACATCGTTAAGTATGTATAAGATCGTTGTTGACATAAGAATAAATCGGTTAATTTGAAAGTGGAGATTATCTTTGTGTTGATGCTGTATAACAAGTTTTATAGAGGTTATGCCTTTCCCTAAGCCTTTTCGATTCCAAAACAAAACAACTAATAATACTTTTAAAATAACAAATAAATACAAGATGTATATTTTATTACACCAACTACTTAGTTTCTTGTCCCATCTTTTGCAGAGCCATTCTAAAAAAATCTTGTACTTGCCCCTCAATATTTGGCGTACTGTGTGCGCCGTTACTCCACGTTGTTAAAAAAATGGGTCATTTACATCAAGCCCAAGAAGCTCCATGGTAAAAAAAATCTTGCAGCATAGTTTGGTTGTTACTCTCAAAGAAGTAAAGTCCTACTATTCCAAATACAGACACGGTCTGTTTGGTACTCCGCAATGATTTCTATATAAAAATTTCGGAAGCCCGATATCTGAAGTTCTGCTTACTAATGTAGCCATCTCAATGAAAATGAGTCTCATCACTCATTATCAACCCGCTCTGAATGTTTGCGTTATCATTGAGCAATTCTAGAAATCGTTGGGAAAACTGAACCCGAGCTGCTTTGCCCTCTTCCTTCAGTTTTTGAATGACTTGAATTTTGTAAGGGTGAAATTACAGATCATTTTTCTACATTCGATGAAAATTTCTGTCCGAAATTTGTAGAGCAAATGCAAGCTTAGAAACCGGGCGTATGGGACTTTGTTCAACTGCTTGTCGTATGCTCTCAGTATTTGTCGCCACATTTACCGTACGGATAGATTCTAGAAACCTCGATGCAACATTGCTGTGTGCATAAAAATGTTTAATTTAAAATTGTGCCAAATTTCGGTATTCTCCTATGTCCAGGTACTTGAATTCACGCATAAAGGGTCTTTGTGTCTTCACGATGTTCTGTGAAAAAGACTTCTTAACAGCGAAACAACTCAAATCTACATATTTTTGTGTGTTAGAACAGATGGAGGTTTTTAATGAACCCTTTCTCTTTTTTTTTCTTTTTTTTTGCATTTTATTTTGACTGATTCTATTGTCTTTTGACACCTTAAGTCAAAGGCAAAGGATTAATTGAACAGGTAAATATTTTCTACGTAAAAGCGACTTTGTTTTTGGTAATAAGAAAAAATAAAAAAAATGGGGAGATACGGGTTACTCGGTCCCCCGTTATACGTTTTTTTCGATAATAATTCACATCAACATCGAGACTTTCGACATACTTAAATTTTGACAGGGAAACTACATATTTTGTTAGACTAAATAAACGTGTTACAATTCTTAGTAAAAATTGTTATTTTAAAATATTTGGTACCCCAAAATTTTTCTTTTCCTAAACAAAATCCCTTTTGTGGCCGGCAAATTTGGGCCAGCCTGTACTTATTAAGTGCTATCTTCGGGCAACAAAGCGTAGGAATATGATGCCGCGGTTTTCCCATCAGCAGTACAGCATATCAGAGGCGTCGGTGCGGCATAGAGAGACGGGGGAGAAAAGATTAATTAAATCGTGAAATAAAAATATGCCGTGCTTCGGACGACGAAACGGAATAATCGCCGCCGTTTCGTTATCTTCAGCGCGCGCCGGAACCAGTAATCTTTTTTTCGGGGGGCACGCGGTGGGAAGATGGAAAAAAAATAGGAAAAATCCTCGCAGCGAACCGTATAAACAGACGGATTCCCATAACAGAAACGACGATACCCGCCATAGCGCTATCTGTTTCGCCGCTATTCCATCCCCGGTTTCGAAATTATAAATAATTTCGTGTTTCAACAGCGGCAATCGGAACGAAACCGCTTATTGTTGTTGTTGGTATTATTATTGTTGTTGCTGGTGCTGGTATACCGCTGTTGATGCCGGCGTGTATGCAAATACGAAAACGGAAAAAAACAAGCGGATAATACTCATCCTATAGTCATCTATGCGGCGGTAGGTACATGTAGAATCGGATGAGGTAAATTATAGGTGCTTCGTTCGGGATAATACGCAAGAATGCTTACTGGATTCTAATGCGATGAATACGATAAAACATAATTTAAAATTTTATTTTTGTTAGTTTCTCTATTTTCTAGAGAACAGATCCTAAAGATAGCATGAAATATCACTATATGAATTAATGTAGAAGTTAAAATTTCCGCTTAAGAAAATTCCATAAAATAACAGAATTTTCAAATTATTTTTCCAAATCGATAATTCAATTTCTGTCTACTCACTAACAACGCGTAAAAGAAATAAACAAAGAGAAGCTTCCACAAATATCATCGATTCTATTAAAAAAAATCCCACATATAGTAACAATTTCTAATCAAAACTAATCATCCTACCAAATTCGTTCCAGGTTATTGAAAAGAATACCAAAGCAAATCTCCATGCACAACTACAATCCCTCGACAAACAAGCACTCTTAACAACGGCGGAATCATAAAAGGTCCTAGCTAAGGCGACAACCAGATTATCCGGAGTCGAATTCCCCAAGGTCCTCGCCGACAATGACCGCTCTCTAGGTTCTCAATCCGTCCAATCGAACATTGTCCGCGATGTCGATGATGATGACGATGATGGTGCACTTCAGTCACTCAGCATTGGAACTTCCATATTCGAATAACCTCCTCGCCCCTGTCGCATAGCCACGTGTTGTAGCGCTTGATTGGGACGTAACTAGCATTCACCCGTGCAGATTACGGACGGTTTCACGCGTCACTAGAACATAATCTGCTTAGCTCTGACATTGATAAGGATGAATGGAGAGGAACGTCGTACCTTGAAAGAACGCAGAGGGAGGGTAGGAGGCGAGAAGAGTGGAAGGAGTCATCTACGTCGAATCAAATAGAATAGTTTCAGAAAGATCGCTGCGTATTGCTACATGGCAATGGTGGCAGCGCTGCAGGATATATGCTGGGGAAGCTTCACGTTGGTTATCTTTCCATCGGAAATCTGACCTGACACGTACAAGAGGGAAGAGTGTTGTTTATCACTTCGCTGGGGTCTTAACGTGGGATCGCCTAAGTCGTAGAACAGATGTTCCTTATCTTTTTAGAAGAAATCGATGAATTGATAGCAAGGTATCGCTTAAATTTAGCCTGATTGAAAGTACAATGCAAATGGTGCCAATAGAGTCCATCGAAAAGTAATTATTTGCATTATTTCCATTTGGTTTCAACCTTTATACTTATACTTATATTTATACTCTTATTATTGGGTGCTCTTATCTGTTCGAAGTGATTTGTTTCATTGTATGGTAATCCTACTGTTTCAAATTTTTCCTCCCCTTCCTTCAATTCGTTCCGTTTCTTCCGTCGCTGGTTCCATTGTGCGTGATATGCGGCTGGACATACGCCTATGTGTGTTGACAAAGTGACACATTATCCGATCCGATTATCTTCTCGACAATACAATAAATAAGGAATAATTGGTGGCACTAATAAGAGACTCGTGAGCCGAAACTACGAAGGCGGAGTATCAATTGTTATTCCATCATGAGCCGTGTTACGGCGGAGGCTAATGGTAATATTATTCCGATGTATTATTCCCGGCATTGGTGTTATAATGTCGTATGTATTCTGGCTCTTTTGGTTAAGAAACAATACAGAATATTTAATAGGGTTGTATGAATGTCAAAAAAACATGTAGATAGCAGCATAAACTAAGCTTTATAATTACTTTTTTTTTTTTGAACTCGTCTAACGATCGAAAAGTATGTATTTCAGAGGTATTTGACAATTTATTTCATTTTTTTCATCCTCAGCTTGCAACGCTGAGTCAACGGCAGCAGTTGTGGAATGGATAAATACCTCAACTTCTCTCCATTTTTTTCGCTTCGCAAACGTTCGCCTTTAATGTAACATCTTCCTGCAAAAATATATAGAATAAACCCTATTTTATTTTTATCACAATTTTAAAAATTTAGAGAAAGAAAATTTAATTGAAATTTAAAATATTGTCTAGTATGAAACGTGTAGCGTAATTGGCCGTGATATTTAACAAATTCTATCCTGAACAACAATCTTTCCGTTTACTGAACCGCCGTTAAGCAAATACGTATTTGGTTGCTTTAATTTTAATTTTATGCTGTTCATTTTTATTTAAACTACCATAAGTACCTAGGGGGCACTCCCTATCTAAAAACCATGAAAATTAATTAATTTAATTAAAACATTACACCTTATAAACTATCTTTCGTACAACGTCGTTTCACTGTATTGAAACAAATTTATTAATGTGACATCGTTCGCATTAATATAACAAAATCGTATTCCAGATCCATCGCTAATGCACGTAGTGTTACACCCTCCCGGCCAACCAACTCAAACGTCGTTTCGATGATACACTCCAAATTACGTGAAGCAACAGCAGTCATGCAGCTCATCATGTTAAATGGCGTGCGTCGGATCGACTTATAGCCGCCGAACTATAACCCGCTATCATCAATCATACAAGATTAAGCGCTCGTTGCCTTATCACGGCCCTTCCGTCTTTATTCCGGTATCCAGCTTATTCGTCACCGTTGCCGCGGCAAATGATACGGAATTTGCGACACTCTCATCGCCATCGTGATTTTACGATATCGTCGATAAAGGCGTTGCGTCGATGTACGATTTGGAAATAATCACAGCATAGTGATTAGTATCCAGATCGTTTTAAATGCCCTGCAGTGCATACGTCCCGATATGCCGATTCACAATCTCAAAACTAACGAAATAAGTCGACGTTATATTTAACGCACTGAGAGAACTCCAGTTTAACAAAATGCGGTGTTTAAACTATTTTCGTTGATTTGCTCCCTTTATCCATTCGTGACTATCTTTGTTGCTGTTGTTGTCATCTTTGATTTTCTCTTTGCTTCCAAATTTGTTTATTACTTATCTAATCTGGTTACTGCTTTATCAAAATTTACATCAAATTTTCTCGAAATTATAATAATACGTTTGAAGGAAATATTAATGAGACGCTACTGATAGATACGAATTGTCTTCCAAACGTTCTCCAAATATTTACACACAGTTCCCAAAAAAAAACTATCATATATTATATACAAGAGCGGTCTATAGGATCGCTTTTAGGTGTAGCCAGAAAGTTTAAACATTTTCCCAACGTTAATTCGTTCCCTGTGTACTTTTCTTGTCCGCTCTAAATTGGCCAACGTTGCCATCAGAAATTGAACGTATTTAGAAGAGATAGAGAAGAGTACTTACCTTCCTTACGGTACTGATTATGACCGAATTTACTCTGTAAATACAATATTAATTCACTCTCTGCTCGTAATAAGGAAACAGTTAGTTCCTGTTGAAGCTAACGAACAATACTGTAGATTTGCCTACTTTGTTTCTCCCAAATTCGCTTTATAGAGCCACAATACAATCACAAACCTACTAATGCTATTGTTATCGGCATGTGCAGAAATGTCTTGATCTTTGATGCATTTTTTCGGCAATAACCCCTTTATTAACATCGATTGCAAAAGAAAGAGGTACAACAACAGGTAAATATTCAACAATTTCGCTTATAAATCAGAAATACGATTTCTGACAATCTTCTACCAACAGAAAGATATATCTGCGTTGCTCTTCGACGATAGCATTTTTAAAACCGTAATGGCATCCAAAGTAGCAGCGATAACGAATTCAATATCCACGCCACGTCAAATCGCGCATTCTTGATCTCTGGGTAACGTTGACGCATCGCCAGACCGACCCGGAGGTCCGAAATCTCACCGGCGCGACTGAAGCCATCACGCAACTCACAAAATCCCCCGGCCAACGTATTACGTACAAATATCTGTGTGCGTACATGTATATTATGTATATAACGTGCATTCACTAATACTTGCGGTGCGACGGGCCCTACATGACCGATCACTCTTCACTCTTGACAGATGGCAGAAACCACGGCCACCAGACAATACCAAATGGTCCCCATTCATTCGGTACCACTCGCCTTTTACCCATCTACATGTATAAACGACTTGTCTTATGTATATTTTGAGTATTTATCATATTAAAAAGTCGTCCATCGTAATACGCGCCATCCTAGGTAGTAATCTATGTTTCGATCCCGTTCTGGTTTACGTTCGCGGCTGGAAAGCGGTGATAGCCGTCCTTTTCTTCGTATCCATCTTCGATACGACTAGCAGTCGGTCTCACGTTAAGATTTCATTTAGATAAAGGTCCGGCTTGATGGTCTGTGACATGTGCAGGTAAGTGGGCAATGCGTGCCCGCTAACAATAGGAGTTTTAAAAGATCATTATGCGCTTTATAACATATTTCTGTACGAATGCAAATAGTAAGCAACAAAACTACGTAAATAAGTGAATTTGAATATTGATGTAAAGTTTTTAATGGAATATTAAGTCAACGTTTTTTTAAAAATATGTGACGTCAGATTATTTATTTAAACATTTCCTCCAATATAACCTCGAAATATCCTTGTGTAAAGAGAAGGACATGTGGAATCACAAAAATATTCGTATCGTTACCATTTGGAAAAAAAACCAAAGTTGTGGTCGCGAGATACGATGCAAACGTTGCCGCCTACCTTTAATTTTTTGTACTCAGTTCCTTTATCAATATAGCTGTCTCTCGTTCATCTGAACTGGAGCAAAGTTCTATTAAATCCATCTTCTTCGCGGATGAACTATATTCCTAGTTCCGCAATTTATTATTGTCTCAACTACCAACTTAAATCACCCGGGAAATTTGAAAAGTGCGATAGGAATTCATAAAAAATATTATGACGTTATTGTTGTTGTATTTAATGGGCGAAGCATCAGGTTACAGAGTGCACCTCGCACTTATAGGCATGGAATACAGTGATCACTAACAAACCCCGCTAGAATTTTGCCGAATCCAAAAAAATTATTTTGAAGTTTCTGTGTCGAATTTTTTAACCATTTCCTTGCACCAATTGATACTAATCTTATTAAATTATTCGGAAAGCGTCAGGAACGGGCCTTTTTCGCACTTACATGTTCACACAAAATCAAATATGCTGCAGTCTGCGATATGAGATAGTCTAAATGGCGCTATTAAGCTTTGGCATTACTATTTTTGTAAGATTTTTTAAATGCCTAACACAACAACAATGCTCTGAATCACTTCGTCCAACTCTTGTTTAATTTCCTCGCTTAACTTGTTTTGCAACCAAAGTGAATGCAACTTCTTACGTGTTGATTTTTCATCCCGATATACCCACCTAGCTCCAAATTTAACATTGTTTTATTCGTCTCCTTTTAAATAGCAACATAACAAACTACCCTAATCGCTAGTAATGGCGCCCATAACCGTAATGAATGAATTCTTTCCCTGTAATATTCATGCGACTTTCTATGTTGTACGACATGTCCTTAAATCACACACTGTTTTATGGATGAGCAGCAGATGTAAATGAGAAGAAACCCTGCCATAACCAAAAAAGAAAAGGGGAAAGACGAGAAAAGAAAAGAAGCAACGTAAGAGAAACGTCAAGCCGTCAAGTCCCTTTCAAAAGCGCTCCACCACTGATTGATCGCAGTCATCGCCGTCGTGTAAATGCCAAGATTATTTATATAGGAAATTATGAAAACCGAAGTCTCGAGGTGGCCCCCTCTCGGCGTGGTGTCGAACCGCAACTGAATAAAAACTGGTAATTGGCGCGCGGCTAACCGACGCTCTTTTGTTTTCTTGTAAAAGGCAATGATAGTGGTATGTTGCGCCGGTTAACGATAAATATTTTCGAAACGATTAATGTGCAGTTGTGAAAGCCGTTGGTGGAATGTCAATGAGGATTGAACTGTATTTGAATATGCGCGCTGTATCCCTTTAGCCTTCGTATTCTGTTTCTTCTTTGGATTTGATTTCCTTTTTTTTATTCTCTCTGCCCTTTTTCAGCTCCTCGGAAAATATATCAAGGGCGGGAATGGATTGCCATTAGCATTAATGAAATCAAATATAATCATATTTATATATAACAAAGAAGGCATATCTTCCACCAAAACAGATTTAGATTTAACTTAACTAAATTACTTTGTAATAGCTACATCATGCAAATATACGTTTTAAAGAAAGCTCGGAGTTGTTTGTTATCCGGCAGATAATTTATTTAAGTTAAATTCACACAAATGCGACTTGATTAACCGTCTTTATTCGAAGCAATAAATTCCTCACTTAATAACAATCCACGGGGCAATTTATCACAAATCTTGATGTTAAAATTACACATGTTTAACAATCTTCCGTGCCACTAATTGCTCGGGTACGTATACATACATGTGTATATTATATAAGTGTGCATGATTTCGGTTTGTTGCCCTTGTTAAAATAAAGACATAAATTTGGTTGCATTTCGCTTTGGGGCGTTAGCTCAAGAAGCTTATTACGCGCTTTGTTCTCGAAACGATTTGTTAAGTACGGGAGAATAATTAAAATTTATAAAGGGCGCGTTTGGACAATGATGTGAGGATATGGACGTACGTACAGCACTTGAAATACGCCTTCGTTAAGCTACGGAGTTGTTGGAATCCGCCGTTTAAAAATGTAAGCAAAGTTGGTATAAATCATTTAGCATGACAGCAATCCGATAACAAGCTATAATTTAATGAAATTAAGTTAATTAATTTTCATTGCTGTTTATTCTTTCGGGATGGGCAACTCTTAGTATACAATTTTCATAAATACGGCATTGATTTAAAAACACGCAAAAGCATTCCAAAAGAGACTGCATTAACTTAATTTTACCGCAAGAGATAATGAGCCAACTTTGGACAACTTCCCCTTTTTTTAGATATGTACAAAAATTAGATTTTATTGCTTGCAACTTTAGGCATTCAGACATTGATTTATTTCTATTAAATAACAAAATAAAGCACACAAGGTGATCGGTTAAGAATGAGGATTCCATGCGTCCTCTAAACGGCCGTCCCGGATTAATTAATTAAATTTGCGTGGTGTGCCGATACTTTTGTATTGTTTGCCATACTACGCCACAGTCCTTGTTATCGTTATATTGTTTGTTAAATACAAACAATATAACGATAACGATATAACGATTTTAAAAAAACATACAAATAACATATTCAGTCGTCCACACAAAGACTTAATTCCGCTTAATATAGATGTAGAAATAGATTATTCTAACCCCTCCAGCAAAATGAACTCAACATTATACATAGTAAGGTAACCATTATGGTGTATTAATCTACCTATTAGGCTTTCGCAGGCTTAAAATAAAAGACAAAAGACGTATAATTTGAATAATCAATTTTTATTGATGCCCCAATCTATAAGCCGACATAAAAGCGTTGAAAAAAACAAAAGGAAAACGTTAAAATCGATTACCCTCGAAAGTTTTTTTTGTTCCTCTCGATTATACCTATCTTTTCTCATTAAAATAATGCACATTTAATTCAATATAGCGAGCAGATCGCTCCGAACATAAAATTTTACCCCGCAAGTCCTCTGTGTATTGTGCACACTTAACGTGCCATCGTCTCTACCGTATATAGATAAATTCAAGCCAGAAGGCGCATTAACTTTTAGACAAGAACAAGAAGGGGCTGTAGCGCGGGTAACGGGAAGAAGGGAATGGCAACGTTGCGTAAAACACGTAAAAACGGAACCGTAATAAAAGGGCAACAACATGCAAACACGAGCATTAGTTTAATAACTATGATTGTTCAAAACTCCGGGGAAACCAAATTACATATCAATTATGTTTCGGGAGAAAAAGGCCCCTGTGACGTACGGAGAACATCGATAAAACTGCAAGGGGGGTGGGAAAATTCAATTATTTTACGAGGGAGTCTCGAAAAATTATTTATTTAACTTATAAATTAAAAAACTTAAGGTAATAAAAAAATTACATATATATCCTCTATCGTTAGCGAAGAGTCTTAATTAACAAGCAAAGAACGAGTCTTTAGAAATCTTCTGAAGAAGCTGACAGGATAGTCAGCGAAACGTCAAGTTAAATATCAACTACACGACATCACCCGAAAGACATTTCTACAATGGATTACGGTCGTGAAAGCCTACACTCAAGCAAAGAACGAGTCTCTACAAAAAGATGCCAGAGGCAGTTTGCCCAAACCAGCACATTTTCTTTTGGAACTTGCGTGTTTCTGTGGTAGATTGAAAACCTCTTGGACGATCCTCATGTACCTTATTTTCAACTTTAATTTAAATCAGTCAACAATCTATCGAGTTTCATTCAAATCCAATTCAAAGTATTAAAATTACTAAAATAGCATTATTTAAGAAACTACCCAGCTCGCGTAAATAATTTTTATCCTGCCCTTGTATCCATTAGCTCGCGGTGTACTCCATATCCGTCGCAGACTCCCTCTAACGAATAAAAACGATAACATTCAAGACAGGTGAGTCGCCACTTCGCCTCTCGAAGCTTGTAGGGTAATTTGCAGATGGCATTTAAGTTTGGCGTATAGCCATACAAATTACAAAGCGATTAAGGTCTTCCATGTCGGCTACAATCTTCCACAATGTATTGCTCTTGATCACTTCTATAAAAACAGTTCGTAATCTGGAGGAAAGCTGGTGAAACACCTCAACTAATATGATATTTTAATAAAAACGCCGTCTTTTCGATCTTTCGTAAACGATCTGCGCTTGTCTGTATTGATGACGATCATTCTTTATAGTCCTATCGATTACTGGTATTACAAAGAATCAATTTCGTGGCGGAAAGGTGTCTAAAATGGCGAATTTTCTGAGAGAAGAATTGCTGCATCATAATTAATGTATGTTCTTTTATCCTTTTTTTCCAAAAAAGATCGTTACGCTTAAAAGTGGTAAAAGTGAGTTTAATTTAATAGTGGTACTAAGATTATCGTAAATTGAAAAGAAAGATAAATTTGTATCACAAAGAAAAGTGTTATAGACTTCAGTAAGGCTTTTAACATGGTGGGCCATACCTTATTATTGTAACTAGAAAAGAAATAGGAAGCAATTAGTTGATAACTTTCGTGAAAAATCGTACGAGATCCTTAATTGTGATTCCATGACCTTCTCAGCAAATTGCGCTGTTCTTTCTGCTGATGACACCGTCCACTTAACATAATTATCTCCATGAATTTCCATTTTCCAACAAAGGATGGAATTCCAAATTAAATACGCAAACAATACTACGCATAATCTTATGGTACCTGAGCCTGCTCCCGTTCACTCACAAAAACAAAACGATTATGGGGTACTTATGTAAAATTCCCTTACAAAATCAAGCGTCTAAGGCTGCATAGCGGGCTTATCTTCAAACTGCACGTTGAAAGAGTTTGAAACTAGGCAATCTTTGCCTTATGGACCTCTATATACGAATATTTGGGATTAACATGCAGGGTCGGTGCACTTCGATATGAGCATTGGTCTAGAGTAGTCGTATCACACTGTAAAAATGCTTACTTTTAATTTGTAATCGTAGAAGCTATTATCTTTGACTTATTCATTGTTGTAATAGAATATTCTTATCTTAGACTGGCACACATTAATGTCGATCCATTCTTCCAAGGTTGCTTGAATTAGAAACTTTCATAAACCACCTAAGGTTGACAATTACTAAAACTTGACTCAATAACGATGCGGACATTTTTACGCAGGGTTTTAGTTTTTCTAGAAGGAAAAGACTCAATAGGGGGAGCTGGGGTTAGTTTATCCGTTAATAACAATTTTCAAGCATTAATTATCGCTGTTGGCAATAATATTGGACAATTATGGGTAAATGTTAGCAATAACTGGTTTAAAATTATCCTATAAACCTCCTGAAACAGATCACGGATTATTTTTGGCTTAGCTTGAAGATACAATCAATGTAAGTTATTCAATTTCAGATAATGTTTATTGTTGTAGAGATTTTTAACATTGATTTATTAAAAATTGCTCTCAAGAAAGAGATGCAATTTCTAACATTATTTCTACAGTCTAGTTGGTGTTGTTGATATTGATCATATATCATCCTGCTATTGATAGCACTACGTCTATTCGCATTCAAAGAATTCAAAATGGCTACACTAAACAAGCATCTAGACAAAATGGGACTCGTATCTAAACCAGAATGTAGGAGATGCGATGAGGAAGAAGAAGCTCATCTGCTACTGCGAAGCATAGAACAGTATGAGATACAGTGGCTTAGAGGCACGAAAGATAAACCAGGGAAAACTCTTAAACCTAGAGTCGAAGATAATTCTAGACTTTTTAAGGCACAATAGGCACTCGACCGTAGTACAGGAAACCGCTAAGAGTCACCTCATTGTAATAATAAAATAATCACACACAAATCCCTTTTGCTATACGATTTGCAAACTTTCGCAGGTTCATCTGCCCAACTAGCCCTATTAAATTTTAAAAGCGCAAATGATTTATTCGACCGACTTCCACGATGGTGGGTACTAACAGTAGCTCGTATATACCCGATTTAAATAATCTAAGGAACACATGTCCAACATTTATTGCCCGTTCGGAACCTTTCATGCCTGCGTTTTATCGGGCGGGCCTCGGAAACTTAATTGCTGCCCATGCTTCATCGTAAACGCTTTGATGATGATTTCGGTAGATTTACAAACCTAACGATTATACTCCCTAGAGCATAATCTCTATGTTGTTTTATCCCTCTTCTACTGTATCTATTTCTTTCTCGTGCTATCTATGGGCGATGCCGTTTAACCAAATGGTCGCTTTAAAACAATAATTAATAGAGGATGAGACGAAATATGTTATTATATCCTTAGAACGCTTTTTGCTGTCATTTGTTGTGACTGTTTTATTAAGCAGAAGTTGCTCACATATGTGAATCTGTATAATTCTGTAATAAGTACTATAAGATGTTGGATGTTAAATTTGAAATTTGATAAGGTTTCTGTGATACCGAAGGGCTAATACATAATTGGAGTTCTATGGTAGGGATAAGTTAAAGCAATCAAGCAACTACTAATTAGTTAAATCAACATATTAAGCATGACTTTAATTACTGCCGTATATTTTAAAATGAGATACGTCGGGAATGCAATCCACATCATACTAAATTAATTGCTAATTATAGTAAAACGTATCTATAGTAATTTATGTCACAGAGATTTTACTAGACGTTTATAAAGAACCTCTTTACACTGTCCCTATTACCAAAATAATGACATTCAAACTGAAATTTCACAGAAACCATTGAAACAATAGAGTGGAAACAGACATCTACAGAAAGGAAACAAACACTAATACGTACACTGTCGTTCAGAGAAATTCGATCGGTTAGTAAAAAACATGAAAAGATTACAGAAACAAACGAAACTAAAAACAAAATGCAATTTTATTGTATGTACAGGTAAAAAAAATAA
Source organism: Marronus borbonicus (assembly GCA_902655005.2). Classification (NCBI taxonomy): domain Eukaryota; kingdom Metazoa; phylum Arthropoda; class Insecta; order Coleoptera; family Scarabaeidae; genus Marronus; species Marronus borbonicus. The sequence goes on along the minus strand of LR737380.1, from coordinate 28,261,875 downwards.
AAATAAATAAATAAAAAGTTATTCTGGCCTAATATAACATACTGAACATTATTTTTTTTTTCATCGAAAAAACCTCCTTTGCTGTTAATCACCGCTCGAACTATTCTAGGCATTCTTTCGATAAGTTTTGTTAAAACGGATTGTGGAATATTAATCCATTCATGTTGCAGAATATTCCGTAAATGTTCTTGTGAAGTTGGGCATATTTTTCGGATCCTCCTGTCCACTTCATCCCACAACAACTCTATCGGGTTCAAATCTGGGCTTTGTGGGGGCCATGTCATTACTTTCAGGGTGTGCTGTTCTTCTTGCTCCTTTAGATAGTTCTTACACACTAACGCAGTGTGTTTTGGGTCGTTGTCATGCATGAATGTAAAGTTACGGCCTATTATACGCAATCCTGATGGCACTGCATGATTCTGGAGTATTGCAAAATAATTTTCCTTCCTCATTACACCCTGCAGTCTGCATAAATCGCCCGTCTCAGCAAAGGAGAAACATCCCTGCACTAACACAGAACTACGCCCTTGCTTCACTGTAGGCACAATGCAGTTCGGGATCACTTTTCGGTTTTAGATCTTCGGACATAAACTCGTCGATTTTGCCCAAAAACCTCAAACTTTGACTCGTCACTCCAAAGCACGTATTTCCGATCATTTTACGACCAATCTAGATGAGAACGGGCCCACTGTAGCCGTTTTGCTCTGTTGTCCCGACGTAATAAGGGTTTTCGAATGGCAATGCGTCCATGAAGGTCCGCTTGTTGAAGTCGACGTTTTACCGTACTCGCCGAAACTTGTTCTTCACGGCCGCGATTGACTTCGGCTGCTATTTGTGGCGCTGCTAATTTTCTATTGCGTTTGCTTAATAATACAATTCTCAAATCTTCAGCTTTTGTTGTTTTCCTAGAAGCTCCAGGACGAACACGATTTTCTATAGTTCCAGTTCTCCGATATTGTTTTATGATGTCATTTACTGTTGAACTTCTCATATTTATTTTTTCAGCAATTTGTCGCCCCGAATATCCTTCTTCAAACAGCGTAATAATGCATGAACGTTTTTCTCCACTGGTAGGCTTGCCACGTGCCATTTTGAAGTAAATTTTCTTAAAACTTTCGCGCAAAAACGACAGATGCACACCAACACACGTTTAACAGTAAAATGAAGCAAATTTATATCTTTACGCCTGTGATAAATAAACAAGAGTGATACTGCGGTATATTGCCTAAATGTATTGTTCGTTAATAATCCCCAAACGACCCGTTTCAAAAGATCGGTACTTCCGAGAAATTCTTGGAATGTTAATAAAAGGGACTTTATTGTGGTTGTCGCAATATTTCTACTTTACATAATAATGTATGCTTCATATTTTTCTAATTTTATGTATTAATAATTGTATTCAGTGTGATATAATAGATTTTTATTGTATGACCGAACTTCACTGAACGGCAGTGTACATTATGAATGATTCTAACTGTGGACAACACAAAATGGTCGTGATTAGTTTCTTAATTTATAGATTAGTTAAGTTCGCTTTAAGTAGAAGTAGGTACAACAAAGAACTTAAATTCATAAAAAAACGGAGCTGTCTACAACGGTTACTCTTCTATAGTAGAAACTAACTCACCGGTAGAAACTAACGGTGAGAAATTCATGAAACTGCCCTCTCACAGCTTATTGAAAAGTGTTGATAAGGTTCTGAAGGGGCAAGATATGAACGTATGTTTCTGTTCACGTAACACACTTAGAAACCTTCTTAGCAATCCGAAAGATAAACCGAAAATGGAAGAAAGGTCGGAAATTTATAAAGTTGCTTGCAGTGACTGTAATAAAGCCTCTATTGGTGAAACGAAAAGAGCCATAGGCACCAGATTTAAGGAACATATCAGGTGTTATCGCTTCGATAGATTAGATTCGTCAAGTGTAGCCCAACACATAAACGAAACCGGGCATAACATTAAATTAGAAAACTTGGAATTAATTAAGAATGTAACTTCGCCGCGGGATTTAGACGCGTACGAGACGGTTTAAGCAAAGCAATAAAAATCTGATGAATAAAGAGAACGGACCGCTGTCGTACTTAGTTCTATTCGATTTATTGGGGTAAGGCTTGCACATGTTTTATGTCTCAGGCTACAATAACAAGAGACCCTTCCGTCTATTCATCCGTATTCCGTACCTTTTCACACGTTTTACTTTTAAGGCATATGGGCGGCAAAAGTAGGTACTTGTAAATAATATTTTTCTCGAAAGTAGGGATAAAACAAGCGTGTTAGTTTTAGAGGTTTCTCACATCATTCGGTCACCGGGTGACAATGTGGATCATTCGCATCCTCGAAACGGTCGTCCCGGATTAATTAATTAAAATTGTGTGATGCGGAAGTTACCAATGCTTTTGTGTTATTTACCATACTACATACGCCACAGTCCTTGCTATTATTATTCTTCAACGATAAACAATACACTAACATGCAGTATACGTGCAAATGATATCATTGGTTCCTAAGAGTATTCTATTTTAATTCAATCAGGAGCGTTAAATCAGCTTCTAAGTCCATATACATGAAATAACCAAAATGCGTTAGAGTAATTTTACAAAAAATTTTATCAGTGCGTATAAACCAGGATCTACAGTCTTCTAAAATAATCAATTCTCACTACCACCTTCTGTAGCGTTCTTTCCATACACCACGGGTAGGATAACCTGTTCCGTCGGTGACTTTTACGAATTGCGCGCAGCATCTCGCGAAATAACGAGAAATCGTCGTAAACATTCCGACCGTACGGGTAATAGATTTGCCAAAAGGTCGAATTTATTGGACGACCAACGGCGACAAAACGCCTCAATATGCAAACGTGCCATTATGCTGGGGATTTTGTTTATTTCGTTGCGCTTATTTAAACGTCACTACCTCACTGTGATGCAGTATTTATTAAGTAATTGTGCGAGATATGGTCGCGGTCGACCAACGCAAATGTTTCGCCTGTGTACACCTATGGCTATTCCATATGACTAAAGCCATCCAACGGCAGTGCTACCAACATCAATTTAAAGAAAACGCGAAAATATTAAACTCCTACGCACGGGATGCCGAGCAATATTTCTTGGTACAAACAGGTTTCTTATTGGTCTGTTTTTATATGATCATAAGGAGTTTAATAATTCTAGCAAATTACACACATTTAAATCTTCTTTTCATACATTGACCGCTCGGAATCCGTTTTGTAAAGCAAATATTAAGCACGCTGCGGACACATAATTTTCTTTAAAATATGCATATTTGCCGTACTATTACTTCTAACAACTTGAAAATAGCACAACGGATTAATGGAATCAGTTTAACAGAATTCTTCTTTTTTCCCTTTAACCAGTTTTCTGCTACATTTCATTTAGGGTCCCCAATAGTGACTAAGTTGCATACAACCAGCAGAAGAAATATGGATTTATTTAGCTAGTATTGTACCACTTCTTCCATTTCAAACTCTTCATTTCTTGTCTTGCTTCCCTTTTTACTTCCTCCAATTATCTATTTAATTATTAACATCGTTCTACACCAAATTGTTCAAATGCTTATTCCTATTCTTCTAATTTCTTTGTATAAGTTTCCTTTCATGTTCTCTACTATTTTCTTGAATCCACCATGCGTAGCTTCGGTTGTTTATTGGAAATGTTAAGGTATAATGAAGACTCTATTCTTTCCATAACTTCTTAACTAAACTAAACGAAATAGACGTAACTTGGCGTTAAACTATACTCGAGCCTAGTTTCATCAATCACCTACCCGATGCGAGCTAATCATCGACAAACGACAGGAACGACAAACGACGAGACGCATCGTCGATCAAAAATCGATTTTCCACAGCACCATCGATACGCTGGCTGGGTAAGAAGGGCGTCCGCGTAAGTACTTCTTGTGTGGTCCGAATCGTTTGACTCGATATCTCGTTCGGCCTCGTGTAGATAAGTGTAAATAATCGATATAATGGCGATTGTTAGGATAATCGGACAAGTTTTCTGCGCCTTAGACACCGTGTTTGCGTTATATTTTAAGCACATAATGCCGTTTGGCGAGGCGTCCCGCTGTTCGCTCGGTTGCCCACCGACCGCGAACTAAATGTCTTATTGTGTGTACTGCGCGCGGGTTTGGAACAGTGACAAGCGGATAGCAGCGGTGGATTGGTTTGGTTGGTTGCCTTGTATGAAGTAGTGTCCTACTAATCTTTTACCGGTGAAGTGATTTCTTATTTCGGTGATGGATGTGGAATGAACGACTTGGCAATTAGAATATCTGCCGGGATAGGACATGTTACATTTGAATCTAAAATCTAGATTGATAGCAAGCATTGTAATTCTGAGTCTCTAATTAAGCGAGATTTGCAGATTGTGCTGGCCATTGAGCAAATGTCTTTTATATTGAGGGAAGATTCTTCATTAGTTGGGTAAATCAGGATCTTCCTTCCTATCATCAATTTTTTAGGGAGTTGCATCACGCACCTAATATAGGGTCGAACATAGCTGTACATGACCCAGAATCATACGTTCAACTGCCTTTGTATGCGCTTTATGAAAGGATCAGAACTATCAGTCATGAAAAATTATTGTAGATGAAATTAGTTCCTGCTACATCGCTAAAGTAACCTGGACGTACACTGCCGTTCAATGAAGTTCGGTCATACAATAAAAATCTATTATATCACACTGTATACAATTATTAATACATAAAATTAGAAGAATATTAAGCATACACTCTTTTCTAAGGGATTAAAGCCATAAATTATTATGTAAAGTAGAAATATTGCGACAACCACAATAAAGTCCCTTTTATTATCATTCCGAGAATTTCTCGGAAGTACCGATCTTTCAAAACGTGTCGTTTGGGGATTATTAACGAACAATACATTTAGGAAATATACCGCAGCATCACTCTTGTTTATTTATCACGGGCGTAAAGATATAAATTTGCTTCGTTTTACTGTTAAACGTGTGTTGGTGTGCATCTGTCGTTTTTGCGCGAAAGTTTTAAGAAAATTTACTTCAAAATGGCACGTGGCAAGCCTACCAGTGTAGAAAAACGTTCACGCATTATTACGCTGTTTGAAGAAGGATATTCGGGGCGTCAAATTGCTGAAAAAATAAATATGAGAAGTTCAACAGTAAACGACATCATAAAGCGATATCGGACAACTGGAACTATAGAAACTCATGTTCGTCCACGAGCATCTAGGAAACAACAAAAGCTGAAGATTTGAGAATTGCGTTATTAAGCAAACGCAATAGAAAATTAACAGCGCCACAAATAGCAGCCGAAGTCAATCGCGGCCGTGAAGAACAAGTTTCGGCGAGCACGGTAAAACGTCGACTTCAACAAGCGGACCTTCATGGACGCATTGCCATTCGAAAACCCTTATTACGTCGGGACAACAAAGCAAAACGGCTACAGTGGGCCCGTTCTCATCTAGATTGGTCGTTAGATGATTGGAAACACGTGCTTTGGAGTGACGAGTCAAAGTTTGAGGTTTTTGGGCAAAATCGACAAGTTTATGTCCGAAGATCTAAAACCGAAAAAATGATCCCGGACTGCATTGTGCTAACAGTGAAGCAAGGACGTAGTTCTGTGTTAGTGTGGGGATGCTTCTCCTTTGCTGGGACGGGAGATTTATGCAGAGTGCGGAGTGTAATGAGGAAGAAAAAATATTTTGCAATACTCCAGAATCATGCGGTGCCATCAGGATTGCGTATAATAGGCCGTAACTTTACATTCATGCGTGATAACGACCCAAAACGCACTGCGTTAGTGTGTAAGAACTATCTAAAGGAGCAAGAAGAACAGCACACCCTAAAAGTAATGACATGGCCCCCACAAAGCCCAGATTTGAACCCTATAGAGTTGTTGTGGGATGAACTGGACAGGAGAATCCGAAAAATATGCCCAACTTCACAAGAACATTTACGGAATATTCTGCAACATGAATGGATGAATATTCCACAATCCGTTTTAACAAAACTTATCGAAAGAATGCCTAGAATAGTTCGAGCGGTGATTAACAGCAAAGGAGGTTTTTTCGGTGAAAAAAAAAATAATGTTCAGTATGTTATATTAGGCCAGAATAACTTTTTATTTATTTATTTTTGTCTTTTTTACCTGTACATACAATAAAATTGCATTTTGTTTTTAGTTTCGTTTGTTTCTGTAACCTTTTCATGTTTTTTACCAACCGACCGAACTTCTTTGAACGGCAGTGTATATTCCACAAGCAGACAGCATTAAGACACTTGAAACTATCCAGAACAGACCTTCACATGGCTGTTAGCATTGTGGATTATGACTAAATAGTGGTGGGTAAAGAGGCACCTGCCAAAGATGGGATTAGCCAAAAACCATTAAGGCCATCCACTGGTCACACTAGTCACACATCAACTCCCTTTGTTCCCAAAACTGTAAGCGTCTGAATGATGATGGATAATTCTCTTTGTTTTGCCTAGGATGTTGCTTATTGCAGACTTTGAACCATTAAATTCTTAAGCAAAATCTCTTGCAGTAAAATGTGTTTCAATTTTTTCAATATTTTCATCAATCAAGAGACTAACACTCCGATACTTATGGTGAACCTTCTTTTCGATTTCATTAATTATCCATTCCGGCCCCCATTAATATCAATTTTTTTTGACGTCCACCTTTATTTTTTCCTCAGCAACGTAAACCTAGAGAGAATATTAAAAGTGAAAACCAAAGAAAGATTGAACCGTCAAGTTTTTCTGTTAAGAAATTTTAGATGTTTTCAAATTATTAACAACAAAATAAGGAAAAAACAATTATTTAAAACACTAACAACCAAGGATAAATGAAACCTCAACAAAGCACCACACAGACACGCCTAAAGATGCGGGATAGTCAGTGACTTGTGAAAGCAGGCATCCAAAGGTCGTTGTCGACGTATAAATACGTTTCCTCCAATTTGATCTCCGTACAAGATCCGTATGTAACACCACCACCGCCGCCATAATACGGCCGTCACTACGCTGATTTCGCAAGTGTGTGTTACGCGGCGTATAGGTCATCCCCCGGGGACTCCCCTTTAATTTAACGGTTTATAACTTGGAATTAAATTGAAGCGGAGAGAGGACGTCTAATACGGCGTGTGGGGATGGTCTTTTAGGGTGGAAGGGTAGGAAAGTCACGCGAGAGTCGTACGTATGCTAAGCGACCGCAAAGCGCGCTTAACATAAAAATCGTACGGAACGTAGAGAGAAAATGTCATTCTGACGAATGGAAGCACAAGATTAAAGAAAGGAATGTATGCGTGTTTTAAAAAAGAAAAGCCCGGTTTGTCACAGTCTGAATGGATACTGTCTTAAGAGACTGCTACCCACATGTCACTGACGCACTTGGGTAAATTCTTCAAAAACCTTAAAATCCTCGAAATTCTGTCTGTTGTTCTACATTGTTCCAAAGTACCTCAAAGAAAAGGCAAAATTATCCGAAAAAAATTAAGAAAACGACGTTTCCACCCAGTCCTAGTTATTTTGAAAATTAAGATTCTCCAGGTTGTTCTAGTTCTAAACATTGTTCCCGAATTTCAGAGATGTATCTGCCATATATAAAAAAAGATGATCGAAAAGAAAAATCTGAGTAGCCCCCCTTTAAAAAAAAAATCGAAATTTTAACAGTTGTTCAATTTTTTAAACCAATTTTTTTGAAATACTCTAAAATGATGTGATGCAGGCTTATTCACTTTCAAGAAAAGCGGGACTAATTTCACACTCCAAATCGACCGGTTTAAAACATAACGAAGACCTTCGCCAAATCCATTCTGCGTTTTATTTATAACATTTCAATTTCCGACGCACAGCGAGAGCAAATAAAGAAAGATTAAATCATCATAAATCTCACGTTCGCAGATCCAATTTGCGCGAAAGCTACAGACATTCTTCTTTATTAAAATTCAACTAATGAAAACGGAGATGAAACACAATTTAATCGGCAAATCCTCTCAATTAATTTAGTAGCCGCGTTTTAGACGAGTCACTATACTCCAACCAACCCTACCTCACTCCATAGCCATCCGACGGACTAACAACCAACCCTTATTTCCTCGCACACAAAACAATTCCAATTAAAGCGAAACATTAATGCGAGAGAGCGTTTTTGCGGCCTCTTTGGATCCCGCTACTAACGGCGTTGTTTCGTTATCGGTACGCGAGAGGGCCCCGCATCTTTTCCTCATCTCTACGCCGTTGTTTTCATTTCACGAACATTCGAACGTGTTCCCCGATGCTGCTTTCTTGAATCTTATTCGCAGATATAAAATTAAAAAATTGTTAAGGCGCACGGAAAAGGCTAATTACCGAAGAAACGACTTCGGCATTAGTTCCGAAACGTTAAGTTCGGACATTCCGGAACGACGTTAAAAGAATGAGAGCCTGGGCGACGTTGCATTAAGCAAAAGATGCCGAAAGGCGGATGGGGTGGTGGGAAAAGGAGAGAAGAAAAGAAAGGGTATCTTTCGGTCATGTTCTTTTTATAGCGGCCGCCTTCAGATCACTCCCTAAGTTGCTGTTAGACTAATTTGATTTTTTCTGCTCCTTTTGCGTGATGGTGGTGAGCTTTTCGATCTTTATTCTTTTCTTCATCGTTGTTCCTTTGTCTTTTTTTTTATTTTGCTCATTTAGATAAAGTGCGGTGGCGAAATTAGTGGCCGCCTATTTGTGGCAAATGTATTTAAATTGCGAAAAGGTATAGAGCTGTGCTGATCGCATTGTAGAGTTAATGAAACGTAAAAAGAGGATCAGCACAGAGACCTTTAGTTTGTTTTCTTATTTAAATAGGGTTTGTAACACGGCTATTTATATCAGAAATTTCGTAAGTAAAAAATAGTTCCAAGAAAGCCACAATTAATACTTTGTACTGATATTTCTATTGTTCAAGCATTTTTGTAAGTGGAAGCATCTGATCATGTTTTCTTAAAGCATTCTAGCTCAGTGCTCCTGGACATGATAAATATAAAAAATTATATAAATAGAATGGAAGAGGGGATGTAGGGTGGGTTGAGGAAGTAGGATGTGCAGATTCTCAAAACTTATTGTATGTTGTTGATAGGATTTTGTAGATTCGGTTTATTTGTGCGGAATAAGCTACTAACACATTAACCTTAATTTGTGGATTAGCTTTCGTTTTTAAGTACTTAACTAAGTACACAAAAACGCTGACAAAAACGCTTTAGACAGTGACAATATTCCTTTAGTACAAAACAACTTTATCTTGTAGGATGCTTAAGGACATTATTAATAAAATCCCGATTCCAGGAACACCCAAATTATCTAAATCTTATTTACATCTCCCATTTCGGCAATAATAAATGCAATAACATTAATCACTTGAAGGACCTCCTTCTTAACTTGTTCAACATAGAAAGCGCACGTCACGTGGTAGCGGGTGTTTGTTGGTTTTCTCACGGCCAGGGGTCTTCCGCACGAAAGGCCACGGACGAGAAAGGTGGTCGACGACGTCCTTAGGTGTGGCAGAGGGTGGCAGTTGGAGATGTTCTCGGGGAGTGTCGCCCGATTCGCCCAGGGGAGTCGCAGGTGCCGAGAGATATTCACCATCAGACCGATGATCCATTGTACGCTTGTCGTACGCATTATTCAAACGTCTAGGGCGTTAAGGATTTTGTTGAATGTGTAATTTTCATATTTTCTGCTTGTTAGTTTCTGATGGGATTATATTTCACGCCAATTTTTTTGAAGCTGGGGTTAATTAGGTAATGGAGAAACAATCGATAGGAAAGACTATTAACAGATGAAGGTATCCGTTTGAAAAGATACTCGAAATCATCATATATAACTATGATGATTTGAAAGTAATAAAGTTTTATTTTTTTTTTTTAAATAGATCCTTTATATACTCCACAAAAACCTACAGACAGTTTACTGCAACGTCACTAGTTGGGCAGTTAAGGTTCTTTGCAGCCAACCGATTATACTTACGCTGGTCATACGTCCTCCCGCCTTGGCCGCTGAGAGAAGACTTTTTTGATAAAAAACAGTGTTTAAAATTGAGCGTCCCATTATACATCTAGTAGATCACCATCGTCAGTGACTCTGGAGACGTTAAAGAATTTACTTAAAAATATAAAACCATTAAAAGAGCGGTTTAAAGTAAAATCAAGAAACCATGATTTAGTTTTGAAATATTGTTACTCTTCCGGTATGACGCATCATGGCCTAGTTTTTATTAACCTAATTACACTCTCATTTCCATCCACCTTCATTACACTCACCGTTTTTCCTTCTCTAAAAGATAAGCCCAACAAATCGCTATAATCAAGCCAAAATGTGCGACCACAAAACGGGGATAACTACGCTAATAACAAACTAAACATAACAAATAACACATTTTTAATGACAGGATACTATCGCTGTCATTTTATTTATCTGGATGTAGATCTTAATTCGCCAAAGAACCCCTTACAAAACAGCAGGTACCTATGCGTATCACCCGGCGATAAATATAATTGTAGATATTTTGTAAAACGTCGAACCATGTTTTTTCCCATTTTTTTTTTTGCTTTTCCTTTTGTCCCCGCTCGACTTTCGGAAGTGAACTTGAAACCGTACAATTATTCGAGTTACTTAATTGCACGTCACGACACAGAGACGCACACACAACAAACAAAAAAAATGTATAGACCAGCGATGGTGGCGGTACCAAATGGTGGCGATGCGAAATTTGATTTTAATTATTGAGGGCTCCCTCAATAAAGTGCAACGTTGGTTATCTACTTGCTAGATATAATAGCTTTGTGTACACGTTCTGAGTACTGTAATAGATATATGAGAGATAAAATGTAATTATAACATAGACGCAATACATTGACACACGGAATCAGTCAACAAGACAAAATAAATATTCTAAATGACCACTAAAGGAAAAAAGAAAAAGAAACTATAACAAACCAAGAAATCTCGCTTAATGCTGGACACAGTGGGTAGGTTTAAATTTGGCAATGTTTCTAAATATTGTGTTTGGTATGAACCCAAAGGGAAAATAAACCTGTAACAAACGACGTTCAAGATAAAAAAAAAAAACGAAGAAAGCTGATTTTTTTATCCCTGGCATCCCTATCTATGAGGGCCGCAAGGATCGACTAGCAGCTCAATTAGCCAGAGAATTAATGAAATTCAACAAGGTGGTAGCGTAATTTCATTATTAGTTTCCCAAGAACCGACTCGAAACTTTTAAAAATTTTTGACGATCTCTTACCACGTTGGATTACGCGATTTAATACAAAATTTTAAAAGAAATTATTTTTTATTAATTTAAATTCAACCACTTGATGGTGCAGTGGTAAAAGAGCCTACTCCTGGTTGTGGCAGGGTATGTTGGGGAAGAATTGCGGTTCGCTCTTTATGGCAAGGGGATGATAGTTACAGTGTCACTTTACACTCACCGCTTACACACTACAAGGTTCTTGAGGTTTAACAAGCTTCAAAGATTTTATAACCCGTTAGTCTCTCGTTACACATAAAAGAAATCACGAGTATCAAAATTTTGCGCCTGATTAGGTTTCTGTCGCAAAGTTCTCTTTTCTCATCATCCATTTTCCTTTGATTTTACATTGCGAAATTGTCGAAAGTTCCCACGAAAACACTCCCTGTGATAGGGAGCTAATTACTTCCCATCCGAATTATTAACATAATGTTCTGCAGGCAAATTTCGAAATTTTATGAAATCTTATTATGTCGTAAAAAGAACTAAAATATATTTTTTTGTTGCCGTAAAATTTATATCATCCTTCTAACCTTCTACTCATATTTTACATTTTGTTTTGGTTTGATTTTAAAGATAAGGGTGGGCAAAAGGATAAAATATGTGTCCCTTATAGAAGAATGGAGAATTTCAAAGAACTATAGGGGTATAGCACTACTCAATGTGGCATAGAGAATATTAGTAAAATACGCATACCAAAGGCAAGCTAGCAGGAAGAATGGAAGATGTATCAATGCGGATTTAGTAAAGGAAGAAACGCGATGAGCCAGATCTACACATTACAAGAAGTACAAGCAGAGTCACGAACATAAAAAATTGATATATTATTCATAGACTTTCGGCGGGTATATGACAGAGTAAAGGGAAATGAGCTGTATAAGGCATTAGAACGGACATGATTTATTAAAGCGATACTGTACAAGACAGAGAACGAAGTGAAGATATAGATATAGATATGTTTCCAAATTCGTTAGTAATTAAGTTAATAGTTTTTTTTAATAAAATGCTTACTTCCTTTACTTATTAAAATTATAAAATAATATAGTAGAGAATTGTGTTAAACAAATTGCTATTAATCTCTTTTTTTGGTAGCTACTGATGGCGTTAGTAAGGTTTAAATTTGTTTTGAGATATGTACTCTCTCAATAAGGTATTTAACGATAAGGTTATTTCGTTATGGTAAACAACACAAGTATCGGCACCCTCCGCACCATAAAAGATTAATTTATTATGTAGTAATATAATAAATAGTCCGGGACGGCCGTTTCGAGGACACGAATGGTGCTCATCATCAACCGGTGACCGAATGATCTGAGAAAAAACTTTTTCTAAAACTAAACATGCATGTACTATCCCTACTTCTTAGAACAGCTATTCTTTACAAGTGCCTATTTCTCCTGCACGCCTTGAAGCTACGACGTGCGAAAAATAACATGCATGAACTATCCCTTCTTCCGAGAAGAAATGTTGTTTTACAAGTGCCTGTTCTACCCTCTACGCGTCTTAAACTACGACATGCGAAAAACACGGCCAGATAGACGAGAAGATCTCTTTTATAACCCAAAATATAAACAAGTGCCAGCCTACTGCAAAAGGTCAAAAAGGACAGAGTACGACAACGGTCCGTTTTCTCTATTCGTCAGATTTTTATTACTTTTTATGTAAACCGTCTCGTACGCATCTAATTCTCGCGGCAACGTTACGTTTTTAATCAATTTTAAGTTTTCTAATTTAATACTATGCCCGGTTTCATTTATATGTTGTGCCACACTCGACGCGTCCAATCTGCCGTAGCGATAATTTCGTATATGTTCTTTGAATCTAGTTTCTATCGCTCTTTTCGTTTGACCAATATAGGCTTTATTACAGTGATTACATGCAATTTTATAAATACCCGACCTTTCTCCCATTTTCGGTTTATCTTTAGGATTACCGAGAAGATTTTTAAGTGTGTACACACTTAATACTTATGTGTTGTTTACTATACTACGCCACAGTCCTTGCTATCATTATTTATTTTGTTATATTTCGACTTTTGGAGTAAACTATTTCCCTTATTTATTGGGGGCGAGGATTTATAAAGTTATTGATCAAGCTTGATCAAAATATTATAGCAGTTAAAATATTTTTATTCGGTTAAAACAGGCTTCAATTTTTTTTTTAATTTTGAAAATGCTCCATTGTAATCGTTTTTTTGTATACACTGACAATTGTTTCAACATTTTAAAAATTTTATTCTAAATTAACACAACTGAAGAATAGTAAATAATTTTCAATTTAATTTATTTACGAACATCTCCAAGACAATTATAAAATAAAATTAAAATATCAACGTGTTGGTGGAGACATCTAGGGTACGGTAACCTGCGTCAGTACAATTCCATATTAATTTGAAACGTGTATACGCCTAACAGAAATCTACTAGGGTTAACACAAGATTGTTGCTAGATGGCAATCGTTAAATGAATTTGTAAATTTAAAATTACAATGTGCTATTATTAAAACAGTCTATATCTCTTATAAATCAATGATACGCTCGATAAGCTCTCATGATATTCATTGAGTACAATATAACGATAAAATTATAATAAACATTTAATAAATGTTCATCCTTGATCTTCGAATACTTATCGGTAGAATTTCCGGATTCTGTATCAATGGTTTTCTATCTATAAAATAAATTTAAGATATGATAAACAATACGTTTATAACGCTTATTTAGTACATTAAAATTAAACAGATTAAAACATTAAATACATATTATTAACTAACAAATTATTATATTATTATGCATTTACGGTAACGATTGTAGAGCACGCATTACTCGCATTCATTTTTGGTAAATTGTAGATAATTTTGTACCATAAATAGAGCAAAGATAAAGGTGAGTAGACTCTCGTATACACAATAAAACCATTTACGAAGCTTATCGTCTTAGGCGACGTATATTTTCACCTTGTAAAGTATTCTATGTATTGGATATACAGCAAATGTCAAAAGTCGGTAACGTAATAGTTTATTTTAAAAAAAATTAAGGCAAGCCAATACAATTTTGCTACTCCGGCCAATGTAAAATATAGGTTTTAATTAATTAGAAATGAGTACTTCGAGGTTCTTTTCCAGTCGCGGGTTCCTCAGAAATGGAGATCCACCGAGAAAAAATTTGTTGAAAAATGTTAATGGGAAGTCGAAGTTTCGTTAAAATTTACATTGTTCTTTTTCTCTATTTAACCGGTTTTTGTTCAAATATTTATATTCTTTAATTTTTGAGTTATGCCGGTTATGTTGTTTAAATAAAAATCCTTTTACGTTTCGGAATTTGTTCATTCCTTTTAAAAAGAAAAATTCCCTTTTTCCATTTACATCTCATATTGTTGGTTTTTTTCTTTTTTTTTTATATTTGAATTTTATGGAATAACGTGTTGTACATCCTAATTGATGTCTTACTGGAGTCTAAGTTTTAAAATTATGTATGTAATTGTAAAGGGCGATAGTATTTATTTGAGTATTTCTGTGTTTGCCATTCAAATAAATATTATCGTCTTTTACAATTAAGAGCGAGTTTTAGTGAAAATTTTTTTATTTAAAAACGCGATCAAGTCATAGACTAATCTTTACTTCATAAGATTAGGGAGCTATTTTCTTATAGTGAATAAAATTGGGTTTCAAAAATGAAATTTGATTACTTTTACTGGATTTTGATATTTATGGTGCCAACTATACTTAGTAAATTTCCTCAAATAATATTCCGGGGCGTTTGAGGAAATTTATCACTGTTGTCCCAGAGCGTACTATCTAATGTAACTAAACACATCTCAACAATTTAGTACAAATATTCGTCCATTTTTTATAATTCCAAATAGATTAAACTTAAAACACGCGAAATCGAAAAAATGAGGATGCCAATTTATGGAAATAACTTTACCTAGTAAATCCCATCCCTTGCTTTTAATAAGCCAAAAAATATGTATACAATAAACACATTTGTAAAATAATATAAATAAATATTTAAACGGTCTTTAAGAAGAAAAAGCAAGAGAGGGAATTTTGTTCAAAAAGAATTTCCATTAAATTGGTTTTGTCCTTAATTTGTTAAAATTTCTGGTTGGAACTATAAATGTATCAAACAAAAAGGAATCAACTATGCACTGATAATTTTGAAGTCCCATGTATATAAGAAATCTTTATTCATTAACTTTTTTACATTTCTTTGCGGTTTCACGTGACCTCCGAAATTACCGTTGGGATTAGTAAACAATTATACTTTAAATATCTTTTTTATTACTTTGGTTTCACAGAATACAATAATATAAATAAAATCCAAATAACAGCATAGATAATAATATACAATCTAAATATAATTTGCAAGTCAACTATATAATATTTAAAATCTTAATCTAAAACTACCTAACACGTCATGAATTTAAAAATAAACAGGTTCTTTGTTACATATAGTATACAGTCACATAAGACAAACAAGAGCCATGTACACACATGAAATAAAAAAATAAAACATTTTTCTCCTCAGTCAAGGCATAGAAAAATACTTGTTATATTTGAATATAGGTCTTCAGTTTCCCTAAGTACAGTTGAAGCTTAAACAGTATCACAATATTCACTCTAATTATCGTAAATCTTTTTCTCAACAATATCGATTGCCTCTAAAAGGCTAACCGAATCGTTAGCTTTCAGACCTTGTCGACGTAAATCTAAAAATCTTCTCTCAAGTTGCTCCTTATCTCTGCCCATTTGCCACCATACTTTAATGCATGCATTCAATAATGGTAAATATAATTCTAACAGATCACTATCACTAACCCCTTCGAACCTACGTAAAGCTAAATTGGCCCATTTATCTACGTTTGGCGAACCTGGAATTAACATACAGCATCCTAACAACCTACAAAGGGCAAGTAATACAGGCGGTGATCGATCGGTATATACATTATTTAATAATCTAAAAATATTCTCTAATAACGGTATGGCGTATGAGTATTCCTTTGAAGTAATGAGCTGTTTCACTTTATTTATCTCGTCGTTTTGTAGGAAATTCAATACGGCACGAGCTGCATGCAGCCTTGGTTCATGCGAGATGAATTTCAAAAACGATTCAAAACCCGTACTCCGAGCGGAAATCAGGTTATTATCAAAATTTCCTAATATAACCTTTTTGGGAAATACCACAGAGGACATGAGATCGGGAAAATCCTTCTTCAATGTCATATATAAGTTGTAAAAATCTGTGTATCTTCTATCAATTGTTGCCGGTACAGCATCTTGCTTGCCAGAAGCATGTCTCACAACCAATTTGTACGTAACGTATTTTTTATCCGGACCTTCTTTTTCACATATAAACGCTGATACAATTTCGAATAATAAAGGATTGGCATCGTCAGCTTCTGTTAAACAAACAAAAAATAATTTCATTACGCATATTTAAAATCATAAAGAACATACCTCCTTCTTGTTGGCTTAATGTTAACATCTAAAATTTTGCTTCGGCAATTACTGAAATCGTATCGTTTAGATCTCAACGTCCATCTAAAGCAACCATTTAATTTAAAGTACTAACCAGCGATAGCCCGTAAAATATTCGCGTAATGCACAAACGATTCAAATAAACAATGAATCACATTTTTATGGTGACATTTTTCGTGTAGAATTGGTTGCCTAAATTACGGAATCGGCAGAGAAAAGGCGTTATTAAAGTTGCAAACATTTTTGGTGCATGCCCAAGTTCCCAAATAAATAACAGTTTGTAAAACAACGAATTTATCTTTTTAGGCGTTTTAAATTAATTGCAAATAAAAATAACTTTTACACATTACTTTTGAACACAGCGTCTTGAATGTGAATACCTATAATAGAATAATTAGCCTATCAACTACTAGAGGGCGCAAAATTCATATCTGAAATGTTACATTCAATCATAGATGAATGAGCTTTGCAGAGAGACACTATGTATGGTGAAATTGGACACATATTGGGAAATAATGCCTGATCATTATTTATTCAAATTCTTCCCGAAAAATCAGACTTTTATCTACAGAATTTTAAGCAACGATAAGAACAATCTAGTAAACTATTTGCTGCACTTACTTATAACTAAATAAAAAACTATATTTTTAATAAAACTGCACTGCATATGATATTTGACCTCCTACATCAGTATCCATCTCATGTAGATAACGCCCAAGAATTTCAAAATAATACGCTGCTCTGCAAAAACGAATGAAACATGCTGTCGTGAAGGTATTTACTTTTTTTTTTGATGTTTTTTTTAGTAAAATATTTTTATTAGATGGCATTTTGCGTAGTTATGGTTAATATAAAAGCATCACTTCGTTCATCGAGCAATTTTCAAAATTTAACAGTGAGCATAAATATCGTCCTGAAAGTTAACCACTACTTGCCTGTGGTTGACTGTGAACTGCAAACGTTCAAGTGAGTACTAACGATAGCGGATATGAAGCGAAATTTACTGAAGTTTAATATATCAAACTTTTCAGTCAACTGCAAAAAAAGCCGCGTTGGATCGAAAACAGTGGAAATATCATTAAGTGAATTTGTTGATTTGCGATCAACAGTATATGCCATACTAGTTGAGGGTAGGAAAAATAAGAAAGCGAAAGCTGTTAGAAGGAGCGCTGTTAAAAATCGAAGTTTATAGAAATTGTTTATTTAACCAAATTTAATCTACAAAAGTTAAAACTTATTTAAAACGCGTACATACTCTCGCCTGGGGTCATCATGACATCGTCGACTCGAAGGATCATGATGATTAATGAACCACATGTCGCAGTTGTTCAAGTATCCCTAGCACTTCATTATAAGGCAAACAGTTATTGATAAATTGGAGCTTGATTTGTGGAAAAATGATAAATTGTGATTGACCGACTTGCCAAACTATTCACCGGAATGTATCACTTTAATATAATTGAGCTTAAAAAAAAATTAAACGAATGTAAAACTACATATTTAAGACAAAGCAAGAATTGTATTGTAACTTGTAAAAAAAATATGCAGATGTTACATATAATTGGCACAAGGTTAAAGAGAACATAAAACTACGGAATATGTTTTATTAATGTTTCTGTTTTAAATACAAATGTACCTCTTGGTACGGCGCTGAACAACAAAATAATACCCGTTGATCTTTTCCGGTCAAAGTAACAATTTTACGTTTTACTGCATGCTGCTTTTATTGAGTGTATTCTCTGTATTTTAGGCATACTCCAACCCCTTCAATTTTACATTTCACAATAGTTCGCTATGTTGTTGTTAAATCAGAAGCATCTCTTAAGCTTGTATTTTAACTTTTAAGGCCATTATTACATAAACAAGGGTTTAGTATTGAAAAGGATGACGCTCTCCCTCAAATTATCCACGCCAGAGATGTTTTTCACGTTCTTTTGAAAGATGGTAGACATTTCAAATTCTATTCAAATGCTACTTTTAATAGATTTCACATTATTTTTAAGACATTTCATATTCGTCTCAGATTTTAGAATAGGAAGTAAAAAAACAATATTATTTTGACTTGTTTTATTTACGTATTTTGCCAAATTAATAACTACATTGGCGCTCACATATACAAAACAAAAAGAAAACAATAATAAATAAATAATATCAACGTGTAAACACTTATTAAATAAATATTTCTACAAAAATTATTTTAAAAATGCATTAAATTAAGGTGCTAACTTCTGCTCAGCGAGCGGATACGTTACGTTAAAGATCTTCTGTATAGTCTTCGTCAATCTACTACTAACTACGTTGTATTTGTCCGCCTTCTTCGATTTAACGCACAAATAATACACTGGAATGCCTAAAAATACAAAGTCGTTAATAGATTACAATAATATACTTTTCATCATGAGAAACACTGACAACTCACGCCTATGAGGATATGTAAGTCGCCGGTGCATCACGCTGTTATTTACCTGTCAAAGTAATTCCTACCCCGATAACCGTGTTCCACGGGTGCGTAGGGATCGGGAAAATTATGAGAAATGCGCAGCAACAGAGGAACAGCACAGGAATGATCAAGTTGACTTTGATTGGTCTCGGCATCTGCGGTTTCCTATACCTGAGCCACAACATCCCGGCAATACTCGCGGCGACGGAAAACCAAAGGATTTGGCTGTAGTAGTTGATCAAAACGAAAACATCGCTAACCAATAACATAGCTAACGATGCAAGACACTGAAAAATTAATACAAACTCTGTCAGGGTTATCAAATAAATACACAATATATATATTGACATTAACTAATTGTTAGATTTTTAATACTTTTTCTTATAATTTCCATACTTACTGTAAATATTAGAGAAGGTATGGGAGTCAATTTGTCAATGTGAACAAATGAGAATAGATCAGGTAGATGTCCTTCTTGCGATCCGGTCATGAACAACCTTGCAGAAGTGAAGAGAACTCCATTCACACCGCCGAAGCAGGATAAAGAGACAAAAATAGGAATTAGCCATGTTACCTTGCTGAGCGTATGATGACCAAAAGACTGAAATTGAAATAGAAAATATTTTTCTAAATTTAAATCCTGAATTAGAGATTTATGGAATTTACATCCTCAACGTCAAGAATATTTTATAAAGCAAATCTTAATAACAAAAGCTTGGTAGATATCAATTTATTAACTTGAATATTTGTAAAATTGCCTTTCGATTGTGGATATTTCGCGACTGCGACCTTACAAAAGAAAAAAAAAGAAAGTATTTCAAGGTCTTACCACAGCAACAGCCGGCGAACTTAGAATTTCTTCTTTGGACAGGATGACGAAATATGCAACGTTGGCCAAGACGTAAACGGCAGTCACCATTGGTAGAGCAATCCATATAGCTCGAGGTAGATTTCTTATATTAAAAAAGAAAAAAGAACCATAAACACTGAACCATAAATCCTTTCACCAAACAATTTAAAACGACTACGGTAAAAGGAGGCATAATTTCAACAATAAGTCGCGCGTTTATGAAGGTTTTGCGTATCGAAAATCTGTACTAGAGCCGGATTTGGTATAATACCATCACAAAAATGCGTTTACTATCTTTTCCTATTCACATAGATTATTTCTATTGCGTCCGTTTTTAGAACTAAGTGCTTCTATTCGAGGAAAATCACGTTCGGATGCCAGGGATACGTTTCAAGTTGAAATAAATGAAAAGAAAATAAGGAAGAGCAAGGAAAAGAACTAGGTTGAGCTGTAGGAAATATCTTTAATTCAATAGTTCTCGCACTAAACATTATGCAATACATTTGAAAACCAAATATTTGATACATGTACACTCAATTTTAATTTCAAATTACGCGAAACGCATGTGTACTGTGGCACAAGGCAAGTGTTACTGATAGCTGTATGTTTATATACAGTAAAATAAATGTGTACGTGTATTAATCCAATGAATATAACATACCGATGTGGGTCCTTTAGTTCCTCAGTCACGAAGTTCAGATAGTTCCAACCGCCAAATGCGAATAAACCGGAGTAAAATGCAAATGCTAAAGCGGTTGGATCGTAGTTTCCTTCAAAGGCATTGTCGAAATGTTCAACTTTTCCTGAAACGAGAGCAAATTATTGTACATCCTTATAAATGTCAGTAGAAGAAAATTCTGGTTCATCAAGACAATGCACGCGTACAAACTTGTGTCGTCGCCATGGCAAAATATCATGAGTTACAATACGAATTGTTTGCGTACTCGCCATTCCCCATATTCGCCAAGCCTCCAGCGATTATTTCCTTTTTTCAAATATAGAAAAATAGCTCGGCGGAAAAAGTCTCAAAAGCTCAAACGATGAAGCGATTGCAGAAAGAGGGTTGGAGAAATGGTAGTTTTTAGATGAGATACAAAAGATATAAAAACGTTGGACTAAGTGTATCAACCGCAATGAAGACTACGTTAAGAAAATGTTTTTTTCTTGCCAAGGCCAGAACATTTTGAAGGAGAGATTTCTTTGATTCTTTAATAAAGCTACACCTACTGTCTTTAAAGACATTTCCTTTAACATTGGTTTTGCGAGGGGAAAAAATTGAGAACATTTAGAAACTTTTCGAAATTATTTAGATGAAAATTTAGAGACGTTGGATTCGGGAGATCCTCTAGAACACTCTTTCGACAATTTAGGTTTTTATTAGAAGAGATAAATGAATTTTTAAACAAACTAGATTTATATCAAAACTCATCGTAGGAAGATAGATTAATTTGGAAATTTCACCACTACCGTCGTTGGCTGGACTTCTAATTCCCAGGCTCCAAAGACAATAGTCCGGAAAGGAATTTTATTCTAGAAATCGAGCTCTCACCCACTAGAGGGACCTTTGCATTGGATAGGTGGACAACCTAAAGTCACTAAACGTGATGTGGGTGGGGCTGATAACCGCAAACGACTGAGACGTTAGTTAAACCGAAATTAAATACAGATCATACATTGTCAAATTAATGAAGTGGCAACCACTTATCAATGACCATTTAATTGAAACAGTTGAATTCAAAAGAGCAGAAATAGTTGCATTTTTTGTTTAGTGTAATAATTATTATGTAAACTATAGTGTTTATAAATATATATATTGTCACCCCTTTACATCAACATTAAAAAATTGAATTTCTGAAACTGGGATGGGGTGATTTCAGACGAACCTACCATACATATTTTTTTTTTACATTAATTCAGCAGATCCGCATCTTATATAAGACGAAAGCTTATGTCTACGTTGCGATTTTGAATAATTTAAATTGGCAGTTCCAACAATAAATGAGAATATTTAAAACGGAAACACCAACATAAATCCTTGTAACAGTAAGTTTCATAACCGTCTAACTTCTCTTGACAATACCAACGAAGTTCTGAAATTCATTTCAGCAAAATTGAAACAACCCGTATAAGAAGATTAGACGCTTCGCTCGGCAAAATATACGGCTTGATAAGGCAATATGCAAGATAATCAATTTACTCGCCTCTTATTATATACAGGAAGTACTTTAGAATTAAATTCAAGCTTTTGGATACTTGGAAGTCTGTTATCAATTTAAGAGAAACACGATAAGCACCTTTATAAACACAGAGTACGCGTGTGTGTTGGTAATCGTAATGCATATCAATTGCCTATTGGATTAATCTGTATACATACGTATGTATAAAGTCATTCCATTATTTTATCGATACGGCTACAACAAGATTTGTTTAACAATGAAATAGAATGCAGATGCAGGTATCTAAAAACATGAGCAAATTGTAAAACAATGAAAATATGTATATAGATAAGAAGAAATCCAATATGTAGAGGTAGTGAAGTTAGAGATTAAAGCTTTTGTATAAATTCGTTTGCATTCGACAAATTCGACAATTTTGTTGGTCCTAAAATATTATTTATCACAGTTTGTTTTAACAGATGTGTCGACATCTGCTTGTGTCTCAGATAAGAATTCATTTAAATAATCTATTGTCAATAAACATGCAGCAAAATGACAATCTACGATTATAGAATTACATGGCATTAAATCCAACAACTTTTTGAACAAATTAAAAACCTAATCAATCAGGCTCTTAATATCGCGGTTATGCTGTCTGTAAATGAAATGTTATTTTGATATATGTGGATAATGAGATAATACAGAGATGTCTGCAGTTCAGTATTAAGTATTAGATTACATATTTGCTTTTTACAAGGTTGTTTAGTAAATAATGAAATAAATGTGGTTAAATTTGGTCTTGCATTTATTTTATTATTTAAGCTGAAAGTATAATTATTTACCATATTTTATTACGTAGGAAAAACTTGCAATTTTACTTTATTTAACTATTGATGTGGAACAATAAAAATTTCATGGTACGTCAGCAATGGTCGTTATAGGCGGTTGCGCAATAACAATCATTATTTTTTTTTTTTTCTTCAAAGATTTATATAACTTTTACGTAATCTTAGTAGAAACTTGGTTGAAAATGGACGCATTTACCAAGCCACGTAATGTTCATGTTAACAGAAATTGAATGGATAAACAGGTATAAAAGCTCTTATATTTCTTATTCATTATCGGATTATCTATTAAATCCGATTTCTTCCATTCTGAAAGAATTCCACGTGGAAAAAAATAACTAGTAAAAGAAAGCGACAATAACTCTGCCAAGGAAACATTCACCAACAATAGCAACAGTTGGTTGATTTCCCAAGGCCTAAACGCTACTTTATCATGCAGAAACATCTCCACATTCTGGACTTCTATATAAAACTCGCAACAAAAAGGGAAATCGTACCGCGATCGATTCGTAATTATGGTACGCCGCCTGACAATGAGTCGGCTTCCTGCCATTGAAAACGATCCGTTATCTCCGATTTATCTTGCCGCGTTATGCAATTATATCTGCAGTCGCATGGAGAACCCTTAAAATCGTATGTACGTTTGAAAAAAGTGCATTGAAAAGAGGTCAAGGTAACTGTACGCACCGTCCATATAATAATATCTGCTTACTTGAGCGTGACGGAGTGGTAGATCGAATCATACGATATTGTAGAAAATGACAGACCATGGAAATAATTTATTGTGAACGGCTGTTGACCTCTAGAAGACCAATAACGATTTATTAACGAGGAGGGAAGTTAGCGCAGTCAGAATAAAATCATTAATATCGGCGAGTTACAAGGCACGTAAATTTTTTAAAGGCCTGGATGCAGATACCGACCGCTTCATATAAGGGTAAAAAAGGCACAAATCTTACTAGTGACCAGCAATCAAAGAAGTGATAGAAAAAGGTGTGGCATAAGAAAGCGAAGAAAAACGAATAAAACATAGTACAATAATTAGACATAGATAATGTCGAAGAAAGATGAGAATGGAACGTGATGCAAAAATAAGTCACAAAGAGAAGGAAAAAATTCAAGCGGGAATTCTGGAGATGAAGAACATGACCATAGCACCTTGATGAGTAGCTGAACAAGAAGAGTGACGCAGAAAGCAAGGATAAAATGGGAAACGATATAAGTGACAATCTGCTGGAAGAAACAGTAATACCACCGAATGAAGAAAAAAAATATGGAAAAAAAAAACAAATGCCCAGAGAATAGCTGCAAGCCTAGATATGCCAATTGAACAAAAAAGCGGTGTCTCTCTTTTGTCACTGTGGCATATAAGATAATAGCAATAGAGGATATTTCGAAAAACTCGTTAGTTAGAAGTTTTAGTGATATTATGAAACTGAAATTTTGGAATAGGTAGTGATACCTTCGGATGAATTAATTTAAAATAATATCACCTACGAAATACTTCTAGCTGTACCGAAAGTGATCACCAACTTTCTTATTTTAAATAGAATGATATACTTTTTATCGGCTTAAGAATTGTACACATCGCATGTAAATAATATGTATTAGGGCACCTTGTCCCTAAAGTCAAGTGTTCGAGATATTTACTATCATTAAATATTAAATTAAATATTTGAGAATGTCATGAAGATTAAGGTATTTACTTTCGTGGAACGAAACCGAGGATCATCCGCACTTTATCGTTATGGTTACTAAATTTTAGATAGGGTGTTCGTAAATTCTAGGACGAAGTTAACGGCGGTCTTGTCTGTTGACTTTGGCCAAACATACGATGGAGTGGCAGAAGGGAACTTTATAAAGCACTGGAGTATCCCCAAATTAACAGTGAACTAATAAGAATGATAAAAGTAACGTTACAGCAAACGAAAAACATGGTTAAAATAAATAGTAGATTGTTAAAGGAGCTCAAAATTAAAGAAGGAATGAAACAAGGAGATCCATTGTCACAGTATAGTGTTAAAAAAAGCCATAAGGGATGCAAACATATGTAAATAGAATAGGACTTACATACCACAAACAACATCAATACCTCACTTTCGCAGATGATTTGGTTCTTATAAGGAGAAATAAAGCAGAACTAAAAGACGTTATAATGAGAATAGCGAAGGCGGCAAGGAAGTATTAATGAAACGAAGACAAAATATATGGACTTTAATAACAGCATTGGAAGTAATAACGGAAACTACACTTGCGCGATAACCGATCTAGAAATACAAGCAAGGATGATGAAATAATATAAAATCTCCAGGAAAGCTAAAGTTCATTGGTACAAAACAATGATCAGACCCATGGTGACGTATTCAAATGAAACGTGGATTTTAAACAGAACAAAGCAGACAGGATTGAAAGTGTGGAAGGAAAGAAATATTTAGTGGAGAAAACTAAGGAGGAATGGTCAAGAAGAACTAATGAAGAGCTGAAAGCACTTATTATATTTTGCTTATGTTTGAAACATCTACATTAGATCATTCGCACTTGCATTTTCGACTCACTGCATTCGCCATAATTACTAAAAAGCTGAAAGGCGTTTAGCTGTTTTCCTTTTTTTGTGTATTCGTTTGTTAAACTATCTTTTTTCTACATCAGAAAATTATATTGTGGACTTCCACAGATTTATGAATCTTCCTGTAGTTTGCAATTTTTTTTTAGTAATTAAGTGAATCAGTGCATATTTAGAAGCAAACCTCAATTGACCACAGATTATTGGTTAGATTCTCATAACGACCGACATCAGTAAAAATAGAAAGAATAAAGTATAAATTAAGGTACACTTTCCTGCTATAATAAGGCTTTCTTAACATTTTGTGTAGTATCACACATAAGATAAGAAGTGGAACAATCAAATTCAAAGAATGTTTATTACTTTGCATTTGCCGTAATTACGTATTCAAATTTCTAACATGCTATCAATTAATCTAATATAAACACATGCTTTTAATCTGACGTCAATTAACTGTGCGTCTAATAACAAATAGCAGATTAAATTATTTTGACCTGACATGTGTATTTTTTAGTCAATTAAAAAAGCATTTCGGAAGATGTGAGGAGGTTGGTAGTAAAATGATACGGTAGATTAGATTTCTGTTAAAAAAAGAAAGTAATAAAAAAGTAATTAATAAATATTTTAAATTAATACATATAATTAATAATAAAAGATTTTTGTGGGTCACTTTCATTTTTTGCGTGTAGTTAAATAAAATAAACATTTACTGGAAGAAAATAAGCAAACTTATGCGAAAGTCATACATGTGCTGTTAGCATCGCACGCATTTTTAAAGAAGCAAAAAGCAAGCAACCACGCAGGTAGTACTGACAAGGGAACACCGACAACCCCTAAATTCATATTTCGATAAAATTGTGGAGACTGAAAGAGTTTCATCGTATAAGAACAAAGTTCTCTTTAGCGGCCGAATCTCCCGATTTCAAGGTAAAGTACTCCCCATAAATTTGCGCGATTTTTTTATTTTTGTAAACTATAACAGATATTTTTTTTTTTAGTCAAAGATGATGCAAATTATTATGCCCCCCATATTTATTTTTTTTTTTTATATTAAGATAATTTAAATATAAATATTAATATTAATATTACATAGTTGCAGGAATGATAAACTACTATAAAAATGATAATAAAACTTAATTCTCAATAAACATCATATACATACATTGTTCTATCCCGTAAACCGTTTATAAGATGGCCGTGGAAATTTGTAGTTTTTGCACAATGGCAGGGATTAAATAACTTGGAACAACAATAATGTTTGCTTACATGCAACATTGTTTTATATATAAAAGTCACTTTATTTTTAAAAAATAAAAAATATGGGCGGTATGGGGTGTCCCGGTCATTGTTCATTTTTTCGAAAAGAATTTAACCGAAAATTATCTTAATATAAAAAAAAAACAGATTTAACGGCAAGATTTTTTATACTCAATATTAGTCCGTTTTTGGCTTTAAATTGAATCTATTTAGTGTTACGTAATACTCAGTACTTCTGATCTACTTTGATATAGAAAACCCGGAGGGCCGGGCTAATAGAAGTTTGTACTCACCTAAGACAACTAAATAATACGCTCCAATCAGAATAATGCCGATCAGAGCAATCAGTTTGGCCACGGTAAATAAGTCTTGTACTCTCATCGTCCATCTGACGCTCCAACAATTTATGACGGTCAAAAGACCTGAAAAAAAGCAAAAATAAAAACATCATAACTATCTCTCTACAACATCT
Source organism: Marronus borbonicus (assembly GCA_902655005.2). Classification (NCBI taxonomy): domain Eukaryota; kingdom Metazoa; phylum Arthropoda; class Insecta; order Coleoptera; family Scarabaeidae; genus Marronus; species Marronus borbonicus. Next base: position 28,234,547 of record LR737380.1, on the reverse strand, counting down.
CCATCTACAATAGACGATGCGTATCTCTACGTAAAGCACAAAAGCTGGATTTCCGCTTAGTTTAGCAACGTCAACAAAGCTCGAGATGCGAGACGGTAATTAGCGCGATTCTCCTTTGTCGGAAGGAGTACAATGGAAGGATTTTACCGGATGGAAATGCGCTCACTGGACTAGTGAGGTTCGCAATTATTCGCTCTAAAGGTCAGCCGGCTATGCGAGAAAGTGTCTCGGGCAATTGCCGCGTTGACATAGGTTAAGGACGTGAAACAAATTGCTTAGCGTATATATCGAATAACCGAGGAGATATTTGAGTAACTGGAACGCATAACTCACATGTTTCTGAGCGTTTCAAGTAAAACGCAAATTTCAGAATATCAGAGTATGAATTATTGAAGTTTTTAATGGAGCCTTTTTATATTAATAAGTTCTGACCTTCCTCGCATTTCCTCCAGCCTTTGCTTTCGACACAGTTTTTACCAAATTTTGGTACACAATTTCTAGACAGGACGGTCAAAGTCTTAAAGGACTGTCCAATATAATCTTTCATATTCCGTATCTGTTCTCTTCTCTCATTATTTGAGGTCAAACCCTTTTTTTACAATAAATAACATTCGTGCAAGCTTTTCAGTAGTCTCTAGAAAATATAAGAAAGGAGGCAGACATGGAGGTTTCTGATTAAAGGTTTAATTCCGGATTTTCTACTTTCTATTTATTTCGATTTACAGGGCCGGGATAAAAGCGTGCTGCTCCGCTCGTTGATTTTCCGCCTCTGGCATGGGTTCACATGCTGAGTTACCGTGATCAACTGCTTACCGCTCAGCTAGTTTCGCCTCTGGCGCGGTTTACACCGTGCTAATTCTTGCCTGCCTTTTTCCTCTCTCCCGAAGAAGCCCCATACGATTGTGGGCGAAACGTTTTCGTTTAACCACGGTCATTGAATATTCAAATTAAATATCATTTTAAGTACTTCTGGAAAAAGGACGCATAAGCATATTCGGTTCTCATTAACAAAATATATTTAGTTATAGAGTACGAGCATAGAAGATACTTGCATCCACATTACATATACAAAACCGGAATAAATGTTTGTTATTTTAATTTAGATTTTAGGTCGAAGACGTCACTATATGTACACATTTTCAAAAAAATACGGTACATTAACATTTATAGACGGACGAAATCTAATAACATTATAACAAACAAATCATTAAAATGTGTAATTGGCACCAATAAAATGACAAAATCGCGTTTTTATTACGGAGATTAACACGATATTGTAAAGGGATTTCAAAGTCATATCTAAACCTTAAACAAACACGAAATCAAATAATGATTTCAGTAATAGGTGGCTGGACTTTTTTAAAACAAAAAAATTTGCGAAAGATGGTGTCTTTCCGGGCTAGAAAACCGCCATTATTGTATTGTATGAAATTACGCAGTCATTAATTAATCTCCAACGTTATCCCATTAAAGTAACAAGCCTGACCCAAAATAAATGTGAAAAGAAAAGTGACAATCGATCAACGTTATTTATTAAATGTATAGATAATTAACACAAATAATTGTTTGATGCTCATATTACGAAGCCATGACGATAACGACTATTCAGTAAATATGTTACAACATCTGGCTTTGTGAATGATGTTTACATTCCGATGACTTACGGGGATGGTACAATAAATATTTATCTTATGGAAGGCAACGAGATTGTTTTTTGCATTTAGTGAATTTATTTCTCGACATAATCTCCTTGTAGCTCTGTACATATAATCCAAGGATGTTGCAACTTCTTTAAACCATCCAAATGATATTTGTCGAACTCTGCAAAATAGGCCTCTATTTAGGCAATGTTGTTCATTTGACATGAACCGCATTTCGTTAAAGCAAATCTATTATATCCGACTGAGTAGAATATTATCTCAAAGCTGCTTTAAAGAAAATGTATGACTTGCTAAATTGAAGCCACTAATTTAATTTGGGATTAGATAAGTTTTACTTACAAGCGTTGAAATTCGGTAATTAGTTGTGTATTATCGCTAATAAAACGTTGTTGGGGGTGGCTCCGAGATAGCAATACAAATTTCTAGCAAATAAGAGAAAGAAGAATACAAAGAAAGTCTTTACATCAACAGAATATAGACAAGCAACCACTTTCTTGAATTTAGTAATTTTTCCAAGACAGCAACTTTCTTAGTAGTAGAACATATTCTCTCTATATCTCCAAGTAATCATTACTTGCTTCCAGCAATCCTTTTTCTATGTGTACAAATACATAAACTTGCTCACTTTCAATAGCCCTTAAAGCCACACTACTCGATACATTTCTAAGAAATTTTAACGGCCATCGAATAAAAATTACCACTCACAATGGGTAATGCAGATTTAGAAACAAAGCGACATCTGTCTGCAAACACGGGTACTTCTCATATCGTCCTCGTATTATCCATACCTCGGTAATAAGCTTAAATTATAGCATGGGTGTGCTTATGATGTATAGTAGTTGAGATTATTTGTTCGTCATTAGGCTTTTATTCGAAAATTACAAATGAAACATGTACACTGCCGTTCAGTGAATTTCGGTCATACAATAAAAATCTATTATATCACACTGTATACAATTATTAATACATAAAATTAGAAAAATATTAAGCATACACTCTTTTCTAAGGGATTAAAGCCATAAATTATTATGTAAAGTAGAAAAATTGCGACAACCACAATAAAATCCCTTTTATTATCATTCCAAGAATTTCGCGGAAGTACCGATCTTTTGAATCGGGTCGTTTAGGGATTATTAACGAACAATACATTTAGGAAATATACCGCAGTATCATTCTTGTTTATTTATCACAGGCGTAAAGATATAAATTTGCTTAATTTTACTGTTAAAACTGTTGGTCTGCATCTGTCGTTTTTGCGCGAAAGTTTTAAGAAAATTTACTTCAAAATGGCACGTGGCAAGCCTAGCAGTGTAGAAAAACGTTCACGCATTATTACGCTGTTTGAAGAAGGATATTTGGGGCTACAAATTGCTGAAAAAATAAATATGAGAAGTTCAACAGTAAACGACATCATAAAGCGATATCGGACAACTGGAACTATAGAAAATCATGTTCGTCCAGGAGCATCTAGGAAACAACAAAAGCTGAAGATTTGAGAATTGCATTATTAAGCAAACGCAATAGAAAATTAACAGCGCCACAAATAGCAGCCGAAGTCAATCGCGGCCGTAAAGAACAAGTTTTGGTGAGTACGGTAAAACGTCGACTTCGACAAGCGGACCTTCATGAACGCATTGCCATTCGAAAACCCTTATTACGTCGGGGCAACAGAGCAAAACGGTTACAGTGGGCTCGTTCTCATCTAGATTGGTCGTTAGATGATTGGAAACACGTGCTTTGGAGTGACGAGTCAAAGTTTGAGGTTTTTGGGCAAAATCGACGAGTTTATGTCCGAAGATCTAAAACCGAAAAATGATCCCGGACTGCATCGTGCCTACAGTGAAGCAAGGGCGTAGTTCTGTGTTAGTGTGGGGATGTTTTTCCTTTGCTGGGACGGGAGATTTATGCAGAGTGCGGGGTGTAATGAGGAAGGAAAATTATTTTGCAATACTCCAGAATCATGCAGTGCCATCAGGATTGCGTATAATAGGCCGTAACTTTACATTCATGCACGACAACGACCCAAAACACACTGCGTTAGTGTGTAAGAACTATCTAAAGCATCAAGAAGAACAGCACACCCTGAAAGTAATGACATGGCCCCCACAAAGCCCAGATTTAACCCTATAGAGTTGTTGTGGGATGAACTGGACAGGAGGATTCGAAAAATATCCCCAACTTCACAAGAACATTTACGGAATATTCTACAACATGAATGGATTAATATTCCACAATCCGTTTTAACAAAACTTATCGAAAGAATGCCTAGAATAGTTCGAGCGATGATTAACAGCAAAGGAGGTTTTTTCGATGAAAAAAAAAAATTATGTTCAGTATGTTATATTACGCCAGAATAACTTTTTATTTATTTATTTTTGTCTTTTTTACCTGTACATACAATAAAATTGCATTTTGTTTTTAGTTTCGTTTGTTTCTGTAACCTTTTCATGTTTTTTACCAACCGACCGAATTTCTCTGAACGGCAGTGTATTTCATTTGTAATTTTTGAATTAGCTAAAGGTGGGACGATCTTGAACCTTTGGAAATAAATTGCAGATCTTTTATAATGGTGATGCTAACATGTATAAATGTTTCTGGGCGTTGTAATTTGCTTCCTGAAATTAAACTGAAAAAATTATATACAGATGAGTTTAATAGATTCACTATTTACATCTAAAATATATATATAACACTAATAATGCATCTCTATTTTAAACAAGAAATATCTTTTCAGTATCAACTTGACAAAACTTTCCCGATTTAGTATATTTTCAATAACAGGACGGATTGCGATAACAGAGCAAAACATGATAACACCGCAAGTATCCTCTTTCTAGCACTCTCCAAACAGAAAAGACTATACGTAGTGTTTAGTAGAGTCGCAATATCGAAATAACAAAATTTAAATTCATTTGCAGTTACAGGCGTTTAGTATTAAATTTGTACTAAAATGAGTATTAACTGGATTTATGCTTTACGTATGTTACGTTAAATTTTTTGTGTGAGAAAGTGACCACAGAAGTATCCAGAAGACCGTTTGTTAGTTTTGGTTAAGGGAAATGCAGCCGGCGACTACAAGCTAAAACTTCTCTTAATTTATCGTCCCGGAATGCCCAAATTTCGAAACGTTATAATTCACTTAATATCGAAGCACAAAATTTTCTTTTTGCGACATAAAACGGCACAAAATTATAGCGTATGCGCAATTTCAAAATACCGAGGCGGCGATGCTAGCATGTCCTCAGCTCCATCAAAAAGAAATCGTTAAAACTCCGTTACAACGGCGGTACAAAGCAGCACAAAATGGGCACAAAACGATAGCGTATAGGAAATTTCAAAATCTGGAGGTGACCGATAGGTGGGGACGTGCCATACCCGAAATACAAAACGTTAATCTTCAAGCACAAAATTTGCTTTTTCCGTGCTTTTCTCTTTTACTATTAAGTTAACATGTTCTGCAACATTAGTTTCCACAGATGATGCCAGTCGTAAAAGTCCACGGAATAATACAGTGAGGATAGTGCAATGTAAATAAAATTAACTTTTTTGAACGTATTTCTCCCCATGTTTACTCCACATCACATCTAATAGTAAATCTTTAAACCTAAAATATTACGATTTATAGCCTAATATGACTGCGTCTTCATACAACATACGCAGAAAACAATTAAAAGGATTACGTAATTTACATAAATTAAATCATATGATGAAACTACACACAAAGATCTAGTGGGGAATACTATTGTTCCATATGTAAACAACAATTTAATGGGTGTATTCAATGAGTTACAGCGTCGCTAGATCTAGGAATGTACTTCTAGCGCTAGCTCTAGCGTCAGCCATATTATTTTTTATTCAATATTTAATAATATTGAACAAAAAAAAACAAGAAACATTTTTCCTTTACGTTTGTTTGTATCATTTTCAAGATTTTACACGGTAGACGCACGACACAAATTTAATTCGTCAGGGACGACCGTTTCAAGGATGCTCGGATTCTCGAAAGGGCCGTCCCGGATTAATTAATTTATTAAACTTGTATGGTGCGGAGTGTGCCGATGCTATATCTTCATTTCATGCCATTCAATACCGCACAACGGTCTAGCGTGTTTGGTTTCTAGCGCCGTAACTCACTGAATACACACGATGTCTTCTTTTTTTTAAAGAAATTATAAGCTCGTACTGAGATATAACTTCACGTTGCCAAAAATTTGATTTCTGTCTAAAAACTTGTTCAAAAGTAAAAAATTATTTTCGGGCGTTGATTTCCGTTCCTTACCACTTACTGCGATGCTACACAGCATGTAGCAACACTTTAAAAAGACGCGTTGTATTTTTAGAATCAAATACATATGCGATTTGAAGATAAACATATGATATCCTCGTTTCCAAGATTTGATACACTGATGAAATATAACACCGACAACGATCATATTACAGCATACGAAAAAATGTCTATGCGATGAGTAAGAATATATTTGAACCTTGCATGCATGCAAACACGGGGACAATCGATATACGAAACAAACAGGCAACGAACACTAAGCGTTGCATCATCTTCGAAGACGTCTGTTATTCTTAGATCGTAAAGCTATTTGTAATAAATTTAATACGCACTTTTAAAGTTTACATTTCGTGTCGTTGCAACTGAAAAAAACTAATGAAAACGCAAAAAATATATTGATAGTGACAGTCGTTCATCGCTAATAATTTTAATAATTTAAAAGGCTATCATTCGCAATCGATCAAATAAATATGCGCAAGATGATATCAATGTTACTATCCAAATTAAAAATTAAATTTATTTTTGCACAAACTTTGAACTAGAATAACGATGATGAATCAAAATAAGATTATCTTCTACTACATTCATTATCTAAAATTATCTGGAAAACATCCAATTCTTGAAGAACGTTTGATATTGCGTTGGGAATTCTTCAATCAATCCCATCTTCTGCACAAAAATCAAAATCTGGAGAATTAGGCTCTCCAATTACGTCCTCTCACGGAGCTTTCTACTTCTACTCCTGGTTTCTTCGATCCAAATGGATGTATTGTAAAAATGCCCTTAATACGTGGTGAATGTTTTTAATGAAGCTTAGTACTACATAGTCCAGGATTTTTTTCCTTCAATTCGGTTAGTGTTAAGAGTGGTTCATGTTGTTTGTGACTAATAGCCACATGTGTTTTCATGTTCTTGGCAATAGAGTTGATCTCTCCAGCTTTTGCTACTTTACGTAAGTGACATTATAATGCTGTATCAAATGTTGAGATTTGCGAGTATAAACGATATTTTCAGTTAATCTGCTTCAAATGATTTAAAAACACAGGAGCAAAGTTTTCAGGAATCAAGCAACCACTTGATCTCTAATGCGTTGTAGAAGTAATAGTTAATGATCTGGTATATATATATATATAATGCGATGGTGAAATAAATCACCATCACCATTATTCTGCGCTATATGCAACCCTTAAGAAAGGGAGACCTCGTCTTCTTCCTTATTACTTGTCTGGTCAATTGTTAATGATAAAATGATTTCTTCTTCCGTAGCTAGAACCGCTTCATCACCTCCCACAAGCTCGCATACAATTTAATTGTTGGTTAAACCAGTTCGAATGTTAATGTTAATGTTTATCTGAGTACTCCTTACTGGTGCCTTCAAACCATTGTTCATCGTTATCCATTTTAGAAAAACAGCAGTCGATTATTTATAACAAAAAACATAGAATTTTTTATTGTGTAGCGCTTCTATTTGAGGCTAGTTGCGCCTATTCATCGTTAGGAATAAATTTATATATCTTGATAAGCAATTTTTTTAAACTGCTGTACTCTGTTACTCTTTGTAGTGCACGGTGCATGATCTTCAGCGTTCAACTGAATTCATTGCACTGAACATTCTGGTAGCTTCTTCGGGACTTTTCTAAAGAAGCTTTTGGATCTGGTTATTGTTGTCCTCATTGTTTCTTATCGAAATTATATTTTTGCAAGTTTTCTTTAAATTATGAGCCAGGGA
>LR737380.1:28188226-28214646 GCA_902655005.2 Marronus borbonicus | reverse complement strand
AAATGGGCGTCATCCCTGTAATCAGCAGGTCAAACTGCATAGGAGACATAGGAGCATAGGAGATCCAATTGGATAAATCACTAAGTTGTTTTTTTTTCGATTGATTTATATACCCACCACCGGCTCCTTTTGTGATCGAAAGGCTTCCTTCCACATTATTCTATTCTTATTACGCGTAAATGGCATTAAGTGGTCTTCTAACTACAGAGGTTTTATATTACAATCCAGAAATCAATACTTTGCGGTTTTGTAGAATGAATGGAGTTTGTGTAACTCTAAGATATTCACAGAACAATGTTAATTAATGCTTAGTAGAGTCAACACCTTGCAAGATCGTCATTCTGTAAGGTACGCTAACGGTTAAATCATGAGTTTTACTTTTCCTCACAAAGTCATTTGCATTTACCAAAAATGCAATATCACAGAATCAACGGTATTTGGCCGAATTTTGATTTAAAATAGTAGAGAGTAATGGAGATAAGCGATAACGATGACAGATTACCTTTTGACGGCATGTTTCAGGCTTTTTCTGAAAAAAGTTGATTCCATAGCAAAAAATGTAAATGTACCAAACTTTTTAATAGATTCCAGCAAAAATAGAGGCAGTTTCCCATATCGTAAGAGATATAAAGAAGTATATAAATGAGTACATATTTGTCTTTAATGTAAATGAAATTACAGGAATTAGAAGAGTTACTGAAGAGCAAAGCAGAGGGAAGAATTCTTTTAAACAATTAGCAGCACAAACTGAGGTAGACTTTCTACTCAATAAATATGGAAACAAAAAGTAATGTATAATAGCTCGGTTGTCCTGAAGAAACAGCAATTTGAACGAATCCTAAAAATCAACAGACATAAAACGTACCCAGGAGGAAATAAAAACTGTTGTTAATTTAATACATAAGCCGCATTTAAAATAAATAAATGTTATTGTAAAAATTGATTTTGTTTTTCCTTCTACAAGATACTCGATTAACACAATTCCATCAGATCGATGAATTACTCTTCGTCTTTTAGGGAACGATTAGTACTTCGCAGTACACTGCTTCGACTGTTTCTTGGCTTCAGGAGTGAACTGGTATATGCAAGCTTCTACAAACTGCTTTAACAGTGCTTTGAAATTAAATTTGAATGCATTTTTGATCCTGAGTGAGCAAGCGCAGTTAGCTTGTTTACTCCAAAATCTCCAGTAAATTGTCATATTTACCCGTTCTTTGGAGAAACCCACCGCCTTTGCTGTCTCTCTAACCTTAATTCGGTGGTTGACGGTAATTTTCGGCCGTCCCAAACGTTAATCATCAACCAAGATAAATTCACCTGCCCAAAACTTCACGGTGACAAATAATGGTACAAAGTCCTTGAAAATAGCGTCCATCTCGGCTTCAATTTGCTTTTCAAATAAAAAATTAACGACTGCTCGTTATTAAATTTTTTCTATTTTTACAGAAGCACTAATATCAATTGAGAGAAACGACTGTTAAACAACAACTGAACGTCCAACATGACCGAAGTTTTCAAAAATATCTTTCAACGCATGCGCAATTATATAAGCGGAATATTTTTGAGGAGTAAAGTCATCTTCCTATTGAGGCTTGAAACTTTTAGAGCCGGGCTTGTTTTAATTAGTATAAATAAAAAACATCCTCCATGAACAATAATAATTAGAGCAATTTACTTGATGGTCGTTGTACAATCTGTTGTACTGACAACTCTAGTGTATAAAATTGTTAATAAAAGAGACGTATAGACTGTAACAAGATCTTTATGTTATAACGTCTGCTCATATGTCCCAAAAGATGTACATAATTGAACATTTTTTTTTTTATTAAGTGTACCTCTTCCCAAAATTCTTTTCGCTTGTAGATATGTATATAGGCGCACGCGATGACACCAAATAACAATACATTATATAGAAACACCTGCTCTAAAGCTACGATATGCGAATATCTTACATATTTATACAACATTACATGCATATCTACATGATACGGTACATAAAATAAAAGATATTTTTAAAATTCTATTTATTACATCTCTGTGTTGTGTTGATGTGTGCACATTAGAAAAAGAGAATGTTCAAACGTCCTAAGTACGCACGCATCGTCGTCGTCATGTTTTTATAGCGTTTGCTATCTCGATTTTCCCATATGAAGGCGACTAAAAACCCATGAAAATCATCTAAGAACATCATGGCGATTACGGCCGGTTTATGTATGTGTATGAAATAAAATGAAATAGAACAATTATAAAAAACACGATGCGGGAGACGGTCTCTGAAAATAAAACGCTTGCAGTGTAGAGAGATGTCCCCAGATTCAGTAGTTGTTATTTTGCTTCAGTTGCAAACTATCTTTGATAGTGTCTGTGTAATCAAAAGTGTCGTCTGTAATCATCCAATGGTGGTTTCCCCTTGAAGCGGGACAATCGTCGAAGAATACAGGTAAGAACGTATCGACAATAAATCGATGCGTATTTCGATTAGTAATTAAGATAAGCGACATATTCCCAACGATCATTCTATACACTCATGTTTTCGTGATTCACCACCAGGCTTTCGATGTTGTTACGTCTTGTTTTCTCGTTTTATCTCCTTGCGTTCGATCGATTTCATTAATTTTCGACACCAAAATCGCCCGCGTCCATAATCCATATCTTTTTGGTCAAATTGACAATGTTTTAACGGTAAGCATTGCGGACAGTTGCAATTACAAGATATGTTTGGCAGCACCCATCTTGTTTTTTTGCTCTTACCCAACGAACGAGATCATGTTAAATCTATTTTTACGCAGCATTTTTCCCATGCGCTATTATATTGTATTTTTATGTTATTTCGATCAGAGAGATGGACCAAAGGCTTTGCGAAAGAGATCGTACGAGAAGGCCGATTAGAAATAAAAGATACAACAGGTCAGATGATGTCCAAATATTACCCTTTTAGTAACTCGTACTTATACGATTGTACACCTATATAATACGTATACGTAAAAAATACGGCCGTACCGCAAGCTTGAGATTTTGTGTGATGTTTTCTTTTTTTGTGGTATTTGACGATGAGTTTTGGCCTAAGATCGCAACACCTTTAACATCGCGTGAATGCCATTGGAAATGATTTACGAAAACGTTTTGACTATACTAACACGCAACACGACATCTTTCTCACAAACCATCAGTAGATTTACTTGTATTAACAATGACAATACCTTTTTCTGCTTGAACTTTTGAATCGACGAGTTTGGTTTGACTTTTGTGTGTTTTCTTGGCGAACGAAGTGTCCAAATCGATCACGTAACGATCCCACTTTTCCAGAAGGAATTTTGGTGAAGAGAAACGACCACCTAAGAGACTTTTCACGCCCGAAATAAAGCGTTTCCTCAAGAGCTGGTTGATCAGGCGAAGAGACAATCCGTACCCGAACAGAGATGAGAAGAAGTCATTAGCTTTGCAAACTGGATTGACTTACATTCAAGTACGTCTTATGACTCCACATTTAAATACAATGTTAATCCCACATACTTTCATCTTTGCAAAATCTTTAAGTATCACTAAGGGAAAGTCATACTATTCATACTATGAAGCTTCTTCGCTTCTGCTAGTCAAGGTTTTTAATTGTTTCAATATTACTCCCGTCAAACGCAAGGCCAGAAGCTGATAAAATCGGTCAGTTTCTCAATTTAACGCACACAAGAAAAACGTCGAATAGCAGAATAGTACAAATTTTTAGATTTCGTGAACAATTTAAGTTGGTAGGACGTACTCGCTAATTTCTTGGGGTACGGTTTGAGCTTTATTGCGAAAACTGCCAATTTATATTGTCCGCGATTTTGAAAATTTCTGCTTGGCATCCCAGCCTGTTGTTAAAACGATCAGTTGCACCGACACGAAATAAAATTTAATCCAGAATTAAGTTCAAGTAACAGGTGGAATGTGAGGATTGCAATCAATTATGAAGAAAGACTATCACATTCTGCCTCACATTTCCACTTAATTCGAGATTAAATTTTAACTTATGTTGGTGCAACTGATCATAAGCGACTTTCCGCAAGAAAATTTTAGTGAATGTTAGATTATCACTAATTTATATGATTCGAATGCGTAACCACCGCGCTCAATTTTTGTGGTAGTTTCGTATTAGATGAAAAATCAGTGTTAAGTTTATATGCTTTCCTGTGAAATAGCATACACGACGCAAGAATTGTTTTAAATTAATTTGAAATTATAAATTCCAACAGGTTTGTAACTGGTTCGCCAACTGGCGAAGGAAATTGAAAAACGCCGGGAAGGAACCGCAGAAGAAAACCTGGGGTCATCTGATCAAGACCTACAACAGTCAAGTCCAAGGCAACGTAGAACATTTCAGCATCTGTTCGGACGATAGCATCTGGCATGACGACGGCACCACTCAAATCTACGACTCAGAATCGGAAAAACAATACGATCAAGAACACTTCGACATGGAAACCGTACAAAATAATACGTCAGATCATTGCTACACAATAGAAAGTGAAAACAAGAACTTGACGTTTGTTAACAATAATAATATCAATAATAACCACTCCGCCCAACCACAGTGCTACTTTATCAGCTCTACCACGGAGAACGAATACGAAACCAACCCTTTCTCGCAATCAACTAACAAATACAAAAACCACATAATGGAAAAGTACCTGAGAGACTGCCAGAAACCCGAGAACATCGTTCCTAATTCAGACGATCGTAACAATTGCGAGGATGCTTCTTCGAAACCTTCGATGTTTTCGAAATGGCGAGAGAGCGCCGCCAAATTCAGACCTAGCGAGAAGAATTACTTACATTGGACGCTGATGAAGACGCACAAGAAGAAAAACAAAAGACAAACTTGTAATAACAACGACGCCAACTTAGGGAATTATCAACATGGCAGGGAAGAGTTGGATGCTGCTGAAACGCTAACAAGACTGGCTAACGCCCATGGTAATTTTTCTGTGAAAACACAGTAGTGATTTATTTCAAGTCCCTTTAAATTCGCCTGACATTATATTATTTTGAGGCTAGATTGTTTATAAAATTGCCTTTGTTCAAAATTGGGGCATTTTTTAATTATCATATCCGCCAAGGCTACCAACCCCTAGTTCATCTAAAAAGGTTAAAAAATATTTAAAATGCGGATTATATTAGCTATTAAACATCGAAATTATTGTAAATGCATTAAAATGTAGACAACTTTCTAGGACAAAAAAAAGTAGTGTCAGAGAAGGACTTACTTTTGTTTGGTGATTTTGGATGGTTTAGAGAGAGATTAGAAGATAAAAACAATAATGTTTATTTAGAATAAATACTTATAGCTGTAAATTGACATGTTCCTTTACGTAGAAGAAAAAATAAGTTTCAAACTTCTTAGTTTATAGCAATTTAAAATTTTACGTGGTATGAAAACGGTAACTCGTTCATTCAACTGCATATATGATAATTAAGTGATTTTGCGAATTTATTTCAAAAAGAAATGTTACATTTAATGTAAACGTTAGAGATAGCTGTTAATTCCCTTTTTGTTTGCTAGTTACGTAAGTGATACGAATGAATGCTCAATTTTTTTTATTTGAAACTGTGATTGCGTTGTTTTTACAACAATCTTATTAAGTTTTAAAAACTTGGTCGTTATTTATAAAAAGTAAACCCAGTAACGTGAAGAATCAGTACTTGAGAAATGCCCATGCGCGTTTGTAATAATTACCCAGTAGAAAAATCAATTACTAGAAATAAACCACAGCAATGTTGCAGATCTGCTTTATAGCTTATAGGGTGTATGCATAATATATTTCTTTCACTAGCTTTCCTTATTCCATAAATTAAAATATTTAGCCCACTACCACAATCTTACCTCCCATTAAGCTCTGTTTGACGTACTTTCCAATGTGAATTTATAAAATATACAAATGTGCCCTTTATTTCTGTAAAACTTACTTTTTACTTTTACGTTTTATATTAAAAAAGCAAATTTGTTAAAACAGAGGCAAATGATAAGATAGATGGACTTACAAAGTTATTTAAGTTAAGTTTAAGTTTTTCAATTTGAATTCGTTTGATGAGGGATCTGTCAACAATGTTGAAGTTATATCTAGCAAATGCATTTTCTATTCGGTCGATTCTATAATGTATTGAGGTACCGATTCCGGGGCTTTACTCCAAAACAATTGACAATGATATACCTAGTGATCTATAAATGCTGTTTTGATTGACAATATTGTAGAATTTAATTTCTTTTTTTGTTGAACCGAATTGTAACATGAAATACCAATTAAAAAATTATTTACTTTGACTTTAAAGTTTATTTTGAGCAAAAAGTCATATCTTAAGTAGTAATAAATAAAACCTAGAAATTTACATATTATATATTTAAGTATCCTCGCATGCAACATTTGAATACATAACTACATCTTCGGGTTTTCCCCAAATTTTAATTGTATTCATGGAAGCTGTAAGTAGAATATCTTTCCTTGGATGAACAGTAACGGAATGTAAAACTTTATGCAAGGTATGATCGTATCTCTTAACAACTTTAGCAGATATCAAGTCCCAACACCAAAGCTCTCCAGTTATGGAACCAGAAAATATATAATTATCATTTGTAATTACGGCACTCTCTATGTTCATATCATCAGTGCGATGGCCCGTGTATCTAAAATAGAACAATTGAAGCATTGAAAAAAAATAAGAACATGTTACACTGATAAACGTACTCTGACAACATTTCTCCAGTGTTTTTATCAAATAACTTCACGGAATTATCAGCAGCGCTGACTAAAATACATTGTCCGTCATGTGTTAGACTTACTGAAGTAATAGGTGCTAAAAAGACATAACTGTTATTCAAATTTCATTATAAAGATTACAATTCTTCTCAACCACACCTCCAACAAAATCGGCAAATAATTGTCCTGACCTAATATCGTATCTCCTAACCGAGCAATCTACAGATCCTGTTATTATTTCATAATCGGTCACCTGAATTGCATTAATGCAGTCTTTTGCGTCATTTAAAGTCTGTACGGGTTCATTCTTTCTAGATTTCAAATCCCATATGGCGACTGTATTATCATAACTGCCAGATATAGCTAATGTAGATTCTTCGTTGAACTTGACACAAGAAACTGTACTTGCATGTGTTCGTAACCTTCGAAGTGGCTGTCCTGTAGACACATCCCACAATATTATGGATTTATCTGAGGAACAAGATAGGATTTGTCCGCTATCACAAGATCCTGCTGCGTCTAGCACTTCATTGCCATGTCCTCCGTAGGTTTTTAGTAGTAAACTTCGGTATGGGTTCCATAATTTTAATTTGTTGTCTGAGCCGCACGTTAAACAGTATGCACCATCAACTGGAATGACTCTATTTCACATTTACAATTACTTGACTAATGCGTGGTTACCGTTGAATCTTACTGCTCGCACTGCTCCTTGCTTGCAATCAATTGTGTTGATGCCAGTTAAGTCCATTTTTATGAATAGAAATAAGTTACTAAACAAGGTAATTTTATAAATTTAAAAAGTGAGGTTATATTTTATCGCTAAAATTATTAACCAATCACAGTCATTGATCCGTGCGCATAAACCAATCAAAAGTCCCTAACTTCAACCGCGTAAATCAAAAATAAAAGGATTTTTGGATAGTGCTATTAAAATTAAAAAAAACGACGATATAAAAAGACGTTTTTATTAGAACATTTATTTACTCCAAGCAACTTAACTATGATTCTTCCTTCTTTTCTTCCAACTGTTTCATTCTTTCTTGTAACTGGGATACCAGTACATTTTGATGACTAGTTAATTGAGAAACAATTTGAGCACCTACACCATTTAAAGTTTGAACAAATTGTGCTTGTGCAGCTGGTAAATTAGGTATCAAACTTAATCTTTGCAGTTCATCAACATTCATAAATTTATTTTCAACAATAGCTGCTAATAAAATCAACGTAGGGAGTTTTTTATTGATTTTCAACAACTCCTTTATCTTCAACTCTGGGCTGAACACAATCATATTATGAGAAGAGTACCATTTCCCAAGAACTTCGTAGGGAGTTCCTTCAACAGCCATTTTTAAAGTTTCCTTACCATAATTTTTATACGACATATTTTGTCTAAAAAATAACACATTCGCTTTGTTATGTTCATCGCCTGTCATTGAATTCATGTGATAAAAAGCAACTAGACGGGATGACTTTAGTTTTTCTAACAATTCATTAGCTAGTAGTTGCTGATAAGGATTCTCGACTTTCAGATGGCCCCAGCGATCAACATTCTTGTCGCATTTATCTATTCTTCGCTTTTCATAAAATGGTTGGGCAAGCGCTAAGTACTTTGCGCGTTCATAATGTGGAGGCCTCGGTTTTTGTATGTTTATCTTTCCTCTATGTCGTTTGATTTGTACGATGGGATTGAAGCTATTTAATATACCTACAACATATAAATCAGCTAATGTTAACTGTTAAGAAATATATGAGGGAAGAATCTACCTTTGCGTGTGAGAAAGGACATATTTAATATATAAATCTAATAAATATCGTAATATGTTTAAAACATAATTTGTAGGTTAGTTTCAAATTTGAGTTGTAAGGTTAACTTGCCAAATAACTGTTACAAATCACAGTTAGTATCTCCACTAATTATAAAAGGAGAACTCCAAGAAATTTATGCATTTTAAATTTTATAGCAGATAGCATAGTTGTGTAAGATTTTTTAGAAAAACTAAAATTAAAAGCTGGTTTTTATCTTTAAGATCTTTAAAATAAAGCCTGTCACAGAGATATTAACAGACACTGTTCTTCTATAAAATAAACTGAAAGAAAAGAAAAACCTAAAAAAGCTCAAACTAGCATTCCAGTACTTTTTTAATAATACACGGAATTAGTTCGGTTATGCAGTATTTTCAAGAATCGTGTCGCTTAGGTAAGTACTTCATCAATAATTAAATAATTCCCATATTGCAAATTACGCAGTTGGTATCGTAAGGCGGCGTTTTGGAAGGTGGTTCTAAAATCAATATTTCCCAAGTCGTAAGAAAGTGCTTGTGTGCTTGAAATGTAATGAATCAAGATAATAAAAGTTAAAAAATACTTCTAATTATGATCACGTATTTAATTTAAAAGTTGCTTTGAATATTCGTCGCTAAAATTTAAGGAAATACACCACAGTTAAATATTAGAGATTGTTAGGTTTATATTTTCAATATAATGATAAAAAAGTTAAAATTATCGGTAAGTGTTAACCAATGGAATATGAATGAAGGCCAATTATTGTAATTTTCAAGTAAGTAATTCCCAAATTTAATTAAAAAAACCCTCAATTTCAACATATTTTATGATCTTGTACTCAGTAATCAATATATTATGTGAAGCTTGATGTTATCATTTTTCTGTAATATCACTTTTCTTCCATACTTCTTTTATTTAATATTCGCATATTATTTATAGATTATAGGGCTTTTCATGTTATCATTGATACCATGGCCTGGCCCAACAGTTTTCAAAATATCTTGCCCAAAAGACAACGCACGTTTAGTAAGAAAAATCATTCAAACGAAATGGATTCCGATTTTGGAAAAATTCAAAGTCAGCATCCCTCTAGAATGCCCTTTCCATCCTTCACGCGACATATTCGGTCCGCAGCAAGCCGCGAAACACCAACATAGACCCTCGCAATGGACCTGTGGACTGTGCGGCAAATCGTTTTTTGAAGAGAAATTTTTAGATATGCATTTCGACAATCGACATAAAAATCACGTAAACATGGTAAACGGCGACATGTGCTACGCGAAATTCATTTATTCTAACGATTTCTTCTTTTTTAGGCAGAAGACGCAGTGTGCCTTGCAGATTACTGCGATATTATGAGATGTGATGTTCTAATAAACCAAGATCAAAAAACAGTGTATTCCGAATCCGCTAACACCGACATTGAGTTATGGAGAGAAGCTTCGACTTATTCGACGAAAGCGCTTGCGCCCACTGGTCCAAGGGATGTAGCTAAGTATTCGGGTCGGAAAACCGCTTATCAAAGCGAAGCAAGTCCATCATCAGCATCAACGAAAGAAAGCGCACACTGTCAGAAGTCAGAAGCACCTTCAGACAATAATGGTAATGACTTTTCTATAGGGACTTTCTGTTTTATTTCTTAAATGTTAGTGTCGAGTGTTATCAATTTTCGCCGCATTTTACTCAAATATTTTTTGGTAGATGATTCATCCGATGAGAAATCACAAAACAACAGCTACAATAACTTGTGCATGAACGATTTGGTCGATTCGGCATTACCGGCGACTGATAATAAACAACAACGAATTTTAGAATTGCAAAAATTGAAAGCGAATTGTAAACCAGAAGAACTGCAGAAATTAAAGACGAAATGTGAGATTTTGGTTCGCGATTGCATCGCTAGTTTGTTAATCCAGTTATCGTTGAAAGATTTTAAAGAAGTTGAAGGTAATTATTAAAATGTCACCTTCCTTATTTTCGATTAGAATAAAAAAAAAAATAGTTTTATTGATTTGATAATCAATCCTAATACAATATTCATGGCGACCTCGTTCCTCGATTATTAATTTAGAATACTTAATCTTTGGGATTTCTAGAGGAGTTGAACAGAGCAATTTGTTGGTATTTAACATGCGATCGTTATTGGGAGGATACCCAATCAGATTTGAGACAGTTCCCATGGGGTTTACTATGTATGATTGTTATGGTATTATCTTTGGGTATATGCTTCTGTTATTACATCATCTGGGTTCTGTTTGAGTGAGTAGCGAGACGTACATTTTACTCATAATGCAGAATTCGTTTGTTGCAGTACTGATGATGTCAGCGTTACAAGCGCAAGCCTGACGGATCGTTCGACTCCATCTCCCGCTCATTTATTGAAACACGAGCCGTCGACTTCTTCGGATGGACACCAAATTTATACAGAGGATTATTATACAACGGATAAGGATAATGAGTATATATATGTCACTTATCCTCCAGATTTGAAGCGTAGGTTATTGGAAAGGTATGAATGCAAGCTTTTTGTGTTACTTTAACTTTTTTTTCTTTTTCAGTAGATATCTTAGATTTTAGATTAGAATATGTTCACATTCCACTTCCTCCTCATAAACATTAGAGCTCATCAAATAATTTTTCTGTATTCGTATTTCTAGTTGCTACAATAGAACGACACGTTTATGAAACGGTGGTTTCATATGTCCAAGTGATATAAAGCTATAAACGTAGAGTGTACATAGACGAATCTCCATACATAACATTCCAGACCTCTTAGTAAAAAAAGTAGTGATATTTTAATAAAAATAATGATAGTATTCTGTTTGAATTGTTTTGAAACGCACGTTGAATCCTAAATTATAGAAGCGCCGTGTGCGAAAGCCTAGTACTACAATACTTACTACGTTATATTCCGTTCTGTTTATAAAATCACATTGTAATACTTCTCTTACGCACACGTTATATCCTTTGTGTTTATAGAAACGAATCTTTTAATATGTATATGAAATTCTCCTCGTCCTAATTATTAAAATACAGGGTATCACTAAAATGTTTATACAAAATGGCATCACGAATTTCTAAAGCTACAATATCACGGCTTAACCAAACTTATCTTAGTCTAAAAGCGAGATACTACGTGTCGACATTACAAATTTTGTTTTGGTTTTTATCAAATAATTTCTTTAATCGCTATAGATTTGAAAAAAAAAAACTTGATAGGGACTATTCCCGGAATAAACAATTGAAATCCGCTAACACATTTTTTTTTTGTAAAGGGCGCCATTGGCTGTACACGTTGTGCCTTAGTATATTTCATTTCCGATTTTAAAATTAAAAGCTCTTCCACTGGCTGAATCTGATAAGGATATAGTAGCTGCTCCCTTGAAGCTCTATTAATTACATCTTCAGATATACATACTTCCAAACTTGACAAATCTTAATTTGTTCTAAAATTTTTCCAACTCTTATCTCGAGTCAAATTTTGAGTTAAATTATCATCCTTTAGCTTAAGGAATTTGTGGCAGTATTTTGTGCAGACTTTTTAGAGACACTCTGCGTTCCACCTTCATTTCTTAGGAAAAGTAATATTAATTTTAGTGAATGCACGACAAATCCAAGAACCAAAAACGCATATATTTCGTTTCCAGATAGTACTTAGAAATTAGGCGTTTTCGTTAACTGTAGTTAGGACAATTATAAAATTTGTATCTTTGTAGGTGTAAATGTCATTATTACACGTTTACAATTCTAACTGAGCAAAAGCATCTGAATGCAAGTATGGAAAATACACCTTTCTACCTTATTTGGAAACTTTTGCTCGGCATTGAACACATTATTATAACTTTTCAAGGCAGTTGTGCTATAAGACACAAACACAACTATTTTTTTCTATAAAAAAAGAAAGAGATCCTTAAAAAAGTTCTATTTAAAACTTTTAAACTTTGCACTGTATAATGATAAGTGGTTTTCTGTGTTATAGTAATATGTATTACTTATAATAATTCTGCTGTTAAATTAATTGTTATTATATAATTATATCCAATTACTTAATGTTAATCTTTGCACAAATATAATTGTTGTTGCCTTTTTCAGCAGTAGAATGTTTTATAATCATGAAGAGTGTTAATTGTTCTTTTTTTCGTTGTTTGTTGCGTAACACTCAAAACAACATACTTTAGCGTTCCCTTTGTGCTTCGTAGGAATTAAAATAATTACAAATGAAATTGTATTTTTTGTATATACGGTGTCATACAAAAGAATCGCATCGTCATATATTTTGCTTAAAAAATATGTTATTTAGTCGTCGCAACTGACTGGCTAGGGTACATTCACACGCAACAATGGCGTACACCACTTTTGTGAATGACATGAGTTTTATCTGTGACACTGTATATAATACAAGCATAAGAACGTGCATTCAAAATCGGAAGATGTACATTTTACATACACATATTGAAGCTCAATAAGAAGAAACTGAGTGTACCACCAATGAGGAATACCTTCACTTACGATTTTGATTGTATGCATAACATTTATAACTCAAATACATATAAATATCTAAAATAAAATACTTCATCTTCGTTATAAAAAAAAAATGAAGCAAATGGATATTGTTTGTATTCAAACTCTATTTTCTTATTTCACTTTAATAATCCTCAAATATAATAAGATAATAATATTATAAATAAAAATACATAGATTGCAAGCAATACTCCTTTGCCTTTTTACTTACTCTTTTATAAATGTATTTATATACGAGAAAAATAAATATTTTAACACTCGCGAAAACAAATTTCGGCTGTATCGTAATATTTACTGCTTATGTAGTTACTATATACAGATCTTTACACGTTTTATTAAGAATTACCGAAATATATTATAAAAAAAAGATTTGTAAACGAAGAAGAACAGGAGTGGTGATAAATAAAATTTATTAATTATATAATTTGTATTTTCATCTTTCCTATACATTGCATCCGAATTTTAGTTTTACAAACTTAAATAGGAATTGGCTTCGTCAAACAACAAATTACAAAAGTGCAATCGTTAATTGAACTAAGTGATTAAACAATTATTTATGAACTTTATTAACATCGAACAATATATATATATTGCTCCCATATGCTTTAATTGTAATACTTATTTTTTGTTTATTCTATAACACGCTCTTTGAAATGAATCTGTTTTGCTTTTGTTTTCATTTCGAGCTATTCGTCTGAAGTAGTCGCAGATGGATTTTTCGATTTCCTTATTTAAATCCTCGGACGATTGATGTTTTTGGGAAGAATTTTAGATATACGCTGAAAATCCCTATAAGAAAAGTTGTTAACGGAAAAAAACACAGGCACACACACAATACAAACTCGCATACACGTAAGAGCATACCAAAACGGAAATTGTCCTTTTAAAAATATATACGGCTATATACAAGAAAAAAAAGAACAAAAAAAACTGCCCTTTTTATAAGTTAAACAAAATGAAACCTATTCCTTTCATCTTTTTTTCCATGAAACGTCTGAAAACCGTTAAATAAAACACTAAAAGAAAACAACAAAAATGACGCAAAAACCTTTTCCAGTCAAAAGTTTTAAAATGATTGCCTACTTCTAAAAAAAGAAGGATATCCAGAACTGTAACGAAATTTGAAATAAGTTGCTTTGTAAGAATTTTCTTTTTTTTTCAAATTTTGTCTCTAAATAAAAATGCAAACCCGATTCGCTCTCATTTACACTGCCTTCCTAATCAGCTCCAATAGCTGAGCTTTAATACCAATCGTATATCAATCGTATCGTCGTCGATATGGTGCCCCCCGCCCGAATTCAGCCCTACTACGCGTCGATTCTTCCAATCTTCGCTTGTGTTCGGCCATCCTCTCAAGTCTTTGTTGTTGCTTCGTCGCAATCTGAAATATGAAAAATTAAGAAATCAATTGACGAGTAGAGGTCGTTACCAATTAAGATAATCAAGGTAAAAAAGTAAACGCCTCATATAAAGGATGTTTTCTTATATTTCAGCGAATCTTTAATTATATACACCTTTTAAATTTGATACCAATCGAGATGATAAACAATCGAGAAGTGTTGGATGTTTGAAATTTTAAAACGGATTTTGTTTTTCCAAGTCCGACAAACAAGAGTCGTACGTTCGAATTCCACTCGCGTCTTGAGATTTTTATTTCATTAATTAAATTTGTTTACGTTGATGAAATTATGATTATAAATTGTGTCTACTATTATTTTTTAGCGTCAAATGTGACGTTTGCGTTAGTCAATTTTTTGATATTTTTTCTACGACATAAAATTTTTCCCCAAATTCAATAGTGTCTAACAAGTCGCAAGAATTAAAAAAATAGTAATAATAACTGTATTCTATTAGCGATCACCTTTCAATTGCACTTCCCTCTATGGGCCAGTTTTCAATTTCCGTAATGTTTATTTAGGGCAACCTACGTATTCAAACCACTCAAATATGAGCCGCCCCTGTATCGGTCCCGGTTATCAAAATAAGATTTTACACTGTTCATCGCTTGTTTTCTTTTTTAGAAAACGACTTGTATAAATATAATCCTTAATTATATAATTTATTCATTTTATTTTTATATATTAAATACTTGAACTACTGACAGGTGATCGCTGTTGGGAGATTTTGCTGTTTATTTTTTTCCGGTAATAAATAACAAAGAACTTCCTTGATATGTTGCAATAAAGATCGTGGTGTTGTTTAGTTATTGATTTTTATACATTAAATAATAAATAAACAGATAAATTCGATAAATTATTGGAAACATTGTCTAATAAATCTACTATTTTAGTATTAAACCGCACCTATTACACAACGTTCAATTCAAAAATGAAATTCGTCGGGAAAAAGAGTCGACTATCGTTGACGTCCAGACCGATATAAAAAATAATAATAGACTATGTTTACAGTTCATTGTTTTTTCTTTCTTTTTTTTTAAGAAAACATCCTATATATTTGAAATACAAATATAATCCTTAATAAACATTTTATTTTTATATATTAAAACCTTGCTACTTACAAATGTTTGTGATATTGATTTCATTTCCTCCTTCTAAAATTTCAAAAATTTCATGAAAACGAAAATTGTATTTTAATGCAATCTACATATTTAATTTACTACATTCAACGATATTCCAAGTTTAGAGTATCAAAAAATAGTTTATTTATTCTTGTATTACATAATTAGATACACCATTAAACGCGAACCAGATGAATTATCTTTGGAACTGAAGGTTTCAGAAGCTGAAAAGGGTCAAATTTGCTTTCGAGAGGGATAGCTAAAGCGATTTACTGATAAAAACAACGGATTTTGATAAAAATGATGACGCTTGGTAATGTTGCAAAAAAACTCGTTGCTTAAGATTATCTGACTTCTTTCAGATGCAATTTAATAACGTATTCAAAACGAAAATATTTTACAAATGGTATGTTCATAATATTTACATTTTAAAGAGAATCGAATCTTCAGACGAGTGCTCATCTTAATAGTTTCGTCATCTTACAGCGCGAGACCTATAATTGTTACTTACTTCTTCGGGAGACAGGGGCTGCCAATAAATGCTCGGTGTTGTTTTCGTCTTTTGGAAGAGATCGTCCATCATTTTTTGCGGAACTTGATCATCTGCTTTTTTTTGTTTTCGAGCTAAATAATCTGAAAATATTTATAATATTGATTTGCGATTTTTTTTATTGATATATATTAATACCTTCGAATGGGGAAGGTGAATGGCGAGAGTGTTTTCTTTTATCTGATCTGTCTCTAGTACGACTATGGCTTCTACCTCTACGTAGTTCTGTCTTCCCCACATCCCACTCCCGAACATGTTCATTTCTGCGCTTTTCCTTAAGCTTTTCTCGAACTTTTTCTTCTTCCTCTTGTTTTTTAATCGGCTCCTAGTTGCAGAAAGGGATTAATTAGATGTGTTCAAAATGAAACGGTTTTTTTGTTGCAACAAGAGCACGTCGTTCAATGTGTTCCTGGTCGTGGAAATCCATCAAACACCTAAGGTCTTAACTCCTGTTAAGGTACGCCAGGTAGGCTTTCTCAGCAAAGGTTGCCTTTCTTACTGTTCGCGCATCAAAATAAACATAATAGTTGAGCAATTATGTTAGTAACGTTAAGATTTTAGGCAAGACATTCTTTATTAATGAAGCTTGATTTCACGAGATTGTAGATCTTTGTCAAATAATAAACAAAAATGGCATGACAAGTGGGTAAGGGTGAACATTCTCATGTTTTACAAAGTGTGGTTTCCCGGTCAGTTAAACACTGATACTGTTATAGAACGGCTAAAAACTGGAAGCTGGAAGACCGAAAATTACTACGTCCGCACATTACTCACTTAAGTTCAAGAACGGCAGCAATACCTTCATTTAAGCAGCAACTCTACAGTGGAGGCTTACTGAGGTCAAGGCGTCTGCTAAGAAGAGTTCTACTCACATCCAATAACAAACGTGCTCATTTTTGTTTTAAAATCACTTTTTCATGTGGAATGTATAAATATTGAAACGTTACAGTGTTTGAAAATTTAAAACAAAGAGATCTTATGTGTTTGAGTAATAACGGACACCATTTTGAACATATTTTTGTAACGAAGTGTACTTCAATTTGTTAATTTAAACTCCCGCTTGCTAAAGTCCCGACCCTTATTTCGACGGTCGTCTAACATCATTTGGGGTCCCAGACGTTCAGCATCAACCAAAATGGAACGATCACATGTAAATTCAGCTACCCAAAAGTTCTACTGTGGAAAATAATTGTGCAGAGTCCCCATAAACGGAGTTCATTTCGAGTTTAATTTATGTAGGCGTATTGCAACTATTTAGTGACCGCTCGATATTCAATTCTTTCGATTTTTACAGAAACATTAACATCTATTGCCATAAGCGACTGTTAAACAACAACCAAGCGTCCAACATTTTAACGAGTAATACGTTGAGCCTTGAAATTTTTCAGACTACTTTGATATTTCAATAAATAAACCTAATAACATAAACAACAAATAATTTCCCATTACATAAGTATGCCACTTAAAAAAAAACAAAATAACTGAACTTACGTCAATTTAAATTTTTCCCATCGAACCAACAAAATCAGTACTTTTTGACACTAGCGAAAATGGGAGTAAGAAACCAACCATTATATCTAATAAAAATTACTAACGGACCTAGGCCATTACCTAGTGGAATTCCTGACATATAAAATTCAACATACAAACCTCATTTTCTTTTTCAATTTTCATTGTTGGTTCTGGTATCGGTGGTGTTGCCGGTGGATTTTTAGCATTCTCCAAATCATCTTCTGTCCCATAATCGATTACCAGCTTCTTTCCGTTACCGATAGGCCAATGCACACCGTGTAAAGCATTACGCGTCGCTTCGGCATCTCTAAAATATCCACAAGTATAAAAGATAAGTTTAGGGACTTCTATCATCATCTTTTTTTTTACTTACAGTACATTTTCGTATTGTACGTAACATTTCGACTTAATCCTATCGGTCCAGAAGCAATTCTCTTTGATCTTCCCCGTCCTCTCTAGAAGTTCTTTCAATTGTTTCAAGGTGAACGGCCTGACAAGATTGGTGATAAACAAAACGCTGGATATTGGATTCTTCGCAGGACTCGGGGGCGGTTTTAATTTGCTGGCTGAATCGTCCACAATCGATATTTTCCGATTTATAGCTATGATGTTCGCGTTATCTTCTTCGGGTTCCTTCTCATCCGTTTGAGTATCGTATTTTCTACCTTCTGATTCGTTCGAAATATTTCTTTCAAGTCTCTTTCGGTCCTTAATATCCGTTAACGATCTTCTTCTAGCTTTAGTATCGATATCCAATTTTACTTCGGATTCGTCAAGGAATTGAACGTTACTATAGATATTTTGGATCATTTCGGTGTCAATGTTAACATGCGTCACCATATCTAAGTAAATACTTGACGTGCCCCAACCTTTCTCACGCGGTCCTTCGGATTTAGAACCGGTAGCACGTCGGACTGTTATTTTCCTGCCGTAAGTTACTTTCTCCGGAAGTTTTTCGGGTGTTTTCGATCTGTTATCATCCTCGGAGGGCGCACATTCGTTTGGAATATACTGTGTTTCATTGTTATCGATTGTTTCTTCAGCTTCGGTAATATTGATGGAAGAATCTTCAGTCTTTAACGAGAATGTAACATCCATACTAATATCCATAGGTTCTTCGGTGAATTGTGATGCGTCTTTCGAAGTCGATTGATCGTTTTTTGCAAAACCAGCAAAGTCCTCGTCTGACTTGATTTTCCCATCATCTGTTTCTGGTTGAGACGACTCAATTTGTACAATTTCATTGGTTGTTTCTGCATCTGCCACGACAGTATGTATATATAATAAAAACAATTAACATTATACTGTTCCGTAAAGCTATAGGATCGGTACCTGAACACATTATACGTAATAATTTAAAAAAAGCGCTCAATGTTCGTTGGAAGTGGAGGTTGGCACCGATTGTTAAATAACCACAACAAGTAGTTCAAATTTTCAAAATCTTTACAATTCCTATAAATATTTGTGCTTAGAAAATACTAACTTGATCTCAAATATTATTCCAAGATCGTTTTTGTTAAAACAACGTTCTACATTTCTGTTGAGATGTAAGTAACAATTTTGCATTTGGAGATATTTAAACTTAACTTAGAGAAACACCATGAGCTTAAGCTACACAGATCGTTTTGAAGAGGATTCTGTGATGAAAATCTTAATCGCAACAAGAAAGATTTTACACCGCAACACTTCGATATCATTAATGAGAATTAAAAATAAAATTGGGCCCGGATTAGATTCCAACAACAAAAATAACAACATTGTGATTTTTCGTACTTTTCAGATACTGATGCTACCTGATTACTTATTAGTCATACAAGTCTTACCATTAGTAGCACTTTTATCCACTCCAGTATTCTCACTATTTTCAACAGCACTTACGGCAGTCTCATTGCTTTCGCTGCTATTAAGACAATTTGATTCTTTCTTATTTTGACTCTCATCTAATTCAGCTGTTTTATTTTCAGCTATTTCATCATTCTCTATTCTAACTTCCCTTATATTATTTTCCTCTATTTCCATAGATTCATGTTCATCATGCGTAATGCTTTTCTTGCCTTTAGTGTCCGTATCACCTGTTGGATCTTCCTCATTACGGTCAGTCTCACTACTTTTATTTTCCTCTGCATTTTCAGCAACATCAACCTCATTATCAACCATCAGATTAGTGTTAACGATTTGGGGTGACTGAGGTGTCACCTGTGCATTCGTAGAAATGTCACTTTCGTTATGAGTTTCAAACTCATTGGGCGGTTGACTTTTTTCAATTTTAGTTGATTTAGTTTTACCTTTAGACTTACCTTTACCTTTTCTATCGTCACCATCATCTTCCCGATGCGATTTATCTTCCATCTTTGGCGATCCACGTCTTCTCGATCTTCTTGATGAGTATTTATCTTCGGTATTCGTATCAATTCCATCGTGTGTTCCGCTCGACCTATTACGTTTTAATTTTATTTTCTTTTCGTGTTTCTCCATTGGTTCTTCTTTATTTTCCAATAATTTCTTTTCAATTGTACCAGCATTTGTTTCAGTGTCTAAGGAAGTACGCGTAGGATTTGTTAAATTCGACGTATCTTCTTGTTCAGTTGTATGTTTTATTTCCGGTTCATCTTCTGAATTTTCACTTTCCGACGTCGATTTTCGTCTTCTTCTCGTTGTTCGGCGTGATTTTGCAACTGGGCTATCTGTTTGCTTTCCTTTTTCAGGCGATAGCTTTCCTGATGTTCGCGTACTTTTTCGCCTCATTACTATAAAAACAAATCTTGAACAAACAAATTTACAGGTTATATGGGATAAGACGCCATCGATTTTACGTGGGTATAATGCGATAAATGATAATGTAATAAGTGTATTCACCTTACATACGTAATTTGTGCTAATAGAACTGTATTTAACTGTATTCGTATGAATTTTCTGCTGTTATGAATACAAATTTTAATTATTTATAAACATAATTTGTCAGAAACGTCTAATTTCTCTGGCTATCTCGGGTTACTAGCCAAAATGTTGGCGTTGCTATCGTTACTACGACGAGTCTCTTTCCGCTTCCGTGTAGGGTTGGTACTAAACTAAATGAACTGAACCAGTTCTTGAGAACGCGTATCGACTGGTCTTTCAGTGAACCTATTCTCGAAGATGAATACACTCCAGGCAAAAATCAAGTTGTTATCGCGAGTTACTTGATCCAAAATATTCTTCATATTCGATAGTAAACTTTCCTTTATAAAGTAGCCTTCTAGAATTTTTATTCTATGGGCTTTTATTTATTTTAGCTAACTTTTGGGATGATTATTTGAATAAAAAATTATTTTGTGGTAGCCAATTCTTTCTTGTTTATACATTTCTCTAATATAATAATATACCACCAATTAGCATTAAGTTACAAACAGAAGCAAACCTCGGAATTCGAACCTACATTCATCTTGAATTCGTACGAGGTCATTTCCCCAAACATTTATAGGAAAAATGCAAGCAGTTACTAAATTTCAATGTACATTAATGCAACGATAAATCTTTTCGTTATTAGATTAAAATTCAAGTAACGGCGCCAATGTAAAATAACAAAAATCTCATTGTACGGCATTAAATGTTAGAAATGTTAAGAACTAGAGTTTAGATCCAAAATGGCGATTACAATGGTAATGATGGAGACAGAGACAATTCCTACTTTGGTTATAACAAAGATAGAGGTGTTTTGTTTCTTTCAACAATTAATTTATATGCATTTTATTAGAAATGAAGCGTCAAGAATAGAAATAAGATCACATTGAATATTCCAAATAGTATTGCAAGCAATAGAACCAAATTACAATCTCATCTACGTCCACCGCCATCTAAACGATATCCAAAGCTACTTTCAAGCCATGTTGTGACCGGTAACAGGTATTAAGAGGTTTTCTGTAAATACCAACTTTAAGGTAGGTATTATCACAGGTGTTTAAAACAATAAGTAATAGAGGTATTCGTCTCCATTCTCTAACACCACATGTTGAGGTCTACATATACGTATATCTAAACCATCTAAACAAACGCCATATTGGATTTTATCCTGAGTATTAATGAGGGGATTAATCTACGAATTTTTAAATAAGTGAACGACGTTTAGTGCAGTATAACGGTAAAGTATGTTATTAGTGTGTTAACGAACTAATTTGCGTGTTTTTAGTCCTACTCACAAACTTGGAAATTCACGTATCGGTTCTGGTGGATTTTGGTTTTTTGAAAATACGGAAAATTAAGATTAATTAATTCTAGCAAATTAGTTACTTGTCTACAAATAAAGTAATTTATCCCTTATTTTGCCTTCTACTACTTTGGACAAAGTTTAGGATAACGAGAAGATATCTGTGCGGCGAGGGGGTAGTTGCTTATTCTTTGCACTTGCGTCTCTCACCAATAAATGACGCCAGTTAATATGCTACAGGTACGGTATGTTCTAGCTGTTATATGTTGCTTATATGGTACTTACCACGTGGAGTTTTGAATTAATTTAAAATGAGTAGTGTATCGTGATGCTTGCGCGTTTTTGAACAAACCAACGTTTGGGTAGCAATTATGTCCAAAGTTCATCGGAAATAAAAGAGGTAAGTACACTTACAGAGGTAAGTACAACAAAAATAGTTGTTTGATTTACAAAAGAAAATAAAGAAATAAAATCAAGCAGAATTCAAACTTTAAAGTCGGTGACAATCTTATGTACAAAACAAGTAAGGAACTTCGATCAATGAAATCAAACGGAATTCGGAAAATAAGCCGGATACACTTTTACGTACAAAAGATATAGACATTAGAAACAGCATTTTGGTATTCAATGTGTTAAAAAATAAATAAAAATCGGTTATCAATCTAAGCGGTAGACGGAAAATTCGGCAAAGTACCGATTGATAATCACGGTGAACAAACTTACGGTCTTTAACGCGAATTAAATAAGATTTAATTTAACGCTGCAAAGAAAAGAAGAGGAGTAGACTCCTATCGAATAGGAATAGCATAGCGGTTTATATACTATTCCTGGCGATGACGCGGAGACTTCTGTTGAATGATGTACGGCGCAGAAAATACAAGAGAATATGTATTGAAAGATTATGCACGTACGCACCGTCATCTAGAAGAAGTCTAGAAATTTGTAGCGATTAGACAATCTCGTGTTTTGTTGACTGTCGGCGAAACCAGTTGGCACACGAGCCCATTCTCATGAGACGAATAAGCACGAGTCTGTCTAGTCTCCGCAAATTTCGTGGAGTGCAACTCGTTTCTACAGGCTTATATACACCGCTCCTATGGGATACTCTACAGTAGTGGTTGTATTGCCCAACAGTTATCTTGAATTAAAAGATTGTTGTAACGGGAAAAGGTAATTTCTTTAAACATATTTAACAGAACTCTATTAGTTCGTAGTAGTCGTTTTTTAGTTTTTGTGAAAATAAATCAAGGTAATTTGTCTTGGTTTGTTGTTACCGGATTGTTCTAGAATAGGTGTAGAGTGTATTTAGCAGTAATTCATAATAATTATTGTTGTAGTTTCGCTGAACGAAGCTTAAATTTGATTATAGATATTTCTCCGATATTTTGTATTATTATTACATGTATGCATCGCATGTAATGTATGTTGTGTATGGTACGAGAGCGGAAGTAGATAATTATTTTCCCGATATGGTTTTTATTTTATTTGCATTTCATAAATGAATAATATTTCTCTTGCAAGTCGACAGGGGTTTTTTAATCCGTTTGTACGTAATGAAGAATCTCAATAAACGTGTATTCGAAGATGTTTTGAAATAATGAAATTATACAGTGAAGGTCGGCAAGAACCTACTTTCGTTTGTGACCGGGCGGGAAGCCCCCGGAAAAATTGTAATATTTTTCGCTGTTCCTTCTGTTTCTATGTTTTTGGCTTGATGTTCTTGATTTTCAATATACTTTTGTTTTATTTTGATATATTAACCTAAATCTTATTTGTTCAAAAATGTTTTAAAATTTGTTCCAATAATCCAATTGTTTTATATTGTTACTAAAAAGGTTACTATGTCTCTCCTTAAAAGTGGATGTTGTTTTTTAAGAAAATATTGCGCTTAATTTTTGATTATTTTCAATGAATATCTCTAAAAGAAAACGAAAGTTCATCGAATTTTGTCGCAGCAGAGTATGCGTTTTATTACAAAACTTATTTCGTAGCTTCATATATAATTTATTAAAGGACAACGCATTTTAGGTATAATAAAAAAAAACTAGACTAGTTGCTATATCGGATTCGGGAAAAATATACTGGGTGTCGCATTAAAAAGAAAATAGCATTGACCAAACATTTCCACGGGGATATTGCATTGGTTGAAGAGAGGTATCCAAAAAAATTAATGTAGAGGATGTTACATGTACATTTACAGAACAAAACTTGTAACAATCGCTGTAGAAAGTGAACACCGTGTATACAAAATAATTTTAAATTGTACAGCACTTGCTTGCGAATGATTTTCTTTTAAAAACTTTTGCTCCAAATTACTTTGCCAATATTGGGCTATACAGACCGTTTCAGATTTTAGAATTTTTGAATTAGTGATACTGCGCGATGAATTGAAATCCATTTTGAAGAAAATATTTGCATAGGCTTCATGACGTCTGAGAAATTATGTATGCTTATTATAAAAGATATTCCGTTCAAAACGACATCCTTAACTTGACGTAGATTGTCTATACATAGTTCTAAAAACATTAACTTATTTTATAGTGAATTCTGTAAACAATTTTACAAATTTTTGTAGATATGGATTTCTTCGATTCCGTTAGCGAGTTCCTTCCCAAGCATTGGAAATCAGAAGATTATAAAAAAAAAACCTACGTTCGAGTGGAGCTTGAGAAGGGAAGCGATGAGCATAAAGAAGTAATGGAATATTGTGACGGAGCTAGCATCGAAAACGTAAAAAAGATAGAACGTATTCAACATCCATTCGCGTATCTTCGGTTTCAATTGAATCGGGAGTTTCAACAGCAGTTCGGACTAAATACCGCAGTAAGTTCAGAACAGAGCATTATTCTTTTTATAAAAATTGCTGGTATTAAGATTATTCGTTTTGTCCGACATTATAGCCTAATTTACATCAAGTAATTGTAGAAATGTCTTTCGGGTGATGTCGTGTAGTTGATATTTAACTTGACGTTTCGCTGACTATCCTGTCAGCTTCTTCAGAGAGACTTCTAAAGATTTCTAAAGACTGACAGTCTTTAGAAATCTTCTGAAGAAGCTGACAGGATAGTCAGCGAAACGTCAAGTTAAATATCAACTACACATCACCCGAAAGACATTTCTACAATGGATTACGGTCGTGAAAGCCTACACTCAATTACATCAAGTAAATTTCAAAAAGCAAATGGCTCAACGGAATGAAATCAAAATTAAGCGACAAACTTGTCGAAGTATTTTATCTAAAGCCAGCATAGAATTCTGACCAATTCGTGCCAAATTTGTCGGTCTTTGAATTTCTCTCTTGTATTGAAAGTGGATACAAGATAAAACAAAAAAACCCGTAGTGACCGTACCCGGAAACGACTAGAATGTTACTATGAATTGAGCAAATTGGGATTGACTTACGACGTAACCAAAACCAACTAGTTGTTAGAGGTTGGCAACATTGAAGACTAAAAAAAATCATATAGTTAAAAAGGAAAAACAAAGTTGGTAATTTCATAGAAAAAAGAAGATATTGTAACGATATTTTTAAGAAGTTCTCTTTTTTTTGTACACGATACAGTGTTGTAGACGTGATGAGTTTGTAAAGCCTTAGTCTTAATATACTCGTTTGTCAGACTCGATTTTTGTTCTTTCTTACTACAAATTAACACTAACCTTAACACTAGTTTCATCAAACTTTGTCGATGTTTTCTTTTTCAAACAATAAAAACAGCAATAATAGACACTTTAACGTAATTCATCACATTTTAGTTTTTCTCTACACTTTCTCCAGCGACGTTGCCATCTCTTTAGTCTGTTCAAATAGTCGTAGGGATCTTGTTCTGGAACATTAGCGTTTACGAATCTCATTTGAGCCTAGGAAACAGAAAAACGTCGTTGGAGGATACGTCTGGCGAATAGGATGGGTGGTCTATCCAAGTTGTGAAGTTTCGCCGTGGCGACTTCTGAAGTGTGAGACGGCGCGCTGTCTTGGTGGAATAATTTTTTTTTCTTCAAATGCGGAAGATTTTCTACCATTCAGCTCGTCAAATAATGATGTGCAGTATACCCCCTTATTGATTTTCCTCTTTCAAGATAATCGATTAACATAACTCCATGACTATCTCAAAAAGCAGTCGCCATCACTTTCCACCGGGATGCTCTGCCTTTTTCGAAGGCGATTCAGAAAGTGCTATTTTTTTG
Organism: Marronus borbonicus; assembly: GCA_902655005.2. Classification (NCBI taxonomy): domain Eukaryota; kingdom Metazoa; phylum Arthropoda; class Insecta; order Coleoptera; family Scarabaeidae; genus Marronus; species Marronus borbonicus. The sequence continues at coordinate 28,188,667 of LR737380.1, read as the reverse complement.
TTTTTTTTTTAAATTTATATTCTAAGAAAATATGCATCTCTTTTTTCGCAACATATTCTGTTTATCTAATAATGCCATACTATTTCTTCCGTATTCTGTATAGTAGACATTTTTAAATGCAGATATACTGAAGAAATAAATATAGAACGAGTAACCCTGATAATAGCAACGGCTAATTTTTCCCCAGGAAGGAGACCGCCGTCACACTGTGATGTATGAAGAAATATTAGATAAATACATTAAATTTAATTGTGATGATAGAAGAAAATTACAAATACAATTGCTTAACAAGCATTTTTTCGTAATTCGAAGAGAAGTTGAAGCGGTTCCGAAGCGAGACACCAACTGGTACCCAGAGTATCTGGTGGAAGTGGAAAGTGGAACGGTGGAAGTGGAAAGTGGAACGGTGGAAGTCGAAAGTGGAACGGTGGAAGTCGAAAG